>JADPYA010000031.1:0-58827 GCA_017654825.1 Cryptococcus sp. T15_22C | reverse complement strand
GATCCCCACTGCCCCTTTCCCATTCTTGAAAGCTAGCCGCATGGCCCGCATCGCAGTTCAGTTTAAGTACTCCCATCTGATCTGGACGCTTCCAAGATGTAGGCTGATCAGTGCGCAGCAGAGTGCCTCTGTCGGTTTCGAAAATCAGTTTTTTAAAAATAATGGAAGTATAGTACGGATCAAATCACACATATTAAAATTTTCTCAAAATTTTATGCGGCGACAATACTTATATTAATTTAACAAAATAAATTAGGAAGAAAGTTTAGAGATTAAATATTGTCCGATTAAGTTGAAATTCTTGAATTCCTTCCAGAATTTTTTTGAGTACTCCAAATCCTTCAAAACACTAAAAAAAAAAAAAAAAAACTAAACTAATTCTGTTTTCCTCTTCTGACAACTCGCTCGAGCTTAGAATCGAGTTGCTTTCAATGGATTTGACGTACTCAGGAGGATGATCACAATTTCGGGGGACTTTGAGAGAATTTATTTGACGTTGGTAGGTAAGTTTGTAAGATTCGAATGGAAAAAGGGTCAAGTGGGGGAAAAAAATCCCCAACATTGGGGGGGGACTTTCATCCCCTTTCGGTGGTGTTGGTGATTCGAGGGAAATGGTATTGGTTAGAGACTGGGGGTGAAAAATTTCCAATTGTGTCATGGTTTATTACTGGCTGGGTCGGGTAGCCGATGAAGGTCGAGAGAGGAATCCAATGAATTCCCTTTACTGAGTTTGGATAACCTCATAATCCTAATGATTTCCTCCCGATCCATGAAACTCCCGCCTCCCCCCCCCCCCTTCCTCTAATCAACCTTCCACTCAGATTCACAGCTCGAAAGCGGTGTTTTTCGTAATTTCACCTATAGTAAACGGATCGGGTGAGAGGAAATTTTAATAACCCTCATCATCACCACCATACGAAGGAGAATGATCTCGGGTGGTGGTGGTGGTGGTACGAAAACAAACGAAGTAAGGTTGATCTTTTCTTTTCTTAGGGGTATGAAAGAAAGTCGATGTTTTTTCTCGTTGTTATCATTCCCACATCTGGCGATGATTAGGGAAACAGATGAGAGAAATCGGAGGGGGGGGGGGAGGTGAGGTGAACCCTCGTAACACGTAGGGTTGGTGTTTGATACAGTTTTTGTTGATGAGTGGGCGCGGGTAGTGGGTGGTAGTGATGTATTTTCTCTTTGAAAGACGATATGAGATCGAATTGTAGTTCTCTTCATACAGACATCAAAGCAAGGACCTAGAAAACCTCATTCAAATTTTTTTTCTTAATACCCTCCCTCCCCTCCCCTCTCCTCCTCGAAAAACCCAGCTAATTCCAAACCAAAACTTCGACTCGATCATTCAAATCCTTTAAGGTTGTTGGAATGGATGAGTGATTGGGCTTAGGAAATGTGATGTTATAGATTGGGTTCAATTCGGATATTGATGATGGAAGTACTGCAGTTCGGTGTTCCAGGCTTATAGAGTTGATTCTAGTCACACAGACGAGGGTTGGACCGATAACTCGGTCGGTGAATCGGTCGGTCAGTTGATCTACCCGTCCCACTCTTTTTTTTTTGTGGGTGGGTGGGGGGGAAATTAACAATCTTTTGGTTATCAAACCCCTGTGATACCCCTTGAGAACCTCCCCCTAAATCCATCTATTATTCAACAAGATAATCGTCCCTGTCCCTCTGACACGAAGGAAGAGAAGAGACCTGAGACCTGATTCCTAATAACTATCCTCCGTTAGGTATCATGATAATATTCGAAAGGAGGTGATTTGGATTGTTTATATATTCATTACATGACGATATCTGCGGGAGTTTGAGGTTAAGGGGGGGGGGGGGGGTAAGTCTATTAGGAGGGGATGGACGTTTGGCATTTGTACGAAGAGAGAAAGGGATATCTGTATTTGGTGAATCCTTGCCACCGCGCCCCCGGGCCCCGGCTACCTCGCCACCGGGATGTGCCACGTCATCACTCTCCCACTCCCATTCTTATCGCCGACACATCACGACAAGCGCAATCCACCCCCCCCCCCTTCACCTCCACCTCCACCGCACTGCGCTTTCCCTCGTCACCCGGCTTGGTAATCACCGTTAAGCGCACTCCCCCTCTTCCCCTCCCCTCCCCCCGCCCCGCCCTGGCGCGCCCGTTCCCTGGCCCATCCCTCTCTCCTGGGCCATCGTCGAGTTGAAGTTCTTCCCAATCATCAAGGCCATCCTCACCACCACCACCACCAACAACAACAACAACAAGTTCCTTTTCCTTCAAGATGGGTCGTCGTCCAGCTCGTTGTTACAGGTATTGCAAGAACAAGCCGTTCCCAAAGTCCCGTGAGTGTCAGCGAAGCGAAGCCAAGCGAAGCGAGTGGGAGTGGAAGAGGAAGAGGAAGAGGAAGAGACGATGCAAGCGTGGATTTTGTCGAGTCGATTACTGATGGTTTTGATTTACTTCTTTTATTTATTCATTCATTCAATTCAATTCATTCATCTATCCCTTTGCCTCCTCCTCATCGTTGGATCATGGACAATCGGTCCGTCAATGGCTTTGCATTGTGGACAATCGAAAAAAAAAAATCGTCGTTCTTGGGATCATTGGGTGAATCAATCGGAAATCAATCGATCGAAATCAATCGTATTCTCTTCAATCAAAATCGTTTCTTGATTGTTTTCCGTCACTTTGAAACAACGATATCGTTTTGGGATGAATTGGATTTGGATTGATAATCCCCTTTTTACCTTTTTTTTTCTTTTCGCCACGCCCCTCCAATCTACCTTTCCACCCTTTCACCTTCCCTCACCATCACCATATCTCCCACCCCACCCACACACACCAACAGGATACAACCGTGGTGTCCCAGACCCAAAGATCAGGATCTACGACTTGGGTCGTAAACGTGCTTCCGTGGATGATTTCCCATTCTGTTGTCATTTGGTTTCGGACGAGTATGAGCAGTTGAGTTCGGAGGCTCTTGAAGGTGAGTGGTGGAGGAGGGAGGAGGATCCGTCAGGATCCGACGGAGGAAAGAGAGGAAGATTCGTAGGATCTGGCGGAGGAGAAAGGAGGGTTTGGAGGGTCCGACGGAGAGAACGGAGGTAGAAGGAGAAGGGAGGAGGAGATGGTGGTGATGCAGATTAGATGAAGAGAAACTATGGACCGATAAAATCCTGGATGTTTCTCGTCCTCGTCATCGTCTCCTCACCTCGCCATCAAAAGATCTGTCTTCCAATTGGCAGAAGTGGAGAGATTTAGATCTTTTGCTTCAATCTCTTTCGTTTGTTCACTCTGTTCTTTGGGAAAGTCACTCTGGTCATCTTCACAGGAGGGAGATGGACGGTTGGTTGGCTATGCGCTATGGATTCGTTATTTAAGGTGTATTGGAAAACGTTTTTACTGACCTTTGTCCGGTCTCTCTCCCTCCTCCTCCCTCTCTCCTTCCTCGCTTTTCGCTCGACAGCCGCTCGTATCTGCGCCAACAAGTACGTCGTCAAGACCGCTGGAAAGGACGCCTTCCACTTGCGTGTTCGAGTTCACCCTTTCCATGTCTTGAGGATCAACAAGATGTTGTCCTGTGCTGGTGCCGATAGGTGATTTTTTTATTTTTTTTTTGGGGGGGGTTTTCCTGTCTCTTAACCCCCGTTTGGTGGTCTTTTCCCCGATCTTCTAACCCTTACCTTTGACTCCCCTCGCCTCCCCTCCCTCCCCTCCGCCAGGCTCCAACAAGGTATGCGTGGTGCTTGGGGTAAACCCATCGGTACCGCCGCTCGTGTCAACATCGGTCAAATCATCATGTCTATCCGATGCAAGGACTCCAACAAGGCCGTCGTCATGGAAGCACTCAGGCGATCTCGATACAAGTTCCCAGGAAGGCAAAAGATCATCGTCTCCAAGAAGTGGGGTTTCACCGCTCTTAACAGGGGAGATTACGAGGAGTTGAAGGCCAACAAGATGGTGATTAACGATGGTGCTTATGTTCAGGTCAGTGGTGGGATGGGAGAATAGCAAAATGGGGTTTAAAATTGTGTATTGATATTTTCTTTTTTTGACGAACAGTACCTCAAGCCAAAGGGTAACCTCATCAAGAACCTCCGTAACCAGGCGAGGGCTTGAGCGTGATACTTTTTTCATTCAACCATCTTGAGAGATGAATGGATGGGAGAGAGTCCTCTCGTTACGTCTTTGGTCCGTGGAGCTAGGTGAAAAGATTGGGTTTGAATGGATTGGTTTGGGGCGGCAATTCCGATTTCGTCTTACGATGATTTTGTAGTATGATTGACGGTTGTTCCCAACGGTTCGTTTGATTCATGATTGGAGCTTGGCCTTTGGGCTGGGGTATAACAAACAGATCAGGCTGCAGTTGCCATCCGTCTCATATATGTCGTTTGAAACCCATACAATAACGTCTCGTTTCGACTCGACTCGGTGGACGTACACATCGTAAACCTCCTTTTCTAAATGCACACACCTCATCCCCTCCTCACCGCCGCTCATGTGATGATCACCAATAACAGAAGCACACACAGCACGACGATCAGAATCAAGATACACCATGAAGATCCCTTCTCTATATCCCCCAACAAATGTTCATCGTCATCAGCAACCCTTCCTCGACGATTTCCTTACAAAAAGAAAACCCCCTCCAACTCACCCTCGTTCTTACGTACGAATTCTCTCAATCGCTTATTCGCTCGTGTCAAACGACCATCCGTAGCGTCCACTCTCGTCGATAGGTCGTCTAGCATGCTGTGGTCGCCACGTTCACACCCGATCTCAACTGGTTGCTTCGTTCGACGCTTGCTCGACGAGGACTCACTCATTCTGTTCATGCACTTCGGAACCGATGAGACCAGCCATACTCGCTATGTTCGTAAGCGTACCAGAGAGAGAATGGATAACCGTATCTTGAGACTGGATGATTTGCTATTGGGGAAGCCGAGATGAGAATCCATTTAGTCGCCCAGCGAATCCTTCGCTTCGTGGACTGACGGAGAGAGCCAAGGACACACCTTCTGCTCCATTTCCTCCCATTCGTTCAAGTCTTTACTGTCCCTCTTCCTCCTCGCTTCCTCGTCATCCACCTCCGCGAAATCATCTCGATATCCTCCTCTCCCGTTGCCGTTCCGAGGTCTTTCGCCTCCCAGTTCAGCCAGCGGGATATCTTGGAACGCATCGGCTCTTCCCTTTCCCTTGGTCGATGAGGATGTTGAGAGGCGTGGTGGTGTTGAGGTATGTAGGGAGGAAGAGGTTGAGGAGTGGGAGGAGGGATGGGAGGTAGCTTGTTGTCGGATGCGCTGAATGCAAAGGCCTATTATCAACCCTCCACGTCCTGCCTGTTACGTCGTCGTTGCGTTCCAAGAAAAGGAGACCCACCTCGATCTCCCTTCTGACACTCTGTAAATCCCTCCTCCGTCTCTTCACCTCCGCTACTCCAATTCCCCACCCTTGACCACCCTCGACGGCTAACACGCTCTCCTCTAGATCTTCCACGTCCGCCTCCAGTATGGCGAGCGTCTGAAGCAGTTCTTGATGTGCTTCCTCGATCAAGGATCTGTTGGGAGATGAGAGGAGACGGATGTAGGAGGAGAGGAGTGATTGTGTTTGGGAGAGGGTAGAATCGACTTCGCTGTGGGAGGCAAGGGATGGTCAGGATGCGCTGATGACAGGAGAGCAACAGGGGATGCATGAACGAACGACTTGAAGGTGAGATAGGGATCTGAGCTCATGGTTGTTCCGTTGTTCGCCGGTCTTGTTGGGTTGGGAGGGTGGAGAGGAGGACGACGAAGATGGTGGAGAGAGAGTATGTATGCGTTTCTGTGTCACCGTGATCTCGATGATATGGTCGGTGATATGGACGATGGTGATGTTGTCGTCGAGGTCGATGACGAACCTCCCAGCCGAATCGTCAACAAAACGCGAGAAAAAGGTTCAGGTTCGAAGTTCGTTCTCCTCGTTTCGTTGCCAACATCATCTAGACCATCTTCAAACGAAGAGTGTGCTTCCCAGCAGCATGCTCGTACAGTTCGCCGCTTCCCATCCGTTGGTCATATAGCAATCCGTAACTTTCAATCTCCTTGAAAACCACCTCGAAACATAGCATCATGGCAACCTCGCCAAAGGTTCACACCTCTTCCGGTGCTCGTATCAACATCCCACCTTCTGCCATCTCACCGACACCTGCCAGTCTCCGTGCTCATCGCTCCTATTCTCTCACCTTGCTCGTTCTCCTCCTGGCCCTGCTCCTATCGCTCTCGACATGGTACTCGTACACTTCCCTCAACAGCCCTGGAACAAAGGATACTCTTTCGAGTGGTCTGGCGACTTGGGGATGTGGGATGAGTTGGATGTCACCTGGATATCTGAGGATGGATGGACCAACTAATGTCGGTGGGCTGGAGAGAAAGTATTCCGTTTGGTGGTATCGCGAAGGAGGGATTGACTCGTCAGAGGTGAGAGTCGACCACCTCTCCCAAGCTTCCTATTCACCGTCATCTAATAACACCAGGTGTCTGCCCTCTACAGCGCAATCCGAAAGCTCAACCAGTGCTGTTCATCCCAGGAAATGCAGGTTCCTTTAAACAAGTTCGATCAATCGCTTCTTCCGCTGCACATCAGTTTCACCAAGGTCCGTACAGCGGTCGTGAGGGATATGAATCGTTGATACAGGCATTGGGAGAGGAGGAGACTAGAGCTCTCAAGGACAGTAAGGAGGGGGTGAGGGAACTGGAGTTCTTTGCTGGTATGTCTATATGCAGACTTTGAGGTTGGAAGGTGGACTTGCTGACGCCGAGACGGCGGGTGGCATGAACTTGCAAACAGTCGACTTCAATGAAGAATTCTCTGCCTTTCACTCTCAGACCCTGTGGGATCAATCATTATACGTTTCACGGACGATCGAGTACATACTCTCACTTTACCCTGCTATGGGGTTGGATGGGGGAAATACGGACAACAAGGTGTGGATCGTGGGTCATTCGATGGGTGGCGTGGTCGCGAGACATGCAATCACTCGAACGCTGTCTGCATCAGGAAACGATGAGCGAGTAGTGAAGGTGAACGACTTGGTCGATGTGGTCATCACCATGTCGGCACCTCATACTATCCCACCAGTTCCGTTCGACAGAGGGATACAGAGGATATATGACGAAGTGGAGACGTTCTGGAATGGAGGATGGCGAGGAAAACTGCCCATTTTGGTATCCATATGCGGAGGTGTTCCGGACGCTCAGATATCAAGCGATAGCTGTGTCTTACCGGCTATCTATCATCCTGTCTCTTCTGTCTCATCGAAAAGTGGAGTAGAGAACAAGGAGATTGATCAAGGGTCCTTCACGGTCTTCACAACAGGTATGGACCAAGTGTGGACTGGGACGGATCATCAAGCTATGGTGTGGTGTGATCAAGTTAGATGGAGGGTGGCAAGGGTGTTTTTGGAGATGACGACGGCGAAGGCACGGGGCGAGGGTGACAGACAGACAAAGGTGGCGATTGCACGGCGGTGGTTTCTTGGGGAAACGAGGGTGGTTCTAGGCAGGGTGAAGAAGATGGACGAAACATCGATGGGGACGATGCTCACGCCGAGTCACCCAGGGTTCGTACAAGATGATCATAAATCAACTTCGCATAGCATCTCGATACCGGACAGCCCTTCGGTTCTTCAAGTGATACGATCTCAACAACTCTCGGATCTACGAGATCAACTGGTCTCTCCATTTCGTCTTTGCGTAAAGGATGGGCAAACATGGACATGCCATCCCCTTCCCATCAGCACGAGGAAACTCCTCCCACCATCGCCACCCCCATCCGGTCAATACTCGCAGTTCCCGCATCCGGGTAGAGGGGTGAGAGCGGATGAAGGATTGGTGTACATGACGGTGAATATTCCGCAGGGAGAGAAGGGTAGAAAGGCTGTGGTTGAGGTAGAAGGACCGGTTTGGGCTGTTGTCGCGGTCGTAGCTGCTTCGGATGATAGTGAAGGTGAGAGAGAGCGCAGACCACTGCGGGAACGTGAGGCTGACGTGTGCGGTGCTAGGTCCTTGGATACCCCTGGTAAAGAGATTTTCTATGCCATCACATCCAAGCTCGGCTCTCGCAAGACGAGTAATGGTGACGAAGCCATCTGATTGCCAAGGTGAGCTCCACCTCCCTTACAAGGATCGTTTTCGTCCTGACATGCAAACTTTGTGCTCGACAGCATCCGACCGTTTCTCGCCGATCATGGAAATTCGTTCCACTCCGCTCCATCAATCCTCTGGTCAAACCTACGAATCACATTTCTACCCATCTCTCCATCGAGTTTCCACCATCCATCTGCATTCTTTCGCACCATTCCTTTCAACCCCTGAAGAAGAGGTCAAAGTCCTCATCTGGCAGGACCCGCGAGATAGATGTCTGGTACTCGATGAGGGGATATCAATCCATGTGGATTGGATAACAACTGCGAGTTTGTTGGTGGTCAGATGGAGGATCGTGGTGTTGGCTTGGGCCTTGGGATGGAGCTGTTTGATATTGGCCAAACAGATAGCGCAGTATCGCCAGACTGGTGAGTAAGAGATTCAAGTGACTGGGCAAGAATACTCGCTGATGCACGATGCAAAAGGCTCATTCCCACATTTCTTCGAGTCTTTCGAGTCCTTTGCAAGATACGATCTTCTTCGTATCACATCCCTCCTACTCATTCTCTCACTTGTCCAATCGTCTCCACTTGCGAGTCTCTTTCTCTACCCTGAACATCTCCTGTTAGGCACGCGCCAACTTCTCTTGATCCCGTTGATTATGCCGATGATATCGCTGAGTTTAGGGCTGGCGTTGGTGAGCGCTGGTGTTGTGACGGCGTGTACGAGGATCGGAGGGTGGTGTCTTGGGTGGACAACGCTGCTAAGCTTTCCAAGGTGAGCTTGGCCTTGTTGACTCGGATGGTAATGACATAAGGGGGGCTAACGACTACCCTTTGGCAGACATGCAGATGGACGAGCACATATTCGTCCTATGCATTTGTTGTCAATTGGCGTACTTTTATTCCTGGTAACAACATTCGTACCAATGCAGTTCGTATTCTTGATTGCGTTTTTGATACACTGGGGAAGTGTTATGACAGCTTGGGTGGACAAGGTTGGTGATACCTTGAACCAGGCCTCCGAATCTCGCGCTAACCATCATCAGCAAACCAGTCAAATCCATCTCGATACAATTATTACCTCTCCCTCCTTCTCCTTTTACTTCTCCTCTTACCGATGAACTTTACCGTTCTGATCGTTTGGGGGCGGAATCTTTTAGCACGATGGAACGTGATAGAACCATTTGGAGGTGATCATAGGCCGTGGTTCGTGGCGCCGCTATTGGCGGTTTGTGAGATGTGTGCAGCTGGAAAGATGATCGATTCCAGTAGGCGTAGGTGGGTGGATCATAGCGTGCAAGCGTGGGACCGACTGGAATGGTACTGATCCGATGATGACAATCACAGGATGTCACTCTCGGTGGAATTGGGTCTATACCTCACCGCGGCGTACGCTTTCATTTTCGGTGGAAGACTTACATATGGGATCTACGAGTCATTGATGGGTGTATTGGCGGTTTTAAGCATTTGGCATGTAATACCTACCACTGAAAGGATCTCCAGGGCGGTAAGAGGGGGAAGGTAGGCGGTGCAGATGTGTATAGATGTTGACGACTTTTGTTACGACCAACGAAATGATCATTTTGCTGCTTGATGGTTACGACTTGATCCATCTCAGGCAGACGTGTGGCTAACTACTGGAAACCATCAGTCGACGAGTATCAATGCCATGCATTCCAGTTTACCATGTCTCATCCTGCTCGAGAAGATCAATGGGCTCGTCATCCTTCATCTTCCGCAAATTGGGTTCATTTTAGTGGCGCACAGCGGTGGTACAGGTAGACTTGAGTTTATCCCGTAACCTATGAGAAATATGCATGGTATGATGTACAGAGGAAGCCTGCGATTATTCGCGATGACCTATTGCAGATGGGTGCCTGTGTGTGTATAGTGTATGACGGCGGCTGACTCTATTTTCGTTATGTTGCGAATGACTGTGACGTTTCTGTGGGTAATTTTTGGAAGACAACTGCTCGGCAGCTGTTTTACACACTCGTGTCTTAGTAATTTGCGCTGCCAAATGCGATCCCAATCGACTTACAAGTACATGTCCGCTCATGACGCCTATCTCTTCCACTTCTCCTACTCCTTTGCCTGCTCTTCCGCATGTAGTGCAGCCGTGACCTCGCTTCTACTGGGCGTTGCTCTCTCCGCAATTTTGCTCTGGCCATCCAACGGCGACAGACCGGTTATACTCGGAGCCACAGCATCTCGCTCCTCTAACTCCTTCCGCCATCCGTCCTCGAGCTGGCGATGAGCCTTGTGCCGGCGATGCCGCTGGTGACGAGCACGACGCTCTTCTCGCGTTTCACCACCCGAGACGGGAGTGCCATCGGGTCCAAGGACAGGCGTACCTTTCGATCGACGGGGCCGTGATGTCTTTGTCTTGATGTCATCCAGTGCCTCACGATTGAGCCTGATCTCCTTGGCTTCTCGAGCGAGATCTTTGCGAAGGTCAAGACTGGTTAACCGAGCCACATCACTGAACAATTCCGATTGGAGTGTGTTGTAGCCCGGTGTCATCTGGCGGCCGTAGGTTGGAGATCGGGATCCATCAGCTTTCGACTCCGTTGAGCCCCGCCGTTCGGGCTCGTCCAATGTGATTGGCAGGAGCGACAAGTCTGTAGTAAAAGGATCTTCCGAGATACGCAGTCGGCTCTGACCCTGGCGAAGATGGGCGAATGGATCGTAGTTGTCCTGCAACTCCATGGCTCCGTTTAGTGGTACTCTCTCCATTGCCGCTGTCAACTCGCTTTCCAGGGGATCAATACCACGGCCAGAGCGCGTCAACTCCCTCTGGCTGGGTATTATGGACTGAGGTGAAGTCGCACTGGCGCGCGGTGATTCAGATGAAATTCTCGGCTCCACCTGACCTGGTAGTGGTGCTGTGTAGGCTCTGCAATGTGAAGTAGACGTGTCAGCATCTGTATGAAACAAGTGAACGTCGTCACTCACGATCGAACCGCGTCTGGACCGATCGTGACCCCTTCCTGGATTGTTCCTAGTCCAGGCGAAGACACGTCCACAGCGAGTTCCTCTCGTGTGGACAAGTAGCTCAGTAAACTTGAACCGCTGCTCTTCCTGCGAGAAAGATCACTGCTGCTAAAACTTTGGACGCTGCTCTTCCTGCGAGAAAGATCACTGCTGCTAAAACTTTGGATGCTGGTGGAACTGCTATTCCTACTACGGGGTGGGCCGAATGATTCCTCGAGTTTTAATCGCCTGTCCGGATGGCTGGGAGCATATTCCAAAGCCCGCCTTGGAGGACAAGGCTCGATAGCCTCCAAGGGGGAAGATCCTCGTGATGGCCCTTCACGCGTATTGTTGTGTTGGCGATCACGAAGATGAGTCTCCGCTATCTGATCACCGCCGAGCGCTGCCGCTTCCAGCTGATCCTCTGAAATGCTGACGAATCGATCGTCAAATAAGAGGGCAGCGGAACTCTTCGTTGACTGTCTTTGCGTTGCTGGCCGGCGTCCGGTCGTGAAGGTGCCATGAGGACGGAGATCACCGGAGTTCTGTACGCGAGGATGGGAGCCATCTGGACCAGAAGAGCTGACGGCCGAAGTTGGGGATGCCAGTGGAGGTGGAGACCTGGGCGCGATAAGCTGCAGCTCCATCACTGGCAAGATGACAGCCGGTTGAATCATATCTTCGGGTTGCAAGCTGCGCTTCGAGACCGACAATGAATCGGAGGACCTTGATTCCCTAGTACCATTCGAGGTCGACCCCGCACGCGAGATCGTCTTGACCTCGATTTCTGGTAGAGCCAGATTTTTCAATTTATCCTCTATTGGTGCGGCGGCCTCCGAAGCCAGCTCCTCCTTGATGACCACTGGTAGCTCCTCAAAACTGGAATCGGAGACACTCCGCGCTTTTACATCTGAGTCCGAGGTTGGCGGTGCTGGGGTCGGCAGGAGTGGGGGCGCGCCTACAGTGTCCGCAGCCGAGACCTCGGTCGTGAGACAAGCCTGAGGTTGAAAGCTGTCATCCGCGCCAGTCACTCCCTCAGGAAGGACTTCTTCAACAGGGCCCGGTTTCTTCTTCGACTTTCCCGAATTGAAAACATCGAGGCCTGATGTCGTGCCATCTCCAAAAGCCAGGGAGAAAATCTCAAGACCTGAATAACCCGAGTCGAATTCTGGCAGGTTCGGACCGTTGTATGATCGAAATCGCGCAGAGGAGCGAGATGATCGTGAAGATACGGATAAAGGTTCCAGGGGTATACCAACGACCGGTGGATGTTGAACCGGGTCTGCGCCACCCACAACGATAGCTTTCGGGACGCCTTGAGGTCCTTGTGGAGTGATTACATCGGATACGATTTCTACGAAATTTCAGAAAGGCAAGACAATGATCAGTAGGGGTTTGACGTCTAACGAGAGATCTTCCGCTCCAGCACCCACGTTCCTTCGCCACATCACCTGGACCGACTTTTGTTCTAGCTCGACCAATCTGCAAATCCGCCGGCCTCACTCCATCAACCAACGCGGGACTACTCGAACTCTGTGAGCTATGCGATCGAGGTGTAACGATGGGTTGGGATGACGATGCTACGAGGATATCTCCGCTTGGGGTTTCTTCAATGAGTCCCGGAGCCTTGATACCGAGACCTACGATAGCAGTCGTGGGAGGTGTTGAAGACGACTCCGATTCGATCGCTTTCTCCGTTGCCGAATCGACAGGCCTTACGGTCTTTTCATCTCGCACTGGAGTCTTGGGTAGTCGTCTCGGCGGCGGACTCATTGTTAAGAATGTACACTGCCTCTCCATGTCCCTCTTGGCAATCGCTTGCCCGAATTTAGACCTCTGCTCGAGAGGCATGCCGAAGTCATGCCCTGCAGACCGAGTTTGTGCAGAATGATGATAGACTTGATTGCTGGAGAAAGTATCAGACGACATCCACGTGTTATCGAATCCTTGCGAAGCGAAAGAGACTCGATCAGGAGGTGTTGTTATACTCGGACGTTGCCGAATAGGTTGAGTAGGTGAAGTAGGTAATAGGTTTCCACTTCCGGGTCGTGGAGGAAAGAATCCACTGGTGCTGTTGACGGAGGGCGAGGAGGAGGAATTCGCTGACATCGGACCAAACATGGATGATAAGAGATCATCGTTCGTCACATCTGATCTATGCACGAGCGGTGATCGATTTGTTTCCACTCCCGGTGTGCTGAGAATCAATTGCTCCAGCAAGATTTCCATCGTTCCCATCAAACTCGGTGAGACTTGAGTTTCTACAAGTGTAGCAGCGGGTGATTGACGACGTCTATTCGATGTAGAAGATAACGAGGAGAAAATTGAATCACCCGATGAAACATTCCGACTGGGTGAATATGAAGCCGAGGCCATGTTTTCAGAGCGCTCGACGAGTGGCTTTGGTGGGTATGGTGGAAGAGAATCAAATGCGACGGATCGTTTACGTTTTTCATCAATCACCAGGTGTGAAGGTGACGACGAGGTTGTCTGAAGTGGAGGAGGGTTTACTGATTGAGAGGACGTAGAAGGGGGTTGTGAATCTCGCGAATCCGTTGTAGGTCGTCGTGATAGTTGACTATCGATCGTCGCTTGTTCCTTATCTTGACCGTTTGTCTTTTCCTTGATCGTCGTCGATTCTGACCCAATGAATTGCCCAGGAGAATTAGACCTCCTTCTCTGTCTTCCAGGTGATAAACGATGTACGTCCGATACCTCGACATCTCCAAGAGTAGATCTCGATGATCCGAGATTTCCAGCTCCTGCTCGCTTCGACTTGTGTGGTAAATCAGTCAGCAAACTCTCAGGATTTGTCGAAATACCTCGTCCGGCGGCATCATGTACCTTCTTTGGAGAGATACTTCCACCTCCAATGACAGACCCGATAGATAGGTGACCGATTTTTTCATCCAATGTTGATTCAGCGTGCGGGAGTATCGATACTGGCTGGTGTGAAATCACATCCGAAGGTATTCTGACCTTTCCTACCTCTGTCGGCAGGGACAAAGGCCGTAGTCCCGTAGATGTAGGTATATATGGCGAGGTTGCAGTCGAAACCACCGGCTGTACACATTCAACCATTGAAGATGAAGCGAGAGATATGGATGAGATGGAGGTCCTCGAGGATGGGATAGCAAGTTCCGATCCAGATTCGAACCCGTACCCGTATCCAGACCGACTCTCGCTTCTAGAACCGGATACTGAACTACTGGAAGCAAGAGAAACATCTTTGGATGTCCTTGATGTACTCGATCCAGCGACGGAGGAAGGATTCGAAGTGGATGACTGTTGCATGGTGTTTTTTTGATTTTTTTTGATAGGTTGAGATCTGAGAGAGGGGTGGGAGATGGAATGTATGGAGGGTCAAGGATGACCAGATCTAGATCCTCTAGTGTGGTTGTAGAACCGACACCATCCGAGAGAAGGAAGATATTTGAGCGATTGAGCGTTTGAAGAAGTTGTTGATACCAGGGTTAGTTTGGTATGGAGGAAGTTAAAATGAGTAGGATATTGCCGATGTGGAGCTTCACGTTGGCTACTCGTATGCTCCTGGACGTCCAGAGGTGAGTGACGTCCATTCACCCGATCGGAATCAATATCACCTTGTTGCGATGCGATGCGAGATTGTCGGTGTATTGGGTAGTAAGGTATCCACCATTCAACCACCTGCCGATCCTCCCAAGGTGAGGAGGTAGGTTGCCTGGCTATTGGTTGCGAAGGAGATGGATACCTACACCACCCACGGCATCAGGGAAATGGGAGTTTATAGCACTCCGCGCCTGATCGATCGGGGGAATTTGAATTGAATTGCATTTTATTAGGGCATTTGGGCCCGAGGCGGTTGCTCCCGGGGCGGCGGTGGGCTTAGGGCGGAAGTGGAGGGCGAGGAGGCAAGTAAGCATAGTAGGTTTGGTAACATGGTGGTGGTGCCGACCAGCTCCACGTCCGAGTCAGAGGGGAGTAGGTCGTGAGTGACAGACCACCGTCCAGTCCGCTTTCCCTCCGCGACACTTTTCTCATCGTCACCTCCACATGCATCCACAGCAGGGTACAACGTGAGCCCGGCTCCAATCGAAACTGACCGCAGAGGCAAAGCAGGTTAACAAACGGCCTTGTGTTCGCCACTCAACCACCAACCGTATTGATTTCTCTCCCTCCTCCCCCTCCCAAAACGTCTATCCTGCCATTCTCTCCCCACCATTTCATGTTGCAACATCAATGTTTCAAATTACCAAAAGTGGGCAAATTATATTGATATGACA
Organism: Cryptococcus sp. T15_22C; assembly: GCA_017654825.1. Taxonomy (NCBI): domain Eukaryota; kingdom Fungi; phylum Basidiomycota; class Tremellomycetes; order Tremellales; family Cryptococcaceae; genus Cryptococcus; species Cryptococcus sp. T15_22C. The sequence continues at coordinate 43,484 of JADPYA010000031.1, read as the reverse complement.
TACACCCTTCCCCTTCCTGGTTCGTGACTCTATCCAGCGTTTTAGCTACCCCGTTAAGGGAGAAAGGTATACCGATCTGTGACGACGTCTGTGTCCTATCCTACTCGCTTGCATCATACACCTTCCTTTCATTCTTGTCAAAAAAAATGCTAGACTACATAAAGCACCTCGCTACTTGAACAAGGAAGGGATGGTTCAGCGTCGTCCCCATTTTGACTTCATAACACATAACGACAGCGACAGCGACAACGACAACGACAACGACAACGACAACCACATGACCAAGTGCTCTTCTGCATCGGCTTCATCTCGCGAGCACTCTATTCCCTCTCAAGACACCGCCGGTCCCTGCCAAGATGACGGACTCGGATCTCTTGCTGGTACTTTGTCGTGGGATGATATCGATTCGTTGGCGGCAATCGTGTTGCAAGAATCAACAGAGGGGAGTCTACTTTCTATCCTCCAGCCGGCGCCTGCAATGTCCGAATTCATCAAAGCACAGGAAAGGGCCATTTCACAGGCCAATGAAACGATCGAAGGGTATGGTCGAGATGAGAGTCGAATCACGCTCAACGAGATCAACCAACCTTTTAAGAGTGTATTCCTCGCAACCCCCACACAAGGCCTAACACCGCATGGAAAACCGCTTAAGCTTCGTGAACGGTTTAAGAACCGTTTCCTTCGTCGTGGACGCCATCGAGGGCGAAGTGGTACGGACACTATGGGTGCATCAAGTCTTGCGGCCACTACCTGCGATGGATCTCAAACCCACACCAAGGAAAGGAGATACAACCGACTTAGGAAGAAGCGCCCAAAGCGCCGGTCGGCGACTACATCAGTCAACTCCGCCGTTATCACAAACGCAGGATCTCCTTCAAATGATACGGGTAGCCGCGAGAAAGCCTTGGACGACCTTGTTCGTAGTATCCCGCCAAGTCACAGGCGCCTCCGGAAGAGGCTGCCTAGATCCAAAGTTGGTCTTCGTCTGGAGGGTGTGACCACCATATCATTTGGAGCCTGTGAGCCTACGATGACACCAGCGACGTTGTTCCGGCCGCTTCATCCGGATGATCAAATGAAAGTCCTCGACAAAGGTCTCCAGATTCCCCAACGGAAGGTCGAAGACAAGGTCGCCTCTCCCGCTACCGTTAATCCAAACTCGGTAGCGCCGTTGCAAGAAGCGTTCCGACCACTTGATCATGATCGAATGGCCGTCCTCGACGAAGGTCTCCAGATTCCCAAACGGAATGTCAAAGACAAGGTCGCCTCAACCGCCGATCTAAGCTCGGTAGCAACGCTGCAAGAAGAGTTCCGACCACTTCATCCCGATGATCGTCTTCCCGACCTCGAAAAAGGTTCTCAGCTTCTCGAACCGGAGTCCAAGGATGAGGTCGCCGCAGCCGTAGAAGCAAGTTCGGTCGCATCATCGCATAATAAGAAGATCCCCATGCACAACGACAAGATTAGTGCCTCTAATCGTGCAGATGGTACGAAGCCGCCTCTTCAGTACACGCAGGATGAAGTGAGGAAGCTAGTGAAAGATATGATGAACGACGCAGAATTCATTAAGGGATACAAGGAATTCCTCCAGAAGTCGAACAGAGCCGGGCGTCAGGAGGATAACATATCGCCTCGCCCGAACGATGCTCCACCCCCGGTTCTCCCGGAAGTTTTCCCTATCTGAAAGTCGTCAGGGTTCATCAATCGACTGCTTATAAAGGTGTAGCCTATAGATGCACTCGATTGTACAAACAGATTCATGTTCCAGCTATATCTATCTCTTTTATAACCACCCGTAATTGCTCCTCCACCTCCATAAATCAGGAGGTCACTGCAGTATCATGTCGGAGTGCGATTTCGACTATCTGATTCGATGATTTGCATCGTCCAAGCGTGTGAAGTCGTATCACAACGATGACCCGGATCGTCCGTAAAGATCTTCAAAAACCTATCCGCTACAGCGCTCCAGAGAACGTTGGTACTGATGTTATCTGTATCGAATCCAAACTCTCCCCCGAATTCCTCGCGGACTTGACTATATGCCGATGTAAGTGCGCAGAAGGCATGACGTGGTATCGATTTAAGATCAAATAACCCCCCAAGTTCCATGATCTTCCAACGAAACCCTAAACCAAGACTCCTATCTTCCCAATCGTAGCGACTATATAACGTCAAGATCTGATCGGTTGAATAGACGAGATGAGCAGCTCCAAATGAGGAGATGGCTTCAGCGGCGACTCTTGCAGTAGCGAGGTGGATGTGGCAGGGATCGAATAGCGCGTTGTTGCAAGCTCGTTGAAACCTCATCCATGGGATGAACGGGACGAGATCCTCGCAAAGGCGGAAAAGTTCGATAGAATCTACTGTTGAGATCTCAGAGTGGATGTCGGTGGTGTGAGAGCTTCGAGCCGCTCTCATTCGGTCCCTGGAGAACGAAGAAAAGTATCAGTATACGAGGACCGCGGGGGAGGGGGGGGAGGGGGTGCACGACTTACCAGTTGGCATTCCTGACCAACAAGTGCCATCCTTCACTTCCAGAATAGCTATTAGAGAGATTCCCCTCCTTCATAGAACGCTGTGGAAGTTGAGACGGGTTAGTTCCCTAGCCCACTTTGATCGACGAGGATGTGAGGTCGACCTTACCAACGAGTTCGACCTTTCCATAGACGAGGGGTCCCTTCCTAGGCGATCTCGTACATTCCAAACCAGATCGATAGTGTAAAGCATGGGGAGGTTTAGCATGGTTGCGGCTCGAGTGGTAGGTACGTGAGATTGGTTCTCTTCGTCTCCTACGCGAGGGAAGAGATGGGATGGATTTCCAGTGGCGACGCATTGTTGGATTTAGCTTTTGGAGGTGGGGTTTCTGGATGAGCTGTTGGGTAAGTGATATCTGGTCCTAGGGGATATAGCAGGGAAGAACTATAGAATGCTTCTCCCGTCTATATCGCACTGCCCAGCTCAACCACTCCTCCTTCATCCTCATGATGAAGGGTTGACGATGCATCTCAGACAAAGCCAAGGCGAGACCTGAGCCTGGATGTCGGAAGCTGGCTGCCATCCTGAACGAAAATTTATATATTTCGCTTGAGCATAGCATAGGAAGGAATGCTGATGCTTGGTTCATTCTGGGGTGGCTCCAGGATAATCCCATTATCAGATTTTTTTCATGATAGACGTTGGCGATTAAAAAGTCCATTACATGACGATGTTGGAGAGAATAGAGAGAATGATCAAGAGCTGGAATAACATTATTCAAGTTTTCATACATCGATGTCATCCTACCACTTCACACACACACACACACACCCGCTTGTCCTCCATGTTAGGGATGTGGGCATGCTCACAAGTGACTGGATATGAGATATGATATGGCAAGGTTCACTCGGGAATCAGGTGAATTCCGCTGGTTGACACTTGAGGTTAGACATAGCAGGCTGGGACCGGGCCCTGGGCTGACAATATTTGAACTTTTTGACGCGCGGAAGGGGTCATGGATGGATGGGGGATATGCAAGGGAATGGAGGAGATAGTCAGTCTCTGCAGCACAGGGAGTGAGTGGCCTTACGGAGTGGCAGCGTTAGGGAGTGGCAGCCGGTATTCGCGTGCGATGTACCTACCTTCCAAGGATCTCCTAGCCTAAAAAGCGACTACCTGTCCTGTCCTGTCCTGTCCGCCTACCTGCATGTCACTCCTGTCACCCCTGTCTGCGCTGCTCCCGACCTGCCCTGCCGGTCTAGATTGTCTATTTGTTCCGGAATGGGCAATCAACCCCCTGTCTCTCTCTCCCTCCCTCTCTCCCTCTCTCTCCCTCTCCCTCTCCCTCTCTCTCCCTCTCCCTCTCCTTCTCCCGTTTCCCGTTTTCCTTTCGGGCACGGGGAGTAGACAATCGAACGCGCGCGCCGAATGGGGGAGAGTTGAGTGAGTGAGAGCGAGAGTGAAAGATAAAGAGTGACCCTTAGAGTTCATTCTTGTCCTGCTAGTTCCATCCATCCAAACCACATTCATCCATCCATCCATTCCATTCCGTCCCTCCCATCTATATCTTTCCCCCTTCAAAATGTCAGCTGAGGTGAGTTCAGACTGGGAAGAGTCAGAAAGTGTCGTTCCCGGCGTCGCGAGGAAAGGGAAAGCGCGTCGAGTCGTGCTGGCATATCCTCGACAATGGATGGTAATGTGGTAGTGAACGAAACAGGAGGTGTATTCGAATGGTGTGGGAGGGAAGTGGCTTTCTATGGTGCCGAGCGTAACAACTGATCATCATCATCATCTTCTTCGTTCCTCCCTCTTTTTTTTTGTTTTCCCTTTTCCATCCACACTTCCATCACCTATGTCCCTTCATCCTCTTGACGCGCCGTTTTTCTTCTTCTTCTTCTTTTCATCTCACCCATCGATTGTCCCACCACTCCCTTGATCTCTCTCTCTCTCTCTCGCCGTTCTTTACCCACCTATCTCTTGTGTTCATCTGTCCGACTCTCACATTGACAGGATTTGAAAACTGGTGAGTTCCCGTTTTTCCGCGTCGAGAGGGAGTAGGGGGATGGTCTCCATCGTCAGATGAGGAAGGGATGGCGCCTCGCTTGATGATGGGGAAGTGAGGGAAATCACGGAACGATGACTGAACGGAGATGGAGAGAAGACGAAGAAGAGTGATGTCGGAGGAGGAGGAGGAGGAGGAGGAGGAGGAGAAGGAGGGGGTAACACTCGGAGATGGAAGATGTGGGATCGAACGAAAAAAAAAAGAAGGAAAAAAAAGGAATGGGATTATCGTTCCAGCATAGAACTGATCTTTCTTTTCTGTCCTCTCTCGGAACCTTCCTCTTCCCCTCCCGTCTCACCTCATCTCCATCTCATATCACCACCCACACTCCAGTCGGACACAACAAATTCGGCTTCGACTCTCGTGTCGAGACCGATCTCCTTAGGAGTTTGTACCTTGTACGTGACTGATCTCTCCTCTGGAATCGATCGATATCTCGCTTTTTGGAAAATTGGAGCTGATAGAGTGTTGAAATATGAATTGTCTCATAGGCTCCAAAGCTTGTCAAGGACCCAAACTCCGTAGGCAAGGGTCCTCAGAAGCTGTAAGTGACAAAAACGAAGAAAAAAAAAAGAAGAAAACTCCACGAGAAATTGGTTTCCAGATCGGCTTAATTCGACGATATTTTGTTCTCATAGATTCGGTGCCAACTCTACCTACAATGCAGAGGAGAACACTATTTCCTACACCACCATGGCTACCTTCCCACCTGTTAAGCTTTTGCCAAATGCTGAGAGGAAGAGGATTCTCGGTAAGTGTGGACTTGGGGATCCTATTTCCCCCATGCGACGATTTGAGATGTGGACTGATTTTTTATTTTTTTGCTGCGGTGGGGGATGTACTCGGATAGTCACTGGTGGTGCTGGTTTCGTTGGATCTCACTTGGTTGATAGGTTGATGCTCTTGGGTCACGAAGTTACTGTTATTGATAACTTCTTCACTGGTTCGAGGACTACCGTGAGTGTGTGGGCTGGGTTGGGATGTGGATGGGGAGGGGAGGGATTGGGTTGGATCGTGGAAAATTCAGTCGTGTTGATCTTTTTTTCTTCTCCCCATCTGCACGTATCTCATACCTAAGGTCTCTCACTGGGTCGGTCACCCCAACTTCGACATAGTCAGGCACGATGTTATCGAGCCATTCATGATCGAGGTCGACCGTGAGTAGTTTTTCAACATGACTGTCGAGCCCAAAATCTTGAGCGCTGACCATTGACAAACGACGCCTTTCGGGGTGGTTTTTTTTTCTTCCCCTTCCTCTGCTATAGAGATCTACCACTTGGCTTGCCCCGCTTCTCCTCCTCACTACCAGTACAACGCTGTCAAGACCATCAAGACTTCATTCATGGGTACTCTCAACATGCTCGGTCTCGCTAAGCGTGTCAAGGCTAGGTTCTTGATCTCCTCCACTTCCGAGGTCTACGGTGACCCGGAGCAGCACCCTCAAACCGAGGAGTAGTGAGTGTTGGAGACCTCCACGATGCCCCAGTGGAAGCTATCATATCAAGGCTGATGGGTTGTGGCTACTCGTTTCCAGCTGGGGTAATGTCAACCCAATCGGTATTCGTGCTTGTTACGATGAGGGAAAGCGTGTCGCCGAGACCTTGACCTACGGTTTCCAACGTCAAGATGGCGTTGACGTTCGAGTCGCTCGTATCTTCAAGTGAGTTCCGCCCGCTTTCCGAATTAGACACTCCTCCGCCTTACTGACCGTCCGATATGTCAATTCTCACCTACAGCACCTTTGGTCCTCGAATGAACCCTTACGATGGTCGTGTCGTCTCCAACTTCATCATCCAAGCCTTGAAGGGTGAGGACATGACCGTCTACGGTGATGGTATGCAGACCAGGTCCTTCCAATACGTCCATGATCTCGTCGATGGTCTTATCCTCGTGAGTTTGGGCCCGGGTTCTTGTGGGCGTCGTCGGGACCATCCCCGCTGACCCTCTCACTCACCACCTACTACCAGCTCATGAACGGTGACGAGACTAGGCCAGTCAACATCGGTTCTTCCCACGAGAGGACCATCATGGAGTTCGCCGAGGCCGTTAGGGTGAGTTGGCAACGTCTCCCGAGGGGTTGTCCTTTGTCGTCGCCAGTAAAGCTGATTGCGTCAACGCCCCCCCCCCCCCACCCCCCGCCTTCGCCTTCCTTAGGAGATCGTCGAGACCATCCAGAAGGAGGAGGGTACTTTCACCAAGAGGGTTAACATGTGAGTTATCAGCGTCGTCTGGCGGCTGTTTTCCACCCCTTGGCTGACCTTTCTTTCCTTACCCACCCCCAGCATCCACAAGGACATGCCCCTTGACGACCCCCAGAAGCGTCGTGCTGACACCACCCGAGCCAAGGAGACCCTCGGCTGGCAACCCAAGTGGGGCGTCAAGGACGGTGTTGATGAGATGGTCAGGTACTACGCCGCCAAGATGAAGGCTGGAGAGATCTAAGGGGTTTTAGTAGTTCTTCTACGTTCTCCTTCAGGCACTCGGGCTCTTTTCTCTTCCCTCTCTTTTATTGCAACCCCACTGCTGCGGTGCAATTATCTACATGGTCGGTCTTCGCATTTATAGGAGCGTTGGCTTGGAAGCGTTTCTACTAGAATTATTTTCATGGGATGTCGTTTATGGCATTGGATCATCTAGACATACGGACGATTGAAGCATTTCACTCAGGAGAGAGGGGAACACTCTTCACTTTGACGAGAGCCATGTCCTTGCTTGAGACCGCGTCGACGTCGGTCCTGAACTTCTGCGCCATCTTCTGATGAGGGTCTGGTTGTGACCACATGGGTGGTCAACAAGCGTGGTATAGTCAAATGCCTAGAAATGCGCGCTCACATCCGTTCTTGAGAGATATACCACCGATGGTGCTATACCCCAATTTCCTATAAAACGGGACGGTCTCCGCCTTCCCCATCCGATCAAACGAGAATATGAGCTGCACCGTCTCAACCTCACCCTCGAAGTCTCACCTGACTATACATGTAAACGTTCAATCCACTGTCTGTCTCATCTGTCCCCACCGGCTTTTCTAGAGTCTGGAGCCACATGTGAGCAGCCTGCATCAAACTCTTTCCAAAGGCGTAGGAGCGGTATTGCTTGAGCACCGCTAGGTGGCCGATCTGATGCATTCGGGGGTCAGCTTCCCGTGGTAGCCAAAGGCGAATTGCTTGCTCACAAGCCACTCGCCACGGACGACCCGAACGGTGCCTACAGGGATCTGGTAGTGTTTTCTGCACGGTCCTTCTGCATCTAGGGAGTCGGACTGTTGGTAGGCAAAGCAAGGGTTTGAGAGCTGTACATCAAAGAAGAGCAGAGTGCGTGGCTGACATAGAAGTTGACATTCAACAGGAAGGAGACCCCGGTCGCGTCTCTGTCGAGAGAATCATGTTCGTCCACTTCGTTTGCCAGAGGAAACCCTTGTTCATGGACGAAGACTGTGAAAACGGTGAAGGAGTTGGTGGGTCATGTAGAACATCTGCTTGTTACGAACAGCAGATTCACCCTTCACTCTCACTTGGATGCAGTCGTCAAGTTGTTGTCTGGTGGTCACTCGGACGACTTCGTGGTGAGGTGTTGGCAGACGGATTGTCATGGCTCAATTTGATGACTGCTCGCAAGGCCTAGATACCTCGCAGACGTCCTACACTTAATACTGACGATACGGGAGAGCCCACCAAACCACTGCCCGGGGGGAAGGGGGGGAGGGGGGGGGAGATTGTTGGCATGACTCTTGCCTGAAAGGAGCGGGAACCAGCAAGATGAGTTGACAAGGGACCGTGGTCTTCTCCTATGATTGATCCTTTGATGGGCATGCACGTTTGTCTTTATGTTGACGGGCGATATCACCACGAGGCTGTCATGGCTTTATACACATCTACCCCATCTAGTACTGTAATACAACGTTCACCACACAATAATACTCGACGTGAATAGCAATTCAATACCTTTCGTTCCCTCATCCGCTGGATCCCACAAAGTAATTGTAGTTGTAGTCCTTTGGCGTGTTGGTGTATTGGAACGCCGAACCCCCAACATACTGGGCTACCGTCTTCCCACCCCTCGCCATGACACCAGCGATGCCTCCAGGGGCCGAGCTCATGGACAGCCTGGTCAACCCGGCATCGACATTGAACGACCTCACGTTCGCTCCCGCAGTGAGAGTGACCGAACAGTTCGCGGTGGCGAAGACGAGGGCGTACAAGTTGTCATCGGTGTCTTGCCATCGGGTGGGACGGGCAAGGGTCGGAGCGGTGGGTGTAGCATCATGCGGATGCGGTCGAGACCACATGATGATTTGGTCTTTTGGGATAGTCGGCCAAAACCCAGTCCTGAACGCCGTGGCCTGGGAGGGGGGGGGGGGAGGGGGTAGAGGGAAGGAGGGAGAAGACATGTGAGCATGGGGTGAGGTATACGACCGGTGAACTCGGACACTCACGTAGTACTGATTCATACTCAGCCAAGCGGTATGAGGGAACCCGTTCACCCATGCTTGACTATTGGGTTGATCGACTCGAATAGGACCGAGGTAAGAGCTTTCTCCGTAGTCTGCGGGTTCAAATCGTCAGCATACATGTTCTCAGCATGAACGCCGGGCTAACCAACCACCCACCATTCCATGTCAACAACTCGACCAAATCCGTTCTATTCCTGAATGAGATGATGTTCTCCCACCTCGTAGCCAACAGCCAATTATCACTTCTGTAGATCCAATCTTTGTTGTATGTCTGTGGCGAGTAATAGGTAAAGAAGGCAGGTGAGGCTGTGGGCATGTAGATCTTGCCGCCTAAGCCCTTGAGCCATGTTTGATCCAGAGAAGTGTCTAGGTTTGCCCAAGATGTTGGCCATGCGGAATTCCAGTTGACAGCTCCATCTAACCAAGTCGTGTTTGCCAGAGTGGAAGGATCCACGAAGAGTGCAGGGAGGAAAGTGATCTGGTAATGGAGGAAGCTATGCGTTACGCCTGACTTGCATGGGGGGAGCGACGCCTAAAAGGAACTCACGCTGTAATTGGCAGCGGACAGAGGTTGTCTGAAATGCTTCATCCAGCCGTTTGAGACTGTTGTTTCTCCTGATTGATGGTCCTCCTCATCAGTGCCGTGATGACCTTACCAACTTCTTCCCCTTGACAGGTTACTCACCAAAATAACAATCACTTCCGGCAAACGAACTGACCAGGACCTTGCCATTGTACTTGGCTTGATTCGGATGAGCGTAGTAAGTAGTGACCAGGCTACGAAGAATAGCAGCTTGAGATTCGGAGGCGCAACCAAGGGATCTGGAAGACGGGGCGGAGAGTGACAATGGTGAGTTCGCAGTGACACCAGCGAAACACCGGCAGTCGCCTCACGTTAGATCGAAGGAGCTAGGCAGGACAGTACGGTATCAGAATGCGCGGAGTCATGCCAGCGTTTCGGAAACTCACATGAACAATTGGAACCCTGTCCCCATGGTTTTAGCCGTATTGTATGCATCCGCTATCCGGGCTGGCTGCCAACTGTCGACCCCGATGTTGAGAGCAAATCCATCGATGCCTCCTGCTTGAGCGAGTTGTATGTCATTGTTCCAGTTGTCGACGGTATAGGAGTACGTCTGTCCAAGCAAAGGGAACGAAGTGGGTGTCATGTTTTCGACTGGCGGGACATGAGATCCAGCGAACTCACATTTCCAATCATGTGATGAGCGTAAACTTTCTTGCGTCCAAAGCTGGAGGGGGGCTGGGACTTTGTGTTGACGAGCGTCTGGCTGAAGTAAACGGCGGAAGTCGTGGTCGTCGCCGCGGCACGGACATCAAATTGCACATCTCGTTCGATTGCGAAGGCAGAGACGGTGCTAGCTAGGTAGACGATCGTAAGAACGAGTGCCAGGAGGCTGCGGAGGGGGATCATGGCGGCTGACAAAGAATGTTCGTTTGTCGGAAGGGGCGATCGAGGTGTAGGAAGCGGGAAATGGAGCAACGCTGGCATCCCCATTGCTAGCTCCTCATATACTTGGCCTTCATGGTGTGTTGGACAAAACAACGAACGTTACACAGGCACAAAATAATGACAGAAAACAAAACAGACCGATATGGATATTTAGTTGACGTGAGGCGTCAGGCGCGTGCTGTGGTACTGTCAGATGGACTTGAATGGTGTGGAGGCGCAGAAGGGAGATTGGGTCTGCGGTAGAGTTGCTGTAGAGGTGTACATCAAGTTAACTTTCAAGCTTTCCAACGTTTAGTTTAATTATACGAACGCGCGCTACGATTAGGAACGACCGTGGCGTCGGCTTAGGGAGGGTCACTACTAGGCTGCCGGCTCGCAGAAAGTCAGCTCGCAGGATTGATGTCAGCGGTAAGAGAGTAACAACTTTGCGTGAATTAAAAGCCAGGCTATCAAACCACACCTCTGCAAGATACGGCCACCTTCCTCGTTCTTAACTAAGAACATGAATAAGACTTGCCGCACTCTGAACAGACTTACACCCGCACTAATACTATTGCAGAGCAAAGCAATCACCCAAGTCCTCAGTAGTGTAATGGTTATCACTTTCGCTTGTCATACAAGAACAGTTGTTCTACTGGCCGCGGAGAACCCCGGTTCGATTCCGGGCTGGGGAGGACACCTTTTTGCACCTCTTACTTACCGAGTCTCAGAAGAACCTTGGTAGTTTGTTTTCCCGAAGAGACCGTGTAGATCATGGCATGTTTTAGCCTCGCGCTGGGACAGACTGATGATCCTTTTGATATCGACCTTAAATTGGGAGCCACTGCAAAGAGACTTGTGCGAGATTGGGCAATTCAATTACCCACGTAGAGGTTTTCGTTCAACGAGAGCTCCCAAATTGGCACGCCATGTTGCCGCACCCCACGACATTATGAATGCATGTTCTTCAACTTTACTTCTCTTTCTCACATCTCGGATTATACTTTCATTCACTTCATCGAGAACTCCCGCACCATTTCTTCGTATCCATTGTCCGTCTCTCACATCGACCAGGTTACGGTGCACTGGGCGTTCAAATCTGCCCCAAGACTGCCGACGATAACTCGCTGAAGAGCAGCGTTGTATGTCACGTTGGTAGCTTGCTGACCGTTGGCCACGATGGAGCTTGGCGCCTTGTCGACACCCAATATGATGATCTCGGCGAGGGTCTGATTGACTTGGAAGTTTCCATCGACGGTAACTGTTTTGAGGGTATTTCCAGTGGCCTCCCAAGTGATCTGCCTGGTGCCAGTACCTGTTGAAATATAGAGATTAGCACAAATAGTCCGCTGACAACCAGACGTCCGGCCCTTCCACCACTCACTCGGCAAGGACACTCCATCATCAATCTTGGCACAACCTGTCGCGTACCCGGTTTTGTCGAGGTTTACGAGCAGCGAGTACGGTCCCTGCTTGGTCTCGTAGATGGTGTAGGCCGGGTCTCGGTGGAGAAGCAGGATTGAGCCGGACCGTATGTGAACAGGGATTGTAGACAAAGGAGCCTCCAAACGCACAACGTCCGAGGTCTGCTCAACGAGCTCATGGGTAAAGAAGTTTCGCCACTGAGTGTTGCCCATGGTGGGGAGGACACCGACAACGCTGGTAACATTCGGCTCAAGGACAGGGGTCACGATGATGTTGTCACCGACCATAAACTGGTTGGAATTGCCGTAATAGCTCGGGTCGTCGAAGTTGAAGAAGAGGGGGCGGAGAGGAGGGGTGCCGTACGCGTTGGCGTCGTAGAACAAGGTCTCCCAGTAAGGTAGAAGCCTGTACCTCGCCGCAAGGACGGTCCGAGCTGCTTCTGCGACCGAGTCCCAGACATACGGCTCCTGAGAAATGGCGCCCTTCGTGTTATGATTCCGGAAGAAAGGGAAGAAACCAGACAGCAAATGCCAACGGTTGGCGAGTTCCTCATCGGTGTTGCCGTTGAAGCCGGCGGTGTCCGCACCAACCATGGGGATCTGGAAGAACTGGAATTGCAAGACACCCTGAATCGATCGTAAGAGGTAGGTCCATAACGATGTGTTGTCTCCGAGCCAGTGAGCGGTGAAAGTGCCAGCTCCTGCGAACGTCGACCTGCCAACAATGAATGGCCTCTTGTTGGGATGGATCACCTTGATGGCGTTGGAAACAGCCTTCTCTTCCAGGAATCCGTACAAATTGTGCCAGTGGTACTGTTGAAGTCCATTCTGGGAAGTAGCGTTGAGAGCCACGGTGTGCGCGTTGAGGACACCTTGAGAGTTGTGAATGTCAAAGGCGGGGACGTTGACCTGAGGGGATGGGACGACATCGATGCCGTTCGAGTCACGTTTCGACAAGGTGAACATAAAGTCGTTGGTCTGGTGTACCATGGCAAGCTCGGTGGCATTGTCACAAGTGTATGAACCACCGATGGTGATGTTGCCAGAAAGTCCTCCGAGAGCTTTGTCATAGCATTCTGGGAATCCGTAGGTGGTGGCGTTATTCCCGGGAGTGTTTGGCAGCGGGAACGGAGTAGAAACGTTAGCGATCTCAGCCGGGTCGCTTCCGGTCGAGCCTTCCGAAAATGACGAAGGCTCGTTCATGTCGAGCTGAAGGAGGGAACGGTGATGGCCATATCGATGAGCGCCGCCCAGTAGCCGGAACTGACCCTTTACACTATCACTCACCCACAACCCAGAAAAGTCCACGGTCTGTGTAAAGTTCTGCAAAGACTCTGTCCAGTACTGTTGCGCATTCGCGCTAAAGTAGTCAAGGAACACGGTGATACCTGCATGTAGTTCGGTATTAGTCTAAGTTGCGTGAAGGGACTCTCAATCCGAGAACATCTTCACCTGGCCAAACACGCCCTCTGTATTCACTGCCGTCAGGGTTTTTCAACCAGACGTCCAACTCCGCGCCTCGAGTATACGAGTTGTAAACATCGGTGTCATTTCTTGGAACGGCGTACGCAGCGTCAATGATGGGAATATAATGCTGGTGATTGTCCTTGAGGTCCTGAATGAAAGACTTGTACTCGTCCGGGGGGAAGTTGGGGTCGAATTCAAAGTTTCGGTAAGCGTGCATCCAGTCGATGTCGTTGTATTGAACCTCGAGGGGGATGTTGGCGGCCCTCATCCTCTCCACAACCGAGCGGGTTTCTGCTAGGGAAGTGTAACCCCATCGGCAAAGCTGGAATCCAAACGACCAGTCTGGCATCTGCTGGGGAGTTCCCGAGATGGCAGAATACTGCTCGACAACCTTGATGGGCGTTGGTCCAGAGACAAAGTAAAAGTCGAGGGTTCCACCAATGACTCGCCACTCGATGACGCCGTCCCGTTGGACGACATCGACGCCGTGTGAGTTGAGGAAGAATACTCCGTGGGTGCCGGTTGATCGTTGATCGATATACATAGCGTGCGTACCATACTCGTTGCTGTTGACCGTCGCCATAGATTAGCGATTCAGCAGCAAGTCTCTACGCACTTGACCCCCTTTTGCTCACCCATCAATCGGATCTCCAACGTCGGCAGCGAACATGGTCGTCAACGAAGAAGATGAGTTCCTACGAATTCCAGACGCAGCAATGACCTCTCCATTACCGTAGATATTGGCGCCGGTTGGCAAAGCAGACGAGATCTGGAGGTACTGATCCTCGAAGACGAGAGGATGAGCCGGCATCTCCGTCCCGTTGATGTAACCACCATTCTGATACACTCGATCCGAGTACGTAGGAATGTGGGCCTCCCGTGTATCGAAGAGAACCTCTCCACTCGACCTCCGAGTCACCCAAAACGCGAACGGCTGAGAATCGTAGTTGAACTCGAGGTCTGTCGAGGACGTATCCGGGTTCTCACACCCAGGTCGTGGCCAAATGTCGGACGGGATTTGCCATTGCGTCTCGGCGCTATCATAGATGTGCACGTGGAGGCGCTGTTGGGATTGGTATTCGACGAGGAGGATGAGGTTGGAGATGTCGGAGCCGAAGGCATTGCAGGCGGACCCTTGCATGGTGAGATTAGCCATCAAACCGGAAGAGGTCTGAGTGACACCATTGAGCGAGTATCCTATAGCAAAGGGGGTGGGGGGGGGGGGGGCTGATAGTTAGCACCGAGAGGGTCTCGCGGTCAATGTACCCCCCGACTCACCTTGACACTTGGTGATATCATAGCCATACTGAGGATAATACGCAGAATCGAACGTCTGCTGCCGACGATCCAAGATCGCCCTTCTCAGAGCTGGTGAGGGTGAGTGACCGCCGCTTTCGGGAGTCCTCTTTTCAGAAGGGAAGGAGAAGGATGAAGTAGCTAGGAGAGAAAGGGTGGCGAGAGTGGTGACGACACGCATGTTGATTGCGTGCGTCGATGTTGTATGGCTAGCTGGTGATGGACACTCCAGATCCCGTCTGCCCAGTTGTCGTGTCGGTTATTATATGTCTGGCGATCATGTGCTCTTGGGGGGGGGGACTAGTATTCACCGATGACAGCTCGTGACCATCATGATAATTCCTGTTCGTCTTCCCTGAAGAAGTGGAGGGACTTCGCCGACTCGTCCCTCGTCATGTGGCTAGCGGCAGTGACGCTAGTGAGACCCATGGGGGTTGTCACCACATGGATATGTGGAGTAGTGGAGGACGATGGTATATCGGTAACGGTGCCTCGGGTCATCCCCACAATCTGCCTCTCCTTCTCAGCCGTAGAAAAGGGACGGCGATATCGCAATTCGGCTGGTTGAAAATCATTCAGCAGGCTGTAACAACCCGTTAGCCGAAATTTGTTCAACCTGGATAGATAGCCCAGAATGATAGGTCTGCCTGCCCGCGAGCTTTCCCAAGATGTGGCAGGGGCGCTCACGTAGATACCCGAGCACCAACAAGCCTTGGCGCCAATGTGGTCTTCACCAGCGGGATGATCTAGATGGCCCTGTTCTACGATCTCCAGCTTGCCCATGCCACGTGGAGTCGAGTGAGGGGGAATGCGGGGCAAAGGTCGAGCGAGTTCAGAAAGAGTCGCAATCCAACACAACATCCTCAGTCATCTCGAGGTTTGGCCGTCATCCTCACCACTGCCACTTTCTCTAGACACAACTGGTCCTTGTCGGAGTTGTCCCACCATCGAGACACTGATATCGTTCAGTCCTGGTCGTCGAGATGATCCGACAAGCTCGTTCTCTCTTCCCACTCGTCTTTCTACTCGTCGTCTTCTTCACAGCAATCTACCTGCTCTATGAAGATCACGCTCCGAGAGATGATGGTTCCGGATATATTTCGGCTGTGGAAAGAGCAAGAGCAGCTGTAAAGCTGCCAACAAAGTCTCCGTTGAACGTGGAGCAGCAAATACTGAGAGGCGAGCTTGGTACTGCAAAAGTTACGGATCGATATGGACTGGTCACGTTCGACATGTCAGCAGTGAAGAGCGAACATCCCATTTCGAGACTAATCGAAGAAGCTAGAGTTAAATATACAAAAATGAAGAGCAGGATCGAGACACAAACAACGCTGCAGGAGGCGATCGATGATTATGCAGAGATGACTGGTGGTGTTTGGGGTCCGCCAAGAGGGTTCGAAGAATGGTACGTCCCGTCTTCTTTCCTGTCTCTAGCACAGTCAGCTTAACTCAACTACACGCAGGTACAACTTTGCAAGCTCTCACAACTCTGTAACCCTCCCATCCTTAATCCCACAAGCTCATCTGTCGATTCTACCATTCTTGGCGTACCCTGGCGATATCCTCAGAGCTCGGGGTGAAAGTATACTGAAAAAGGACGCGGTCTACCGGTTGAAGATCACTAGAGAAGCAAAATCGTATAAAGTTGAACTGGATGGTAGTGCTGCGAATGGCAACCGTGCCGAGTGCGATTGACTTTCTCCCTCCGTAAAATCGTCAGCCCAAGAGCTGACGATAGTACATTCCCCTTGGCAGCGACATGCTAGATCTGATCGAACCCATCCTTCAATACCTACCGCAACCATCTCCTGGTGAGCCGATCCATCAGTTCTACTTCGGAACGCACGATGGACCGGCTTTCCAAGCACATTGGGAGGTGTATCACGGTAGCGAGGAGCTGGCTAAACAAGGAAGACGTGAGTGAAGAACTTTGTGTGGTGAAGATGACGGCCGGCTGATGCCTGTGTGAGGGCAGTGTGGTCACCGACCAAGCTCGCCAAACTGGAAGCAGCTCAACATCACACTTTCGGTTGGCTATGGCAATGTCCACCGGATTCTCCATTAAAGTTGGCTTCCAGAGATCATGTCTTGAACGACGACGAGAGGGAGGAGGATGAGTTCTGTGAGTGGTTGCCGACGGCGGAGGATTGAAATTAGAGCTGATTTGGCATTGTCTGCAAAAGTGGACGGGAAGAGACATCCTAGTTTTATCAAAGATCAGATCGCATCGGAGGATTATTGTTATAACCCCAAGTTGATGGAGTTGGTAAGCGGCGACTCGTGGTGGTGGAGCCCCTAATGGATGTCGGATGCTCACGGAGATGCTTCCCCGACTCCAGCACGGCACGCTCATCAATGATAAAAGCAGAGCTTCTGGGGATATGATCCCGCTCATATCAACTTGCAGGGTGAGAAGCTCACCCCGTGGATTTCACCTGTGATCTGGTTTGACGATCTGTCTTCACTTTCAGACGCTGTACAATGTCGACGTGCTGGGTGTCCCAACTGACGCAATGAAGCGTAAGCACCTACCGATGACTGGCACCGATTTCGTTTGACATTTGTCTACACTTGACCCGACCTCGCAGAAAACACCGCTGCCATACCGTGGTCCGGAAAAACCGTCGGCAAGGTCTTCTGGCGTGGTTCCCTCACCGGGGCATTCCACAACTCTTGGACACCATGGCGTCAATCTCAGAGGGAGAGGATGTTGTACCTTACCTCCGAGAAGGAGGGAACGCAAGAAGTGTTGTTGGAGAAGGGCAACGGCGAGGTCGAGATGAAGAGTTACAGTGTTGGGATTATGAATGAGAAGTGGTTTGATGTGGCAGCGACAGGTGGGGCGGTGCAGGTGAGTGTGGAGTTGGACGGGGGATCGCTTGCTCAGGGTGCTGATGAGAGTCGAGCAACTATCTACAGTGGTAAGTCCATGGCCAATGCCAGGAAGAGAAACCTTTTGGTGACTTTTGAGTGTTGTCTATCCCGACAGCGACCCAGGAGAGTGCGAAATCGTCGCAAAGGAATTCAATTACGCTGATAGAGTATCTCCAAGCGAACAGAAGAAGTGAGACCTTTCGTCATCAGATACAGAGGGGATTATCCTGAGCTAAATCTCTGCGCAGATACAAATATTTAGTGGACATGGATGGTAATGGGTGGAGTTCTCGTGAGTTCAGGGAACTACTGGAATGCATCGGGGGTAATGCTGACGAGGCTCCATACAGGTTTCCGTGAGTCATCAGCTCTCGTTCCCCTTGCCAACTTTCCAACACGCCGAAATGTACAGGACGTCTCTTGACTAGCGCCAGCGTCATCTTCAAGAGCACGATCTTCGTGAGTTTCGCTCGATCCCCTATAGGTAGGTCAATGCCTTTGCTGATGGGCCGACTCGGTACTATAGCCGGAATGGAACTCGGTGAGCAACGGGGTCGCTGTTTGACGGGTCGGGGCTTGTAGCTGATACTTTGTGGTCTCGATCCTTCTCGTAGGAGCTACTGATACCTTGGTAAGCAGACTATCATCTGGCATACGAGATTGGCATAAACGATCTATTCGCCTTGCAGGTACCACTATGTCCCTGTTCAAGTGGACTACTCCGACGTCTAGTCAGTTGTCGCGCCGTCCTCTCTCTGCGCAAACACCTACTAAATCCGTTTGTCAATCGACAGCGATATCATGGCGTACTTTGAAGGATCGCCCGACGGCTTTACCAGTGGGAACGACGCAAAGGCCGAAGAAATCGCTGCCGCCGGTCGTCGCTTCACCGAAGAACGATGGCGGTGGGAGGATATGCAGAGTTACATGCTACTGTTGATGCTGGAGTACTCGAGAGCGATGGCTGATGATCGACAGGCTGCGTCGTATCATTCTTAGAGGCACTGTGAGATCAGTAAATGGGCATTTCCAGAGTTTATAGATTATTGGATATTTGTGTCAGGCATTCTCGAGATGGACTGAATGCTGCCCACCCTTTTGGTGAGTGACTAGAGGCATGGTGACGAACATTTGCCGGTCGGAGTGTTTCATGACGAGGCTCTACGGTAAGTATTCAACAGAACTGGTGTGATCGTGCCAATGCGGAACCCCGACCTGCTGTGACATGCAAGCCTAGTCGGTCCCCGTCTGGATTGACGTATATGAGCTCCGACGCGCCTTGGTCGTCTTCTCATCGTCATCTATGGCCAATAACCATTCATCATTGCCGACACCAGCTCTATCACTCATCGCCTGGCATCTCACAAACCACCGCCATGCTCTACTCTCTTTCGCCCTCACCGCCCACGCCTTCAACGAAGCTGCTAGACCTTTCATCTTTGCAAGTCTGACTAAATGGGTGACGTTGGACAATGTCGAGATGATGTCGGCCCTGAGAGGGTCGGCGGCGGCTTGCATTCGGTGAGCCAAGGTGGTTATGTAGATGTCTGAAACAGCGCAGTGGTTTATCACCTAATCCTATACAGCTCCCTCATACTCTGCTCGCATCCAAAGACCTACTCATTGCAACTCGAGACTCACCTCACCTCGTCCATCCTATCACTCATCCCTCGGTTCGCATCACTCGCCCACCTCTCAGTCCACCAACTCGTCTCATTCGGTACTCGCTTCGCCGCCTTTCCACCTCCGTCTCCTGTCGGCTGGGGCATCCAGAGACTCGATGTAGGCTTCCATCAGGATAATCTGCGTGTGATGGAGTGGGTTGCACACATGGACAGCTTGGACAAGGTGTCCATATGGATGGGTGGATGGGACAGAAAAAGTAAAGCCATCTTGGAACTGCTCATCCTTCCGGGTTCCTCGATAGCGAACAAGAGACAGCTGGAGGTGGAAATCCGGATCGCGAGTAAATCATTGCGTTGCCTTGGAACTGGACTTGGGAGGTTGTTGGAACGATTCTTACTCCGAATGAGAGCTCTGGCGGTGCATATGTATGGTTCTGAAGGGCTGGTAGATGGCGTTAGCTCGGTAAGCTTTCACAGGTGTGGACGTGGCAGGAACAAAGGCTGACATTGCACATTCCAGCTCCTCGGTTCTCTTGGAGGCCTGTCGAACCTTCAGGATATTCAACTCATCATTGAGCAGGACGAGATGTCTAGTTTCAACATTCAAGAACCAGATAATCAAGAAGCTTTCGATCATCCAGCCTACGATTTCATCTCCCCGGCGTGTATTATAGACCAGCTATCAATGCTGTTGTTCCATCCGTCTGCTTCTGGATCGTATGTCTCTCTACGGCGATTGGAGGTACTTTGCGTTGACAATATCATACGGGCAATGGGAGTACTGGATGACGAAGCTGACGATGGGATATGGGTCGTATACCATGTCGTCGTAGAAATCGCCGAAGGATCTCGCCTGGGCGATGGAACGGCTCGGGTTATAAAGAATGGAGTAATCGAAGACGCAATCGTGTTGACAGACGGGACCACGGCGGATCAACACCAGCTCGGTTGGTGATTTCTTCTTCTTGTTATGATCAAATCTAAACTGTGCTTTCGGAACTTCTCAACAATCTAAGCGATACAGTATCGAATACTCGTTACAATCCATGGGCGGGTCTGCTCCTCAAGCCGACCACGACACTAAAGCGTTATCTCCGACCTTGGCTTTTACCATTCTCTCGCTGAGCTCCCAGAGAGCAGTGCCGAGGTGGGGGTCCGAAGCTTGGGCAGTCTCTTTGCCAGGTTGACCCTGTAATATCCGTGACAGGGACGGTCAACAAAGCAAAGCCGCACACGTCGTTTTCGAGCTCACCGGATCAGACAGATAGAATCCGTTGTATTGCTTCTCGATGACCTCGGGACTCAATGCGGCGTATCTGGGGGTGGATGTGTGAGATGCGATACGACTTCAATACGGATTACGGCAACTCACAGAGCGCTGTACGATCCTTGCTCTGGATCACGACCCATCGCGAGAGTAACGTTCTTGATGACTCTGCCGAGCAGACCTGGATAAGCGGCTTCCCATTGGTTTTGCATGTCGGTGTTGACCTGGAAGGAAAGGAGGTATCAGGGTGAGTCATCTACCGGATTCTGAGAAGCGCTTCAACTAACAGCTCCAGGGTGAACAGCGAGACTGTCTCACCGTAATCTCGTCAGCGATTTATCTTCCAGCGTGGCGAAATCATTACCCACACGTAGACATTGTCCCCATTCGGCTTGATGACCTTCTCCAACAGCCCATACTTTGAATACAAAATCATCGCCAGTTTTGTCCTGCCATACAACTCCACAGGCGAGAGTTTGTCATCGTTAATCTCCTCGACGCTTCCAAAGTGGCAATTGGAGGGCGCGAAACGGTGCATCTCCGAGGACTCGAAGACGATCCGCGGTGGGGTAGAAGCATTAGAGGGAAGCTTCGAGGTCTTGCGGATGAGTGAGTAGAGGAGGTTGATGGCGTAGTACTGTATCGTGGTTTAATGTAAGATCGGGAGGAGAAAGAGCAGGAGGTAAGAAACTCACGTGTCCAAGGGCATTGACCTGTCGTGTGGGAGTAGTTTCTTCAACGTTTGCAACCATCGAAAGGTTGCGCAAAACAGCTTACCCCGAAATGCCTATCGTACCCATCATTATCCAATCCGTACTGATTCGAGTTGATACCTGCGCTGAGAATAAGCTGTGGAGGTTGCGGACTGTTTTTAGCAGCAACTTCCCTCCATCTTCCCGCCTTCCCTGGCTTCAGCTCACTTACCAAGTCCAAACGATCGAGCCTGTCCCGCAGTCCGGTGAACACCTCTTTGACCTCCTTCAAGCTTCCAAGGTCGCATCCGACCCATTCAACTTTGACTTCTTTACCCTGCTCAGACGCTTCCTTCTTGATCTTGGAGATAGCCTCATCACCTTGTTCCTCCTTTCTGTTGGTCATGATGACATGACAGCCCTCGAGAGCAAAAGCCCGGGCGATCTCGAATCCGATACCAAGGGCGCCACCTAAGATTGCACGTCAGACGGGGATGTGGCAGAGACACAGCCAAACCGCCATACGTACCAGTCACCACCGCCACCTTTCCTGTGAGGTCTGCCTGCTCTGGACCCGCCGGGCCAATAACGCTGTGTAGGATGGATTGCATGGCAAAAGTTCAGTGTTGTCTGTGTAGTGAATAGAAGGTGAGTTGATCGACCATCTGGAAACATTATATCGATTTGGTCCTAGTCGTCATTCTGGAGTCATGTCGCAGAATCGGGGGAGATTCCAGTCGAAGAGGTGGAGGTGCATGGCGTGTGGGAATCGAGGATTTCTATTCTATTCCAGGTGATGGAAATCGCCTCGCCTGTCCAGATGACACGACATGTGGCTGGGGTGAAACTCTCACCACCCACTGCTGCCGCCGCTTGTCCCGGTCCGCAATTCCACAACCAAGTCACCGATACCAGCGTAAGAGCAGAAGGCGCTTCAGCGACGCTAGCAGGGCAACCTCATTCATAATTTCCCCGCTAATCACGCTGGGCGGAATGTTTTGGATTTTGAAATGAATCAAAAGACCCTTCTCGTAGGGATTGGCAGGGTGTGCAGGTCTTGAGGTGGTGTTCAGTACCACAAGCAGCGGGCTAGCTACCTACGAAGGCGCACCCGATCGCCCCGCCATAGCAAGCTCCTGCGAGATCGTTCTCAGCTTTTCAGTCGCCCTGGCAGCTGCTACCTGCAATACCGCTCTTGTTGGAATTGCTTATAGAACTATTTAAAGAACTCTCATCACATGTTTCCAATTTCTCCACTCGGCGACTTTTTCGCACTTTGGGTCTCCAGAAACAACAACCGAAGGAACCCCAGCGTTCGACGCAAAAAAAGGTGGGCCCGGATGGGGTAGGCTGGGGAGAATACATAAGGAGCGAGAATCGTTCGGTCCCAACCCTCTTTGGAGCCCTCTCGTCCCCCTTTTCACCCAGATCTATCCAAAACTCAATCCCATCATCATCATGGTAATCCCTGCCAGCGAAGACGTACTCAAGAAAGACACTGGAGAGATCGAGCATTTTCGAAGTGAAGAGGAGTCCAACAATGTGGCGGCTATCGACCTCAATGACCCTGAGGTCCAGCTGGCGGAGAAGAAACTTCGTCGCAAGATTGACTTGAGGATGTCCATCTTGGTTCTCGTCTACATTCTTGTGAGTGGGCGCATTGCAACCAACATTCACCGCCCAGCATCTGACCTTCTTCCGCCCTCAGAACTATCTCGACAGGAACAACATCAGTGCCGCACGACTGAAGGGTGTTCAGGCAGAGTGAGTGAACGTTTCTTGATAGGCAGAGATGTCGCAGGGCCAAATACTCACATCCGCGCTCTCTAGCCTGCATATTAATGACACCCAATACTCTACTGTCCTTTCCATTCTCTGTAAGCGATCAATAATTAGGCAGTGCTCTACCACTACTAAACGCCCAATTTTTCATACAGACGTCGGGTACATTCTCATGCAGGTGGTGAGTGACTTGTCGCCACCCTCTTCATTCGGGGTCTTGGACTAATGCATACTCTCCCTTCAGCCATCCAACATGATGCTCCAACTCATCGGTCGCCCATCGATCTATCTTCCTGTGAGTGCGAAGGGCGCAATACGTATCAGGAAAGCAAACGACTGACATTTCCCGGTTTCAAGACCTGCATGGTGATCGTAAGTATCTCAGGATGTCATGCTAACGCTGTGTGGATTCTTACCATATCGCTTCTACTCCGCAGTGGGGTCTCATTTCTTTGTTGACCGGTATCACACACAACTTTACCGGTGCTTTACTTTGCGTGAGTTGGCCGACGACCGTGTGATTAGAACAGTTCTAATCATCCTCGCAAATACACAGCGTTTCTTCCTGGGTTTCGTGAGTTTGACCTGTAGACTGAGCATCTCCTTTCCGACCTAAAACGCTGCGCCCATGCCATGACCATTGCTCAGATCGAAGCTGCGTTCTTCCCTGGTGCCGTTTACTTGATCTCTCAATGGTACCGGAAAAATGAGCTGGGAGTGCGAACCTGTATCCTGTACTGTGGTGCTTTGTGAGTAGGAAAGAGGGGCGGGGGGTTGGGAAGTTTAGAAGCTGATAGTCTGCCCATGTAGGATCTCAAACGCTTTCGGTCCTTTGGTCGCCGCTGGTATCTTGGGCAAGATGGAAGGAAAGCTTGGTATTCGAGCTTGGAGGTGGTTATTTTATATTGAGGGTGCTGTGAGTCTTGCTGCATGCCATTTCGCCTGTCTCTGGCTTTGGCCCGTCACTGATAGTCTCTGCTTTCCAGATCACCATGGCAGTCGCCATCGCTGCAATGTTCGTCCTTCCAGACTTCCCGCACAACACTCGAGGTCTCAAACCAGAGGAAAGGGCGCTTGCTGTCGCCCGTATGGCTGACGACAACAAGGTAGCCGGTGCGGCGGAGGAGATGACCCCAAGGCAGGCTTTGTTCTCGGTGTTGGGTGATTTGAAGGTTTGGAACATGGCGTGAGTATAGATTCAAGGGGTCCTGTCCGACTTTTGCTCACGTCAAGTATTTATCAGGCTCACTTTGACTGCCTTGACTGTCTCCTTGACATTCAACCAATTCGTGAGTTTGGGACGTTGTGTTCGGAGCCATTCCGCGCACGAGACTAACCCCACCCCTCTCATCTTGCTCATAGTTCCCGACTCTCACCGCGACGTTGGGCTACTCCAAGACTATCTCGCTATTGCTTTGTGCTCCTCCGTTCTTCCTCGCCACTGTGAGTATCGTTCGACGATCATGGGTGGCGCTGTTGCTGATTGCCGACCGGGCCCCTACAGATCTGCGCTTGGGCCAACGCTAGGCACTCTGACCACACGCAAGAGCGATACTGGCACATTGTCGGCCCCGTCCTCCTCGGAATGATCGGGTTCATCATCGCCATGACTACTAAGAAGATTGCACCGAGATATGTCTCCTTGTTCTTGATGGCTGCTAGTTGTGAGTTGGCATGTATAGCGAACGCGAGGGCGAACGGTGATTGACTTTGAGGGACTGATATTTAAATCCCCATCACAGACGCCTCCTTTGTCATCTTCTTGACCTGGATCTCCACCTCTTTCCCTCGCCCGGCCCTCAGGAGGTCGATTGCTATTGCTTTCATTGTGGCCTTCTCTCAGCTAGGAAACGTCGCGGGAGCCTACGTCTTCCCCAGTCACTGGGGACCATCTTGTGCGTTGGAAGATGATCGTACTTTTAGGGCAGAGATCCGCCACTGACCTCACTGACTGGACATACAGATGCTAAAAGTTACGCAATCTGCATCGGATGTGGTGTCGCTACCATCATCGGTTGCACCGTGTGAGTTACCAAGCACTGCCATCTGTGTTCCGGGGAACGTTGCTGACCAGCTAGCTTCTCGCCACCTCCAGCCACCGTTTTGCCCTTAAACGCCTCAACAAGCAGCTCGACTCGGTTGACAGTTCCCATGGAAATAGATACTGCTTGTAATCAGTCAGTGGGAACAGGGTTTTCATGTCCAAGGGATAGATGGGGAGTTGGCATTTCAAAATGGCACGTGGAGCACTGCCGGATCAGGCCGTTTTAGATTGTCGGCGATGGCGAAATCTACACCAATAAGCACAACATGGTTACGCGAATTCGTCAGCTTCCTTGGTGCATAGATATTGATTACATCGCTTTATCCCTCGCCACTAACATCCGTGTCAACGTCTTCATCATCTCCACATCATGACTGGCCAACTAGCATCTACTTCCTGGGCTCCTGCAACCGCTGCCGTACACGCAGATGACCATCTCGCCGTCCTTGCGTCAACCGCCGGCAACAAGCTTCCCGATGTGGCGCCTCCACTTCATGTCTCCACCACTTTCAGACACAACAAGGATCCGTCCAAGCTGGTGCCAGCGAGGGACGCTCCGGTAGGTCTGCCTTGTGATGCTCTAATGATTCCGACGATGATTGCTCAATTAGCATTCCCATCTCCTACCTATTCAAGCCCGGCATACCGGAGGGTCACGAGTACTCCCGAGAAACGGCACCCAACTCGACACGACTCGAGGCCTTGCTGTCGGCAAACATGAATGGGAAGGCCTTGGCGTATGCATCTGGTCTGAATGCATTGTTCGCTACATACGTGCGTGCCACCTTGCGAGGCCGTTCACGGCGTTTAACTAGGCTGCTGACCTGCACCGTCCCTTGCACCCGCTAGGTCTTCCTCAATCCCAAGCGCATCTCCATCGGTCATGGCGATCTGGCAGGATACCACGGCGCCCACAACGTTCTGAAACTCATTCGCAAGCTATCTGGCGCGGAAATACTCCCATTAGACTGTCCAGTCGAGGAGCTACAAGCCGGCGATGTCATCCACCTAGAAACTCCCATCAACCCATCCGGAGAAGCGCTCGATATATCTGCTTATGCAGCCAAGGCTCACTCTGTCGGCGCTTATCTCCTAGTCGACTCCACTCTCGCACCCCCGCCTCTCCAGGACCCGTTCTTGCACGGCGCAGACATTGTCATGCACTCTGGAACCAAGTTCGTTGGCGGACATTCTGACATGCTTCTGGGCGTGCTGGTAGTCAAAGACGATCCGCGGGGACGTGAATGGCACCAGCGCCTGCTCGTCGAACGCAAGGTCATGGGAAGCATCTGCGGCAACATGGAAGGATGGTTGGGAGTCCGATCGATGAGGACGTTGGAGTTGCGCGTGATACAACAAACCAAGAACGCGGAGAAGCTGGTGGAGTGGCTACGAGGATTACTCGAGGATGGACAGAATGGGGGCACACGAGAAGGTCAACTCATCCGTCATTGGATCGCAGGCGTTCGTCACGCATCCATACAGCGAGGAAAGCCAAACATGGAATGGTTGGCCAAGCAGATGCCAAAGGGTGGACCACCCGTGTTCTCCATTCTCTTGAAATCAGAAGATGTTGCGCGTGTGTTCCCAACCAATCTTCAACTCTTCCAGCATGCTACCAGTATGGGTGGCGTCGAAAGCTTGGTAGAGTGGCGAGCTCTATGCGATACGGTGGTGGACCCACGACTGGTGCGATTCAGTGTTGGCGTTGAAGACGTCGAGGATTTGAAGAATGACATTATCCAAGCTCTCTCGTCCTTGACCGGATAGTCATCTCCGGGAAGTTTTTTATCACCGCGCGTTGTAATGCCTACGTGTGTTTTTGTTAGTTTTGCAGTTGTTGTTGACATGCTATGACGACGTTTTGACAGGTCAGATCGCCGTCAGAAACCATAGCTGGATACGAACTCTCCGATCCTTCGCTGCTGCTTCCGTTCCGGCATATATTCTGATCTGCAGCAGCCGATGTTGATACAGGTGGACGTTGCACTGAAGACTACAGAGAAGAACCGGCAACAATACATTCCCTTTCCTTCAGCCGAGCAATGATGCCAGCATCGCCTGCACGTCTTCCGATGTCGCATCCCCGGACATCCCGATCGTCGGATCCCATTCCGTCAGACCTTCCAGTCCCCATCCGGTCGTGCCGCCGAATAGATCGAATGTTGGCATAGCGCTCGAGTCCGTAAGCGCGGTCAGGCTAGCCATATCAGGTGTAAACGCAGTTTCCGCCCTTGTTGTCCCAGTCCTGGGGCCAGTGTTCCATGGTATTGAGCTGGGCATCGACATCATGGGCCCTGAGCTGGATATCCTCGTGCCCTGGGGTCCTACCGGCAGAGACTTTAACAAGGCCATTGGGTTCGATAAGATGTCCTGTTTTCGTGGTCGCGCGGAGAGGGCTTCGAAGTGTTCACCGTCAATCAGACGTTCCAAAACCCGATGACAGCGTTTTGCCATTGGCCATGTCTGAGCGATTCCGTCGAGAGCCTCTAGGCATTTGAGCAACGCAGCTTGCGCGGACAGCGATACCGTGAACGAGGTGCTCGCCGTTCGCATTTGTCGTGTAAGGAGGAAAAACGAGATGGAGACGGTGAAGACAAAGTAAACAAGGCTAGGATGGGATTTCGCTATGCTGTGTTGCTGTTGGTAAGTGTCAAGGAAGACGTTGAAGTTGGATGCAGCATCCATCGCCTGCGTGGCATGATCGGCGAGGAAGCTGTCGGATCACTCGCAACGTCAACATAAGATCTGAGAGTAACATCTCGCTCTTAACTCACGGTCTGTAAAGCAACACCAATGACGCGTGATACGTCATGTGTAGCTTCAAAATGTCGACCGGTATCTTGTGGCCCAGCGAGACGCGGCAGCTCGACGGCAGGCCTTGATACCAGGCCTCTAGTTCCCCTCTAAGCTCCAGCATATCCGCCGGAGTGCCTTTTCCTCGACTGGAAGAGAATAACTTGCTCTGCAGCTGTGAGATAATGCGACTGAGTCGCACGCTTTGATCGAAGATGCTGGTCGCTTTGGTGATGGTAAGAGGCGAGGTGCCTGCAAGCGAGGCATTCTGAGGTGACTCGGCTTCGATGGTGGCGGAATCGACAAAGTCATGCCGGCGGATCGCAGGTTGCCTTCCTAGCTGCATGGATAGCAGGAGGTCCAGCACGCAAACACAGTTCCAGACACGACGCCTGAAAAGACGATGAGCGGGAGACCGGCGGTTGGAGGCGGAAGTGCAACCGGCCAACTCGAGATCCTGAGCAATGCGAACCGCCAGGCCTGGGGAATAAATGTGAAGGGGGCTCGTTCAACATCTGCTGCTTGCCATGCCCTTGTCACAATACTCACCCAGCATGATCCAACTCTGGAAATCCTGTCCCTTCCCCAACTCCCTGAGCGCGATCAAACACAGCGTCTGCACCGCATCCAGCGAACATCTCCTCCTCAGCTCGACCGTCAACAAGCTCGTCCACGCCTCCTCGCTCCAAATCTCCGCCAGAGTTCCGCCAGCTGAGTCGCCCCCAAAGGTATTTATGCTAGCTGCCAGACCTCCGCAGTTGGGCGAGAAGCAGGCAGCGTAGCTGCATACTGCGAAGATGAGATTGCGCGGTAGGGACGGCGTTCCACCATCGGATGAAGATTCCATGTATCTCCATATCTCTGATTCATCAAGCAGCGGGAATTCGGGATGTACGGTCTCGAGGTAGACGTGTAACAAGTGTACCTGCACGTCCTTTGGCGGTAATTGTACCCTCGACATGGATTGCATCAGCCCAGGACCTACACCGCCTCCCAACTCTGGCGATGGATATCTCGAATCGTTGCTCCTCCAGAAGCTGCTGGTGTAATTGACCTCGAAAGCCTGCCTTTTCATTCCTGTACTCGAGCTCTCTGGAGGTTCATTCTCGTCAACCAGGTCCTGTCTAATATCACTTATCCGTCTTATGTCTCCAAACGCGACTTGTCGATGTGGGGTCGGGTGAAACACGTCGTTCGTGTCGTCTCCGAACGTATTCCACATGGTGTCGGTTGGCCATAGAGAAGGCGGCCGTTGCGCCACCAACTTGTCCCCGTTGATCATCAACGTCTGACCACCGAATGCATCTGGCATGGCTTCGAGAGCGGCTAGCTCTTGGTCGAAGGATGACTTGCGAAGATCCAAGGTCGGATCGCTCGCTCGCATCATGTTGCCATTGCTCGGTGACTCGTGACCCATTGATGACGTCCTGGCTCGTTTGAATGGGACGGTTGAGATGGTAGGAGGTGTCAAGGCTTCAGGTGATCCACTGGATGACATCGCACCGGATAACACTGGCAAGCTCTTCTGAAAGCGTTGACAAAACGGTTCCCATTTCTCTTCGTTGTCAACTCCGTAGGTTGTCAAGAAGTCACGGCCGGTGTATTCGAGGTACGATTTGATCGAGTCACCGGGAAGCAGTCCAGGTTCTTCCTGAATCAGATAGCCGAGGAACGCTTCAAGCTTCTTCGCTCGTCGCTCTATGGCCTTGAGATATCCAGGAGGTGGTCCTCGTCGTTTCTGAACCTCGGGGTAGGCACATCCGACCTTGTTCTCGTCGCAGTAGCCGCATATGGGAGTCCTACCATCACACTGTCGGAGGACAGAAGATGGAATCAGCGCAATCCGAAGGATCGCGCAGACCAGGCCACCAGCGACTCACCTTCTGCCGCTTCTGCCGACACGTCAAGCACGCTGGAGATGGTGACCGGGGCGAATCAGACGGTTGAATGAAGCGACGGATCCCGCGCCCTAGCCACTCACCTACTGCGGTCTTCTTCTGCTGTGTCTGATCAAGTGGTTTGCTTGCCATCTGGACCACTTTCCAAGCCCTGCTGACGACTCTTGCCAGCTGCAACGATCTCCTCGGTGATGTTGAGATCGTTTGTGGGTCCCCTCCTGGTCCTGGAAGCCGGTGCTTACATAATCGAGAGGTTGCCGCAGGAATCACCACCACCACCACCACCACCACCTCCACCACCGGGATACATAGGTTTTATTTATTCACAGGCTGCATTGTGACAGGTGACAGGTGACAGGTGATGGTGATCGTACGGAAAAGCAGGGATGGTATCTTGCGACCCCCAGCTTTTTAGCATTTACGAGGAGTAGCCCCGTATGTGCTTGCCCACTACCTGTCACCCTTATTTAATGTGAAAGGAGTAGCATAATTGGGTGGGCATGCATAACCACCTTTTGCTCCACACTAGACCTCCAGTGACTCCAGGGCAGTCTCATCCCTTGTCGATATCCGTGATGTCAGCTTACGAAAGGAGGGCAAAGGAAGATGGTGGAGACTGATACAGCTTCCCAGAATGGATCGTTTCAGGAGGGGTAAGGTCCATCAATGCGATCAGATGAACTCTTAAGGCCTATGTTCGTCTCAATACACCCTCAGCAACGGATTCGGATCACCACTCTCTTCACGCGAACGTCGATGCTTGCGCAACATGCCGATTAGTCCAACTGCCATATCTCTGAACGCCACCCATCCTCGTAATCGCCACCACCTGGGCTCACTTTCCACGGTCGTCAGGCTCATACTCTCCACAATCGCGAAGCTCAGCGAGAACTCCCGCTAGACATCACATCCACATCATCTCAACAGAAAGATTCGACTCTGCCAAGAGCCCCTGCTGCAACGCTCACACTCGCCAATTTCCGATCAGAGGTGACGCCAGCTTTGTCTACCAATGCCTCCTCGCTATCTACCATCCAAGAAACCACCAATGCAAACCAGCCCCTTGAATATCTTGCTATTCCCAACAGAACATCTACCCCTACGGAAAGCTCAGATCCTCCAGGGCTGGGAGAAGAACGTCGTGTCCTCGTGAATCAAGGGGGACCTCTCGAATCCAAATGCTGGCGTGATCGTGTGGACTATGGTCAGTTGTCAGGTGATGAAGTCCATCCTCCCTTTCATCATCTGGCTGCTGACGACGACGGTAGGGAAGCGCGCAAAGGGGATGTCGATTCGACGATTTCGAGGTGTAGGCGATGTTTGGCAGAGTATCATGCTTTGGCACATTGGTATTGCTGTGTGAGTGAGAATACAGTTGTCGGTCAAGGTTACAGTCAAGCGCTAAGTGTTGGATTCCTCTCCCTCTCGCAATAGCCCGACTGCGGTGGAGCAATCTCACGGGATGGTTGTAAGGTAGAGCCAACGTTGGAGGTATGAGGGTAGAAGTTGGCGAGCATAGGTGGATCGGAATCACGAAGGATTCAGAAGAGGGTATGCTTTGGGGCAGAGGGGGGGGGGGGAGGGTCGTGACCAGATAGATAGCACACGTCAAGCGTCTGATTAAGATGGCCGTCCAATAAGGTGAATCATTTGTTGCGTTCCAAGAGAATCGTTATCATGGTCGTCCAAATACGTACAATCCCCATCTAATCAACGTACAACCAACATTTCCGCTCCACTCCGCTGCAAACATCGCAAATCTACGCCCTCTCCCTCTTTCTCCGCTCCCTTTCTTCCAACGAGGCCTTTCTCATTGTCTTACGAGGCGCTCTCCTCCCTGTCCAAGCCTTCAACTGTTCGTACCCTTGCTCGAGAAGTATCTCGAGACCAGGTACACCGATCCACCCAGGGGTCTGCCGAGCTCTTTCCAGTAGCGGAGTATCGTCCTGCGCAAAGTTTAGATCGACGGCGACACCTCCGACTGCTGCCATGATGTTGTCTGGGATTGGAACCGCTTGTCGGTCTTCCGCTGACATCGCCGGTAGTGTCGAGATGATGATTTGAGGTGGATGACTCGTTCTCGCGAGGTCGGCCACATCCAGTGTTGACAGATGAACGAGTTGTAGTGCCGGACTAAGCCTGGAAAGTTCCACGACCAATTTTTCTGCCCTCTCTCTCGTCTTATTCCATAGGTAGATCCGGACGACCCCGATGTGGAAGAGTGCATATACGGCTGCTCGTGCTGCGCCACCGGCGCCGTAGACGAGCGCCGTCGTGTTCGCCGTCACGGCGTGTGCGGGTGATAGCGATGCCTGGACACCCGCTCGGATCGCCCTCCAATCTGTGTTGTCACCGACCAGGCCATTTGGAGTCGAGATGATCGTGTTGACTGCACCGATGGCATGAGCGTGAGACGAAACTCTTCGTAGGAACGGCATTATCGTTAGTTTATGTGGGATGGTGACGCTCGCTCCCCCGAAGGTTGGAGAGCTGAGGATGTCTGCGTACGACTCGACGTCCATGTTCTCGGCGAGATGGTATTTGTGAGGCAAGTTGAGCGCTGCGAAAGCGCTCTTATGCATGACAGGAGAGTAGGATGCGGAGAGGGGAGCTCCGAGGAGGTAGAAATCCTGCTGTTGCAGGAGACCGGTCAGGTAGAGCACCTGTTGAGATTCGAAGAATGAGATTTGGCCAGGTGCAGAGGGTTGAGGCATGAGTGGGTGTGAGACGGGTGTGAGATGACGATTGAGGATCCTCGACATCTTGCCCTGTCGAAAGCGATGATGATGTTGTTAGCGGGAAGAAAGAATATCCAGCATCGTCACGAGAACCCACCTCCACACCCATATTCACCGCCAAGAGCGGCACCCTTCCTCTCGCCTGAACGGTCTGCGCAAACTCCCTCAGATTCAAATTATCCTGAAAGCTTCTCGCCCAACCGATCATCTTGACGACGTCCGCACCCTCCTTGGAGGCAGCCTCGTAAATCTGCCTCACCTCGCTACCTAGCCAGCTGACTTTACCTGTCCAATCGTGCCATGAGAGGATGACCTTGGTGTTTCCCTTGACGGCCATTGCTTTATGAATGATGGTCGGTCCTGCCCACAACTCTACATCCACATACTCGACGCCGAGCTTGATCGCCAGCTGGACCACGTCGTCGTATCTCGCCGCATGGTCTGGACTCGTGCGTGGATCCGGGTATCTCCCACCTTGGGATTGAGTACGCATCGTGAAGAGGATGGGAAGATCCGATACCGCACGTAGTATTGCCACTTCATGAGCTAGGAACGTGAGATCCCACGACCTCAAGAGATCCGCTCGAATCTCCCAACAGTCGATACCGATACTAAGATCATCGAGATGTGGGATCGCTAACGAGACGTCGTTGTATGTCAACGCTAAGAAGTAGCTTTGTGGCGCTGTGGGTCCGACGTAGATGTGGTTGGTGTCGATACCGAGTATGAAACGGAGAAGGCGGGTAAAGTCTTTTTCGACGGACTTGAACGGTGGCGGTGGTGGTCGGTAGGATGCTGATTCGTCGACCCCTTGGAGGACAGTGGCGGATGTGCAATCCAGGGAGACGAATTCGTAGGAGCAGATCCTTCGACAGATCTCCTCGCATTCCGTCCAACTCGTCACCCATACGTCGCGATCTTCCTCGTGTACTCTCCCACTCGCGAGGGACTCCGTCCACACCGATTCCATGGAACGAGTGACATGGATGACGGGTCCACACTCTGAGCCGAATTGTGAGATGTGTTTTTGGCTCGTGTCATCGAGGATGTCATCCATGTCACAGACGATTATCTTCTCGAATCGACGATGTGAGAGCACGTCGTCGAGGATACCGATTCGGTCGGGTGGTGGTCGTTCCGATCCATTGGCGTGTTGGGATGATTCCTTGTTTTCATGGACGAGGTCACTCATCTCGATGACCTGCCATTGTAGGGCATGAGCTGCGATAAGGGAGACTGTTGATTTTCCGGCTACGGGAATGGCGTGGGGTAGGGTATGATCCGGTAAGTATGCGCGTGCCTCTGTCCGACCCCCGTTCTCTCACACTCACATCCCCGACTCCCGATCAGGAGGATGCTGGAGCTCTTCCCGAACCTTTGATTTGATGGGCTGGCGGGTCTAGAGATCCAAGGGTCGACGGCATCGCGACGCATGGTTGTAGAGAGAGAGAGGAGGGTTGCAAGGAGGTATACGGTACGGCACGATTGGCAGACTAGTGTGGGGTGCAGGTCCCACCCGCTCTCCTGAGATCTACGAGTGGAAAAAGTCGCTTGGATGTTCGATGAGATGGAGACGGAGACGGAGATGGAGATGGAGATGGAGACGGAGATGGAGATGGAGATGGAGTTGAGCGGGGCACCCATCCGATTGAGGAATGGGATGTGACACGTGGCAGGAATCGTAGAGTGAGCGAGGGGTCACAGCGTGACGTGTCACCGGGGGGGCGGGGGCGGGGAAACAGAGCAGCCACTCCCCTGCCGGGTTACTGCCCTCCGGAGAAACCATTCCAAGCGGGCCAAGGCAATCTACAACTATTTGTCCCAACCCCGTAATAGTCCTTCCCTGCCTGCCCACCCGCCCATGCAGATAATAACCACAAGATGGTCATGGACTGGTACCATGTTGTCCCCTACCTATTACCACACCACCACCACCACCACCCACCATGCATCCCTCCTTCTCCATCGCCACAGTCTCTCTCGGCACCAACGTTCACCACGACCTCCCTACCAAGCTCAGAGTCGCTTCTCAACTAGGCTACGATGCAGTCGAGATCTTCGTCCCTGACTTCGAGGCGTTCGTAAGAGAGGTCTCGGTCGGACATCATCGGGACGTCGTTCCAAATTCCCAATTGATCAACGTCAACACCGCGCTCGACCTCGATATCGTTTGCTCAACAGCCATCCGTCAACTATGTGCTCAACTCGACCTCGCTATTAGCTGCTATCAACCGTTCCGAGATTTTGAAAACTTTCCAGGCGCGGCATCCTCCTCATCCTCATCCTCATCCCCGCCACCCCGCCTTCGTCTCGCTCTTGACAGAGCAGATCATCAATTCCGCATCATGACAGCGATGGGAGCTGACCTGTTGCTAGTCTGCTCAAACTTTCTACCGTACGACCCATTGTCCGCGAACGATTACACTTGGTCTCAGTACCGTGACGATCAGGTCGTCGCCTTTACGGAGCTAGGCACAATGGCAGAGAGGTATGGTGTCAAGATCGGATACGAGCCGTTGGCATGGGGAACGGTCGTCAATCGCTGGGAACAAGTTTGGGATGTGGTGGAGAAGGTGAATATGGAGAATGTCGGAGTGATACTCGATTCCTTCAACTGTCTGTGAGTGTGCGGACGGTTCACCGTCGATTCCGTTTGGCGTGGCACTGAACCACACCGCCTCTCTCTCTTCCATCACAACAGTGGCAGGCAATGGGCGGACCCTTCTATGCCGAACGGTCGAATCCCCCTCCCTGACTCGGTACTCACCGACAACCTCCTCAACCTCTGCCAAACCATCCCAGTCTCTAAGATCTTCCTGTACCAGATCGCAGACGCAGCCATGCCATCCTCACCCATTCCTTCATACCCCACTTTCCCAGCCAGGATGGCCTGGTCACGACGTACTCGACTCTTCCCAGAGGAGGAGGAGGGTTACCTCCCCGTCGAGGAGTTCACTCGCACAATCGTTCAGATGGGTTACACCGGCGTCTGGTCCCTAGAGGTATTCAACGCGAGTCTCGATGGGAAATCACCCCACACCGTCGTGGAGCACGGTCATCGTGGGATGGTGGGTCTGATGAGATTGTGGAATCGATGTAAAGCGGGTGTGTTGGGAGATGGTGGGAGCCGACCGGCGGCAATGGAGATTGGGGGTCAGATGACACCTTCAGCTAGTCCACCTTCCAAAAGGCAGACGTTGGGGGATGACGTGGTGAGGGAGGAGGTGGTGATCTAGGAGAGGAGTGGCTGCTGGCTAGGCTTTAGATGCTAGATGCTGGACAATGTAATCATAAGGTATGGCAGGTTATATCGCAGGGTAAATCGAAATCTTCGCTCTGAAAAGTGGTGCAGTGGTCGAGTGCCTCTGCCGTGGTGTCCCGGCCATC
Source organism: Cryptococcus sp. T15_22C (assembly GCA_017654825.1). Taxonomy (NCBI): domain Eukaryota; kingdom Fungi; phylum Basidiomycota; class Tremellomycetes; order Tremellales; family Cryptococcaceae; genus Cryptococcus; species Cryptococcus sp. T15_22C. Next base: position 7,757 of record JADPYA010000031.1, on the reverse strand, counting down.
GGGGAGAAGGTGCAAAACGGACTATGTTCCTCTTCGGTGCCTAAGGCGAGGACGTAGGGCGGGACTCCGAATCTCCATCAACCTTGAGTCACGCATCGAGACCTTTCAGAAATAAGAATGATTCACTAATAGATACAGCGCGCTCATCCTCTTCTACCAAAATCACAACCCCTCTGCCGACCTATCAACCTCCACTCCAACCCCCACCACGTCCTTCATATTCTCCACCAACTCCCTCGCCTTCCTTTCCACCTCGTCACTCAACCCATCTCCACTCGCAACTTGCTCCGTCGCCTCTCCCGCTTTCCACATTCGCTGTTGAGCGAGACCCTGTTCTATCATCGCTTGAACGCCGCCGACGTCTTGCCATCCTAGGGCTGAAGCTATCCTGAGCATGGGCGTGAGACGCGGTTTGTATGCCATGTCAAGGAAAATGCGGCGAGTGGGGAGTGGGAGAGATGTGGGGGAAGGGGAGGTGGTGGTGGGAGTGGACGGGGTGGTGAGGAGGTGGGTGACGGTCGTGTAGACGAGTCGCTCGGACGGGGTCGCGGGTGCGATAGCTGGAGAGAGAAATGGGGCTTTGAGATCAGCAAAAGTATGAGAAAGGATAAATGCCCCCTCCTCACCTGGAATAGCACCAACAATCATCGCCAAACCCGGTTTTTCCCCTTTCCTCACTCCATCTCCCAGATACTTGTCCACATCCTGCACATCCCTGAGATGTATCAATTCCACGTCCTTCAGAGTCGTCGTCTTGAAACTATCCACCACCATCTCCACCTCCTTCTCGTCCCTGTTGATGAGGAAGATGGGTGATAGACCGAGGGTGCTCAGAGCGTATACGGCGGAACGGGTCGTCGCTCCACCACCGATGACGAGTCCTGATGCGAGATTGGGAGGGAAACGTTGATCGAGGGTGAATGTGTGGTTGGGATGCTGGGATCGTAGGGTTCGAAGGAGGGAGTTTTTGACGCCTGGTAGAAGGAGGGCGGGAGGTTAGGGTTAGCATATGGGTGCAGAATGTGACGCTGTGTTCAAAATTACTCACCTAATACATCGGTATTCGTCCCTACGAGCTTGTACGATCCATCCTCCCTTCTCACTCGCACGATGGTATTACAAGCCTTTGTCGCCTGGGTAGCAGGTGTGAGTTCGTCGAGATGTTTGATGATTTCTGTTTTAAGAGGCATGGTGACTCTGGGCAGGGAGGGAGCAATACATCTAACAACGTCAACCGCGAGTCTCCGCCGTCTCCCGCACGAGAAACTCACGCGGCACCACCTGATTCATCCGATCTTATTTCCTGCAACATTTTGTGGTCGACCTTGGTGGTTGACCATCCTTCGAAGTGATGTGGTACGCCTAGGTTCTTGAAACATTCGTTCTGGAATGCTGGGGATGCGGAATGGGCGATGGGGTAACCGAAGAGATAGAGACGTTTGGGAGTGGTGGTGGTGGTAGTAGTAGTAGTAGTGGGAGTAGGGTTGTTGGATGGCATGGTGGTGCAGACGTGGGGCCGGGGTTCGTAGGACGTAGCAAGGGGAGGAGGTTGTGAGGATGGGATGGACAGGATGCTGCCACGGACAACCAGCTAGACTATCTACCGGGTCATTGAGTGACACTGTGCGAAATTCTAAAAGTGGAGGTCCGTGGGCCGGTCCGATCGCGCCCCCACCGGGCGGAGTAACACTGGACGCGGTGCGGGGAATCTACACCAGGACAAACGGTTCCTCCATCGCCGGCCCCACCCAGCCCCGGCAAGAGGCGGCAGTTATTGCACCCGGCACGCGCTCCCCGCACGGCCCCGCGTTGAAACTCTAACTCCGCCATTCGCTGCGGTTTTCAGAAACTTTTTTTTTTCGGGTCTCAGCCCAGCGCCCAGCCCACCGGGTCAACCAATTCAAGTCATTTCATTCCCATTCGCCCGTCCCCCAGCAAACCAGCATCAGCAAGCAGACAACGCCCTACAAATACTGAACAAGCACTGACCCACTTCCCCACCCCCGCTTCTTCTCACCATCATCATCACCATCCTCTGCACTCCACCCAACAACCACTCTCATTCATCATGGTCAACCTTCGTCTCATCGAGGATAGAGTCACTCCCAAGGAGGTCTACAACTGGCGTGTCTACTTCTCAGCAGCAGTTGCAGCCTTCGCAGCCGTCATGATCGGCTACGATTCCGCCTTCATCGGCACATCCATCTCCCTCGCTTCATTCAAGGAAGAATTTGGTCTTACAGCCACCGAGAATCTCAGCAAGCTTGAATTCCTCACGGGTAACATCGTATCACTCTACCAGGCAGGTTGCTTCTTCGGCGCCTTGGCAGGTTACCCTGTCGGATACTTCCTCGGTAGGAAGTGGGGTCTCGTGCTTGCCGGTGTCGTTTTCTGCATAGGTGCCGGAATCCAATGTGCAGCGAGCTCCAAGACCGGTTTGGGCATCATGTACGCAGGTCGAGTCATCGTCGGGTTCTGTATCGGTATCGCCTCCAACTTGACTGTGAGTGCTGAGCGTCGACGGACCTCTTTATACCCCACGTATATTAATTCCTCCTCCACGCTCCAGCCCATCTACATCTCCGAGGTCTCCCCACCCGCCATCCGAGGTCGTCTCATCGGTCTCTACGAACTCGGCTGGCAGATCGGTGCAGTCGTCGGTTTCTTCATCAACTACGGAATCAACCTCCACATCCCCAAATCGAACAAACAATGGATCATCTCCTTCGCCGTTCAACTCATCCCAGGTGGTCTCCTCGCCATCGGTGCCGCCTTCCTCCACGAATCACCAAGATGGCTCGCTTCTCGAGACCGCAACGAGAGTGCACTGAAGAACCTTGCTTGGCTCAGGAACCTACCAGCAGACCACCCATACGTCCAGGACGAGTTCGAGGATATCTGTGTCGCACTCGAAGCCGATCGTTCAAAGGCTGGCGCTGGATTCCTCGGTCCCATCAAGTCGCTGTTCGGTGACTTCAACTACATCAAGAGACTCCTCATTGCCGTCGGTCTCTTCGCATGCCAGAACGGAACCGGTATCAACGCCATCAACTACTATTCCGTGAGTCGCGATGCCGCGTCGTTCTCGACCCCACCCACGTACTGACACTCCCCGCCCCACCTCCCTCCAGCCCACCGTGTTCAAAGCCATCGGAGTCACAGGCACCAACACCTCGCTCCTCACCACCGGTATCTTCGGTATCTTGAAATTCCTCGGCGCTGTCGTATGGCTCCTTGTCCTCGTCGACCGATTCGGACGTAGATCCGTCCTTCTCGTTGGTAGCATCGGTGGTTCCCTAGCCATGTGGTACATCGGTACCTATATCAAAATCGCCAACCCAGCCAAACACCCACATACAACCCTCACCAGTGGTGGTATCTCCGCCATGGCATTCTTCTACATCTGGACCTGCTTCTACGGTCCTACCTGGAACGGAACCCCATGGGTCGTCGGTTCAGAGATCTTCCCGCAACACGTTCGTCCTGCATCCCAGGCCCTCGTCGCCGCTTCCAACTGGCTCTTTGCATTCATCGTCGCCAGGTTCACCCCACAAGCCTTCACCGCCATGCAAAACTATGGCTTCTTCTACTTCTTCGCCACCTTCATGATCATCTCCATCTTCTTCGTCTACTTTATCCTACCAGAGACCAAGACAGTCCCCCTGGAGCGGATGAACGAGCTGTTTGCACCGGGATTGAAGCCGTGGAAGGCACACGGCGTCGTCATGTCGAGGACTCACGACGAGATCACAAATCACCACGACGTTCGCGCAGATGGATCCGTCTCGGACGTCGATCGCAAGCAGGAAGAAGAGCAAAAAGAACGGGTTTGAGGAGTGAAAAGAGGGCCGCGCGGGTCATGGGAGTTTGTATGTATAACATCTGTCATTAGGGAGGGGTACTAAGCGGTCGATGAGTATCAATGTCTTTTACGCCCGTTGCCTTTTTACATTCTGAAGATTTTCAATGGCACACCGAGCCACTCGATGCCGCAGTCGAGACCTAGAGATCAGGTGATCACGCCTACGCCTAGGCTGCTCGATTCGAGGACTCTTTCGAAGTCCGACGATGCATCCATCACCTATGTAGTGGCTTCCATATCAAACGACGGTGAGGCCCCAGGAAACGAGAGGTCTGCAATGACACAGAGTGCACTCACAACCGTACAAGACGCCCATATATCTCCAACCTTCTCCATGCGACGGTATCCACTTGCACCTTGTATCAAGGTCAGACAGGATGAGAGGGGGGTAAAGTGACATGGAATCTCATCTCTAAGCTTCTGCATTGCAGCAGCTGCGTCGGCAATCACTTTGTTGACTGCCTGACGGCTTTTCGCCTGAGTCGCTTTCTCCTTCTATTTCCTGCCCCGCCTGCTGTCCATAATACCAATGATCCCCTTCACTTCCTATAATTCCCCCTCCCTCAGGTCATAGGCCACCCATATTTGCCTCTTGATTTCCCTAAAGTGTTCTACCTTGATGAAACCTAGTGTTTCACTGGCAGCCATCCTACCTCGCGAGAGTAGAAAGCAGAAGAAGAAGAAGACGAGCTGAAGACCCCAAGTTGAGGTAATCGTTTTCCCTTATATCTGGCAGGGGAAAATTCAGTGCGCATCACGTTCGGTGAGTGGCAAATGTTGTCGGGTGTCGAAATGATGCTGCGTTCCTTTTGACGTTGGCTCTTCGGTCTGTCAACTATCATCTCACTTCATCCCACTGGAGCTGGCGTAGCAGCTTTGCTGCCCTTGAATCCAGTACGTCTTGGGCGTCATTTCCACCACATCGACACGAAGGGATGAATGGGAGATCACTCATGTGTGATCCGCCTAGATAATATAGCGGGGATCCGCGGAACCCGGAATGTGTAAGGGTTAGTCTCCTTTAGGCTAAGCGGCTAACCCAGGACAATTATCGGTTCCTGAACAATGTCCTACGATTTCCGTAGCAACAAACATACACTTTCAACATTAATGATGGCACATTCAAAACCTTCAGACGGGGTGTATACTCGTGAAGAGGTTTCCAAGGTTGGTGTTCCTGCCCTGGGCGTCCAAGACGCTGTATCCTGTATTGACCTGGATCTGTCACCCCTCATCCGCACAATCCTTCCAGCACAACCGCGAAGGCGATCTGGTATGTGTTGGAATGGAAAGAGGCGAGGCTCCGTGAGCGAGACAGCTTACCCCGGAAGGCACTTCCGATCAGTGGATCGTGATAGATTCCATCGTGTATGATCTTTCCAAGTTCGTTGACATGCATCCGGGAGGTGCTGCTGTATTGCTGTCCAAGGACATCGGTGAGTTTGGAGTAGTCTGCGCAAATCTCCTAGTACAAGACGTTGATCACCCGATGTTGCAACCAGCGGGACAAGAAGCAACGGCGGCCTTCTACGGGTTACATCGCGGAGAAGTCCTGCAGAACTCACGATATGCAGCATATGCAATCGGGTCCATAACCGGGGAAGAGCGAAAGATAATGGCACCGCGGACAGGCCAACTGAGCCAGGTTCCATATGCTGAATCAATGTCTCTGACTCCAAGCTACAAACCTTCACCCTACTTCAAACCAAGTCATTACGCCGTTCAGAAAGGCGAGTGGATCGTTGGGAAAGAGCTCCGTAGACGCACTAACGCTGGTCTTCTACTCAGCTATGCGAGAGTTTGTTGACTTCCATGTCTACCCCGATGCTCAGGCCTGCGAAGCTAGCGGTAAACGAGCTGATCCGCGGTTGATGGTCATGATGGCGTAAGTCACGTAGGCTGTGAGATGTCTCTGTAGGGACTTAGTTTCCACTACTACAGAGAGAATGGCTTGCACGCAATGCGACAAGGCCCAGGAAAACATCTCAAAGGAAGGACTCTGCTGGGAGGCGCGGTCTCGCCCGAGGAATTCGACCATCTACATGAAATGATCATATGCCAGGAGTTATCTAGGATGCAAGCCAAGGGCTACGAGAATGGTGGGAATTTCCCTGCGAGTTGAGAATTTCGACCTGACCAGCTCCATTGATAGGCTTTCAGGGGGGTACTGTGATTGGTTTGCCGCCAATTCTCAAATTCGCAAACCCCAAGCTCGCCAAAGAGGTGTCAGAGAAGGTTTTCGCTGGAAAGGCGGTGGGTGTGCAACCTGCTGAGGTACGTACTGGGAGACAAACTGACCTGCATCGTACAGACCGTCTGCTTGGCCATCACCGAACCTTTCGCTGGTTCCGATGTAGCAGGCCTGAAGACAACAGCTGTCATGAGCGAAGATGGAAAACACTTGTGAGCGTGACTTGTCTGTGGATGAGAATATTAACCGATGTTCTCCCCTCCACAGTATTGTCAACGGTTCAAAGAAATGGATCACAAACGGAATGCATGCCGATTATTTCGTTAGTGGGTTTTAGGGCACGACCGCCGCGCGATGCTGACCCGGTGTTCGATACAGACGGTTGGTTGTCGCAGTGAAAAGGGCCTCACCGTCCTCCTGGTTCCTCGTCAGGAAGGCGTAGAGACGAGACCAGTCAAGACTGCCTATAGCTCAGCAGCAGGCACGGCCTACATCACTTTCAAGGACGTCAAGGTTCCCATAGACCATTTGCTTGGGAAAGAGCATGATGGGCTCCGTGTCATCCGTGCGTGGATCTCGCTCCGTTCCGACTCACGTTCAAGGCTAATGTCTGCTTGGCTCACCTCAGTTGCTAATTTCAATGTTAGTTTTCGTTCAGCGGGGACTACCACACGTCTAAAACTCAATATTAACCTCGCACAGCATGAGCGATGGATGATCATCTGCGGTAATGCAGGGGCGACTAGAATAGCAGTGGAGGAAACTTTGAAGTGAGTGCAGTGCCTCGCCTAATTTATCACGCACTGACGTAGAAAGGGGGCGCCTAGGTGGACGTGTCAGAGGAGAGCGTTCGGAACGCCCCTGATCGCCCAACCTGTGATTCGGAACAAGTATGTACATCTCCTCCTTCCTGACTTGGCATTCCAGCTGATTCCAATTTCCCCCGGAGACTGGCCGCCATGATCGCCAAGTGCGAGTCAACGCAGGCTTGGCTAGAGGTGAATGCATACTCTTCTCAGTGACAGGATACCACTGACGCCAGATTTTCGTCTTACAGGCTGTAACGTATCAGATGTGCAATATGGTATGTTCATAATCATCCCGGGTCACCGGCAGCCGTCTAATTCACAAACGCTCGACATCACAGACTCACGACGAGATCTCGCAGAAGTTGGCCGGACAGATCAGCTTCCTCAAGATGCAGTCTACCCGGTTTGCAAGAGAGATCGCTCAGGAAGCTGTTATGATGTTTGGAGGACGAGGACTCACCACCACAGGTATGGGTAAACATATTCAAGCGTTCCATCAGGCTTCAGTACGTATCGGTCGGCAACGGGGTTTTTTTCCCTCACTGACAATCATTTCTCAGTGTTTCGACGCTGTGTTGGGGGGTGCAGAGGATGTATTAGCGGATCTGGGTGTCAGACGAGCGTGAGTCCTGGTGTGCGATGATGGCGCGGTAGGGTCTTAACATGCCCTCCGTTTCGCTTTCACAGGATCCGGGACATGCCCGAACAGTCGGTTTTGTAAAGTCCCGTCGATGGCATGGTCCCGTGTTGCGCTCGGGTGTCCCTATGGATTGAGATGCTGTCTAGCAAAGGATATGATGTACTATTTTACCCAATCCACATTTCCGACCACAGTCGCATGATGATTACCGTGCAAGTCCATTGCAATCCTGTGGGGGTTAGGGGGGTTAGGGGG
>JADPYA010000030.1:0-65888 GCA_017654825.1 Cryptococcus sp. T15_22C | reverse complement strand
CCTTGTTGCAACTATAACAGTTGGCAAGATAGCTAGTAAGTCCCATTCCGCAATTCCCAACTGACCACCCTTGTGTGCCAATACACCCAAGTGCCTGGCAACCTCCGCCAAAGCTTGGTCGTAACAATCTCCTTGTTGAGTGCGAAATTCTGCTCCATTCCATTTCAGCGCACTTTCAACCACACAAAACCCAAATCATGCTGTGCAATAGGTCTGACAGGGGATTCACTGAGGAACGGTTCTGATCACAGGCAAATTGCAAGTACCGAGATCCTTTCACGCTTTCTAGACTGGCAGGAAAACATCGCCAGTATCGCCATGTCTGCAAGCCATGTCATTTGTGGTCGATACGACTATGTTTTTACCTTAACAATCGGCACAACCCTTGCGATATCCGCATTCCTCAGCGTATCTAGCCTCAGGCTTTTCTTTGCTCCACTGGCTTGAGATGGAAAACATACAATCACAGAATATTGCTTATGTAGCGGATCGCCCTTATAATCAGTGTTCTATCCATGCTGAAAGGTAGCTAGCCTCACTTTAAGACAAGGAGGAAATACTCGGGCGATATGACAGGACCAGCGACCCAGCAACGCCAATGCCCCTCAAATCCTCTGCTGAAAAAAAAAGAACTTGCGGCGCAACGCCATCGACTGTATTATTGATTCCTTGGTAAACATCATCCCGCAAATGCGTCTCTCAGAGGTCTGGCTCTGGCTCACTCGTCAAATGCGAAGGCGGCTCATGCTTGAACGACAGTCCCCCGCGGGAACCACTCGTGATCTCAATTCCTCGCTAGTCAACAAAATCACATCCGTAGACATGTACTCTGCATTGCTACGCTTATCAAGCAACGAATCCACACAAAAGTTGTAAACGCGGACTACTGTCGAAAAGCTACGCTGACTCCTGACACTCAACACCTTCGGTAACATCCTGACCTTGTGGACTGCGGCTTTCTTCGATTCATTCAATTCTCGATCTAAACGAACAACACGTTCCATATCTTCTCGAGTCTTCTCGACGGCTGTGTCTACTGTTACGTCTGCTGTTAGATCTGTCTCACCCTGCTTTGCAGAGTTTGGCGTATCAGCTGGACATAGAAATATTTCGTTTGCTCAATTTTTTTTCAACTTACAGCCTTGCAACCATAGTCTGAAACTTCAAATTTCAATCTAGTTGGCTGGCTGGACTTCATACGGTAAATTCCCCTCCCTCTCCTGACATCTGGGAAGCTGGTCTCACTACGAAGTTAACTTCTGTTTCTGCCACAAGCCCCTGGTCCCGTTCTTGGTATGTACAAAGTAAAAAAAGACAGTAGAGGAAAAGACCTTGTACCCCATTCTATCACTCTATTACCGACGGTGTCGTTGTGAACAGGAGAGCCCGCTGTGTCCAGTTTCAGGAACACCACGTCTCCCTAATATGTGTCACAAATCAGCGATGTACAGGCATCTGCTTTGTTCCCTCTTTTGGTGTGCTCCATTTTTCTTATTCAAAACATGATGCGCTGCGTCTCCAGCAAACAATTTGTCAATACGAAGTGTCGTCCTCAAGTCTTACTAGCTCTTCACTGTGATCGAGCAATTTTGTCTGACGACTGACAGAGTTGACCGCTAGTATGTCCCAACCACTTCACGACTCCTCAACAACTATCGCTGTGTGCCAATAACACAAGCGCCTGCGACCGCCGTTGTTATTGGTTGGTTGGTCATGACAGTTTGTTCTACTTGGTATCATTTCTAGATATTTCTTGTATCCTTCCTTGCTCTGTCGGGAGCACGGAAGAGGGGCCAGGTCGGGATCGATGACAGGACACCTGAAGTCAGAACGATGCAATGAAACATGCAAGGCCCTGTCAAGATCAAGAAGATATCTGCGATGCTATCCTCACCAAATAGTTTAGTGTGTAGCGGTGGAGTGTGAGCAGGATGGGGTCACCTTATCCCGGAATCGAGACTATTTGATGAAAGGCACAAGCTGTTTGCGGATTCCAGGTGACAATGCGTCTGAAAGGTTGTCTCAGTCGTTATAGGCTCTTGTTTCATCGAGAACGCCGGATCTGTTCGCGACGCAAGTCAGCATCCTCCGCAAGTCTTCCAGCTAGCCGTTTTATACGGGTGAGTACTGCTGCTATTCACATTGCACCATTTCTGCCTGCGCCGAAGGAGCGGCCTGCATCAACGCGCCTAGAGATCTCCATGAGCCCGGAAAGTCCAATCGGACAACTGAACAGAGCAGGAGTTCAGCCCCAGCTACGGACATCCACACCTATCTCCGTCAAGTCAACAGCGCGCGCGCCCGCCCGCGTGGAAGGGGATGCCAACCACGATCGCTGGTAACCTTGGCTTGAGTCTTTTCACTTCACCCACTTACAACAGGCCACAGACCATCGCATCATTACCATCACCGGCAACACGACCACGGTGCTCTCCTCCTGGTACCTCCACAACCTATACCACCGCCAAAGCGACTCACATCGGAACGTGCGGTAGCGCGGCGAGCGAGAGAGAACACGCTGTCAAGATGGTGAGTGGGAGGAAGTAGTCGTGTTGGTGTAATTGTGACGGGATGGAGAGGCTGACCTTGGAAATACACCACTATAGCCAATGCTGCTCGAAGTTACGGTGAGTCGTTTGCGAGTAGACACGCTTGCCCCTGACACTGACATCTCCACTTCTTCTTATCCCTTACTTGCAGCGCAAGCTCCTAGCAAGGTCTGACCGCGTCAAGTCCGTCGACTTTCACCCAACGGAGCCGCATGTTATTTGTGGTCTCTAGTAGGTACCACTCCTTCACTTCCAATTGATGGCGCTGCTTGCTGCTAGGGCCTAATGCTGTTACGCTTCGATGAGGGAGACACGTATGACCAGGATAGGACTGACTTCCAGCCTTGCTGCTCGTTTCTCCTCACAGCAACGGTCAAGTCAAGATATGGAACTACGAGACTCAGACGGACCTGAAGACGTTCGAAGTATCAGATGTTCCCGTCCGATGTGTACGGTATATAGCTCGAAAAAACTGGGTACGCCGGTCAGCGGGACGGTCATTCCTGGTCATCGTCGCTAACGACGTCTATTAACCTAATTAGTTCGTCTCCGGTTCAGACGACTTCCAACTCCGTGTATACAACATATCAACCGGAGAACGGGTGACCTCATTCGAAGCCCATCCGGATTACATACGATGCATGACCGTCCATCCGACATTGAGTTTGGTGTTGACGGGTAGTGACGATATGACTATCAAGTGTTGGGATTGGGAAAAGGGATGGCGATGTGTCCAGGCGAGTACCAGGCTGCGAGTCGCACTGGTCGGAATCATACTCATGTGGATCGCCCGAATTCCAGGTCTTTGAAGGACACACCCATTACATCATGTCGCTCGCTTTCAACCCGAAAGACCCACAGACGTTCGCTTCAGCGTGCTTGGATCATACTGTCAAAATCTGGTCTCTTGGTTCGCCGACCGCAAACTTCAGTTTGGAAGCCCATGAGAAAGGTGTCAACTATGTGGATTACTACCATGGCGGCGATAGGCCGTACATTGTCACTACTGGTGATGATCGGTGAGCGAAGGCATGCCGCCAGCGCGCGATCGCACGAGACACTGACGATGAATACCTCACCCCTCAGTCTCGTTAAGATCTGGGACTACCACTCCAAATCCTGTGTCCAGACCCTCGAATCTCACACCGCCAATGTCTCTTTCGCCATCTTCCACCCCTCGCTTCCCATCATTATCTCGGGCTCCGAGGATGGCACCGTCAAGATCTGGCATTCGTCAACTTATCGACTGGAGAACACATTGAGCTACGGGTTGGAAAGATGTTGGTGCATCGCGTATAAGAAGGCTGGCAATGAGGTGGCCATCGGTTATGACGAGGGTGCTGTGGTCATCAAAGTGAGTCGAAGCGACGTCCATGCCCGGGTATGTCCGTGGCTCATCGCTATCGCTTGATGTTTGTAGCTCGGCCGAGAAGAGCCTTCGGTGTCAATGGATGTCTCCGGAAAGGTCGTCTGGGCCAAGAACACCGAAATCTTGACCGCTAACTTGCAAACTGTTTCTGGTGAATAAGGTCAGGTTCTGTATTTGACTGCCGGTTGCTGACCACATCGTAGGTGCTCCAGACGAAGCCGTCACAGACGGCCAACGCGTCGCCGTTCCTGTGAGAGAACTAGGTTCGACTGAGGTCTACCCCCAAAGCTTGCAGCACAGTCCCAATGGCAGGTAGGTCATTTCAGGTCATTGTTATTGTCTCACTTGTTGAAGTAGCCCTGACGTCCTCCTGCCGTCCAGATTTGTCACAGTCTGCGGTGATGGCGAGTACATCATTTACACATCTCTCGCATGGCGAAACAAAGCGTTCGGCACTGGCACTTCATTTGCGTGGGCTCAGGACTCCAATACCTACGCCGTCCAGGAGACCAAGACCCGCATCAAGGTCTACCGCAACTTTAAGGAGCGACCTGGATTCATTAACAAGACCGGGTCAACCGGCTGGACCGTCGATAGCGTTCACGGTGGGACGTTGCTCGGTGCACGGGGCAGCGGGTTTGTAATGTTCTGGGATTGGGAGACCGGAGCGGTTGTAAGGAGGATTGAAGTCGACGCCACAGATGTAAGTGCAGCAACATCCGCTTGGTGGCTAGCTACTGAACGGACTCCTTGCAGGTCTCATGGTCTGACTCTGGCAACCTTGTGGCCATCTCCACTGGCGATTCGATGTATGTTCTTCGTTTCGACCGGGATGCATACAACGTCCGTTTGGACTCGGGTATCGAGATTGGCGATGAAGGTGTTGAAGAGGCGTTCGAGCTCGTTACTGAGCTGTCCGAGTCGTAAGTAGGCTGGGCATGCATCCCTGCCTATCATTTTAACCCTTTACATGTTCCTCACAGTGTCAAGACTACAAAGTGGATTGGCGACTGCTTGATTTACACAAACGCGACGAACCGTCTCAATTACCTCGTTGGTGATCAGGCTCACACAATCAACCACTTTGACCAGTGAGTCAGGCGTGTGTCGGGTTTTGTCACCAAGTAAATGCTCACAAGCTCCATGCTCTTGCAGGAGCATGTACCTCCTCGGTTACCTTCCGGCTCACAACCGCATCTACGTCGCCGATAAGGACATGGCAATCTTCAGTTTCGCGCTGTCCCTTACAGTGATTGAGTATCAGACGGCAGTGCTTCGTGGTGACATGTCTACCGCGGACGAGATTCTGCCAACCGTTCCCTCTGACCAACGGAATAGAATCGCGAGATTTTTGGAAGCACAAGGTGGGCCGTGTTGAATGTCTACCAAACAACGGCAGGACGCTGACTTTCTGCGGCCACTCTTACACAGACCTCAAGGAGCTCGCACTCAAAGTCTCCACAGACCCAGACCACCGATTTGACTTGGCTGTTCAGCTCAATGATCTCGACATGGCTCTCGACATTGTCCGTGAGGGTCCACAGGCCGGTTCCGAAGCCAAGTGGAAGAACGTTGGGGACAAGGCTTTGGCAGCGTGGAAGATGGATCTTGCGCAGGAATGCTTTACGAACGCGGCTGATTTGCCATCGCTGCTGCTGATCTGCACGTCTTTAAACGACCGCACTGGAATGGAGAAGCTGGCGAAGTTGGCCGCTAGCAAAGGTCAAAACAACATCGCCTTCACCTGTTTCCTGCAACTTGGCGACACTGCATCCTGCATCTCCATCCTTAACTCCACCAGTCGCGCGCCGGAGGCTGCTCTCTTCGCACGGACGTATGCCCCTTCCGCTGCCCCCTCCGCCGTGAAGAGCTGGAAAAAGAATCTGGAAGCCGAAGGCAAGCCCAAGCTCGCGCAGTCTTTGGCTGATCCAGAAACGGATGCCGACAAGTTTGAGGAGAACTGGGAACAGGCTTTGGAGACGGAGAAGAATGGAGGCGTAAGGGTCAACGGACATGCTGAAGCCAAGGCGGCGCCTATGGAGGAGACCGAGGAGAAGGGCTTGATTGGAGAGCTCGTTGAGAAGGTCAAGGATTTGGCTGTTGGGAATGGGAAGGGGGAGGGTGAGTGCGAGTCATCTATTGCGCGTGGAAGTCGGTTCTAACGTAAAGCCTCTCAACACAGAACCCGCATCAGACTCAACTTCAGAACCTGCTGCTCCCGCACAGGCCAACGACGCGGCAGCCGTGGACCTTGCCGGACCCGTTGAGGAGGCCGAAGCTGCGCCAGAAGCCGATGCCGATGCTGACGCCGATACTACGACCGAAACCGCCTCCGCACCGACACCTACCAAGTCTGGGAAAAAAGGGAAAAAGGGCAAAGGGAATTAAGTTGACTTGAGGGGGTTTGTATGCGTTGGGGGTAATGTGGAAATGTAGCTTAACGAAGGGCCAATTTGCGCCGTCTCCTTCTTTCGATGTTTTGTTTAGATGACAATCCTCCAATTTTCTAAGGTGGTGCCAAAGCAGAAGATCATGGTAACCATATGCCCATCAAATTGGGGAGGCATACGTTCGTGGAGAAAGAAAACAAAAGGAAATCTACAACTGTCCTATCCGCTGAACCATCTTTTCCTTGATCGTCGAGTCTATCAGTCGGTCCAAAGCTCGAATCAGCTGCTGGTCTTCAGCCACATCAGACAGGAAAGATCAGAGTACTCACAAGCATTCATGATCGTCTGCTCATTGATGACGATGTCGGTCGTATCCGCTTTAGGACGAGAAACTCTCGATGCGATTGCTGTAGCATCGGTCTCGAGGATGATTCTGATCGCGCAAGAGGTTAGCAACTTACTTACTTCACTAGCCCTCCATTAACTATCGTGCCGTCCGCCCACATGGCTTCCTTTGACTAACCCATCATCACACAACTCATCAGCCGCCAGCACCACCATATCCAATCCTTCCAAGACGCTCCTCTTCTCCACCTGTCCTCGCAAGAGCAGGCTGACAGCTTCATAGAACGCCGTCAACGCAGATTGCAGCATTAGCTCATTGGAGGTCGCAAGTGGTCCGACAATGTGGAAGGAGAGATCGGTGGAGGATTTGGTAAGGAGGAGATGTAAGGGGAGGGGGTGGATTTCACCTGCAGGTGTGACAAAACAATGTTAGACAACGGCGTCATCCCTGAGCCTGTTCTTTAGAATTCACCACCACCCCTTTTGGTCTTCTCCCAGACACTCTTCTCGAACGCCTTTTGTTCCTTCAAGGTGCTTAGCCCAGCTGGACCGCCAATGTGGGGTGTAACGCCTGCAATAGCTCCTGCACCGGCGAGGTGAGGACTCGCTTCAGCATGAGGTGGATGATAGTACTTTGCCAGGATACGATTTCCATCGGTATCTAGGATCAGGAGTGCTGTCACCGTGTAGAGAGTTAGATTTGACTGTAAAAAGGTGAGGGAAGGAAAGGAGGAGGATGTCAGCGAGCGACCTTGCCTGGCGTCGACTTTCCCATCGTCTGTCGATGCAGAACGATCCAATCCGAGATCAACGCGCGGACGAGGAGGACCTACCATGATGCCACGTCGGAGCTCCCCGTGACAGAACGAAATAAGGCACTGATGTAGATGTTGACGTTGATGGCGATGAGCTTGAAAGTGATCGTGACAAGCGTGCTCGCCATCAGTCCCGCCTCCCGACGCGCTGGAGATTGAATTTGATAAGCCGCAGGTTATAATGACGTGGCATGCGCCGCCAGCACGTGGCCGGTTAGTAACCACCACCTCGTAAACCGTTGAGGCTGGAGAGAGAGAGATTGAAATCTGTGGGCCTTCTTACTTTCAATAATATCAACAACTGTTGACATCCTCATAATGGTCCCCACTCAATCACTATTCAAGGCCTCAGTCAGCCCACCAGTGATGTTTCAGGAGAGACTCACCTTCAAAAGAATTCGCTTCATCGCCATTATCACTTTCCTGGTATACTTGACTTTCCTTTTGTCGTTACTGGTCCCCGCAGTCCAAAGAAAGTGAGGGTTGCTATTCTTCCTCCCCATCATCCGGCTTCATGCTACCTATTGTGAGCTGATCCTACGTTGTCCCTTGTCTAGTCTGCTGTACTTGCACAAGGTCCGTTACCCTTTCAAAGCGGATTTTGAGCAAGCGGGGAAGTATGGGCTAGCTCGTGCGTGCTGTCCGTGAACATGGATCAGGTTTGTCAACTCACTTGCACCGTTCTTCTAGCTTACAAAGTAAGAAATCTCAAGGTTAGGACTGCAGACAACGAGACTCTGGGTGCTTGGCATGTCCTGTATGGTTTTCCACTCCTCGTTGCGTGAAACCGATAGGGCATTGACAAGCTGAGATATCAGGCCACACTCGGTGTACATTCAACAAACCACCAAAGTAGGCTCATTAGCAGTCGATACCCTCAGTGAAGATATCTTCGACAGCGCACTGCAAACCCGGCCAACCATTATCTACTTGCACGGCAACGTCAGTCAAACTTCTCTGCATGACTGGCCATTCACTGTTCTAGGGCCTGAGCTGCGTCGTGTCTTTTATCTTTATCGTGGGCTGCAAGCAGAGCACAATCACAACGAGTGAGAACGATCTCAGATTATTCTTACCGATTAGACTGGTAAGACACTTCGCTTATACAACCACCTCGCGATTGGCTCAGTATCTCATACTTCTTACTTCAACTGCCGAACAGCAACGTCCTTGCTTTAGATTATCGCGGATTCGCAGACTCCTCCGGTTCTCCCAGCGAGACCGGTCTTCAAGAAGATGCGCTAGCCGGGTGGAACTGGATAGTATCACATCGTATGGGGGGCCACAGTGTTGAACAACAGAGAATGGCGGCTAAAGAAGTGATCGTGGTGGGACATAGCTTGGGGACTGGGGTTGCAGCCAAACTGATGGCTGAATTGGCGAGGCAAGGTGAGTTTGGGCGGTGCGAGGAGGTTGAAGGGAGAAAAGTATGATATTGATGCGTACGAGTGCAAGATATCTACCCTAGAGCACTGGTATTGATTGCGCCATTCAGCAGTCTGCACGGATTACTTGCTACGTGAATATCGTCCGAGAGCAATCGCTTGGTCTCGCATGTGAGCCTAAGAGCTTATGAGACCCCTGCTACGTAACAGATATCGATTGGCCGGGGTCATCCCGCTTCTAGGACCATTCGGTATTATCCCTAGAGTTCAGGGTCAGTTCCGCCTCCCTCGCATTTCAGAAACGTTAAAAAACTCATGGGATTCTGGGTAACTCTACAGAATTCCTTCTAGGTTTCCTCGACGAGACGTGGGATACAGCTACCAAGCTCTCTGTAAGTCTCGTCATGCGAATAAGAAACGTTCGGGATGAAGGCTGATGACGTGATAATCTTAGAACACAAGGTCACCCACACTCATCCTCCACGCAACTGATGATACCGAAATACCTTCATCTCATTCCCACGAGCTGTTCGGATCCCTGCGAGCCCCTCGAGATGAGGGCTCGAGCTGTGGGATTTCGATCATTGAGAGGAAAGGTTGGGGTTCCGTAACTCGTTGCACTTCGGAAGGCCGTGATGTCGTCTGGTTTGAGGGTACCGGAGGTGGTCATAATACAGTGGGAAATGGAGAGGGGGTAATTGAGCTCATCAGGGAGGTGGCCGAATTATAAATCGGAAAATTCAGTCAACGATGATATCGACGTCATCATTCAACTTCCCATATAAAGTATTAGATAGAGCAGTCAGTTGCAGCCATGCAATGTTAATGTAAATTCTAATGGGAAAGGCCTGGGAAAGAAGCTAGCGATCTCAAGCTTTCGCCTTGCTCTGCTCTGAATGAGGAGTCTCCAGAACTTTCTGCTTCCTCGGCTGTTCGAGTTGATTGGAACGATGATCAATTACACTGGTCCAAAAAGTCGGCCGCGGCACAACTTACCACACGAGCAAGCCAGTAGAGTCCCAACGCGGCGAAGACGTTGAAAATGATGTACACCCACATCAAACCGAAGTCCCTCCACCTAGTTTTGTAATAGATGTTGAAGGCCGCCAAGAATGTGTTGGTGCTCGAGATGGAGCAGAAGCTGCAGTCGGCTGTGGCATTGGGATTGGTGAGGTATCCACCAGCGGCAGATATATAGGGGGCCATGTATGCTGAGCAAGTCTGTCCAGAGGGTGGTTGGAAAGACAGTAATTCATTCGCAGCGCAAACAACGTCGGTGTTAGCGAGGGCAGTGCCAAGGATTCCTTGCACGCTGTAGAATGCCAGATAAATTAGAATGACGAATGTGAAAAACTACGCCTCATATTTCAACTACTCACAGGTAAGTGAAGGGCGACACGCGATACATGAATATCCAGAAGCCCGGTAAGGTTGCATTCGATGCGAGTACACTGTGGAAGGTTTTGTGAGTGTCTGTGAATTTCCTGCCATTTACACGAAATCAACTCACCCGCAGAAAATGAGGCAAAGTGAGAACAACAAATTTGCGATATTGCCACCCGTTTCAGCAGTGTTGATACCCGCGATGACAGCCTGGAAGGAGGAATATTTGTGTTTTTTTTGTCAAGGACTGGAGGCGTGTCGAAAGAGACGGCGTGTACTTACGAAGGCGAATGTGGAGGTGAACATCATGAAGGCCCACACGAACAAGAAGACTAGAGCACCCCTCTCGTTAACTGCGCCAGTTGGTTCAGCGTTCCGGTAGAGTCCTATCGGATAATACCAGCAGAAGAACATAAGAACCGCCATGAGAGTTGTCCACGGAATCTCAACGACGATGTTAGAGAGCATAAAGACACGCCAAGAATACGTTCTTGAAGGGCGTTCCCGTACTTCGTAGAGATCTCGCTGGGTTACGAACAAAGGCATTAGTTGTTGAACGATCTGTGAGCCAACAAGTGGGTCAGCTGAGATACCCAACATCCTTGCAGCTCAGAAGGGAGACTAACCTGGCCGAAGACAGTAAGCAAGAGGAAAATGGCGAATAGCTGATTCTGGAGACCGGACTGGGAAGTCTTGGCTTTGAAAAAGGAGAATCCGATGAAGAGGGCCTGAGGGAAGATGGTTCAGGAAATAAGAGAGATATTTCAAGATAATTTGCGGTCCAACAACACCCACAGAAGCAACACAAAGGAAAGTCTTACTCCAAATATAACTCGGAGTCCGCCAGTATTGCTGCCAGACTCGCTTCGTGACCTCAGCGACCTGGATGGGGAATGGCGCGGCAAACTCCTGTAGGCTGGCCTTGTCGGCGGTGTCGCTAGCGTCTTGATGGGTCACAGGTGGCGACCTCGACTTGAATGTCTGTAATTCCTCTTTGACAGCCTCGCGTTCCTTGGACTTGAGCCATGTCGCCGGCCAGTCCACGTCGGTGTGGGATCCGGGGGCGGCCCCAATGACCTGCAGCATCCATTCAGCCGGGTTATCTCCTTTAGGACACGGGAATCCTCCATTATTCTCAAAATATGCCGTGAGGATGGCAGACTTAGCGCCGACGGGCCCAAAGTATACCGTTCGGCCACCTTTGGCTAGGAAGAGGAGACGATCGAAACGCTCAAACAACAGGGCAGAGGGCTGATGAATAGTGCACAGGATGGCTTGCTGTAGATCGAGCAAACTTAATCCCGTCAGTGCTTCTCACGGATGATTGATTTGAATCGGGGACCACTCACCCCGTGGTTCTTGAGTTTCACCAGGAGATCAATAATAGCGTAGGAAGTTTGCGAGTCAAGACCACTTGATGGCTCATCGAGGAAAAGAAGCAGCTCGGGCTTGGCAACGAGCTCCACACCGATGGTGAGACGTTTACGCTGCTCAACATTGAGACCTTCTCCGGGGACACCGACGACTGCGTCAGCGTACGGTTCCATTTCCAACAACTTGATAACCTCCTCCACATAATCAAGCTTCTCCTGGTGGGAGATATGTGCAGGCTGGCGGAGGACAGCGCTGAAGACTAGAGCTTCACGGACAGTACTTGTTTCCAGATGTAGATCTTGTTGCATACAGTATCCGGTTTTGCGGGCGAATGACGTGTCCCGCTGTCGCCCATCAACCAGCATTTGACCCGTGACAACCCCCATGGTCACCCGGCTCGCCAGAACATCTAGCAGAGTCGTCTTCCCCGCACCAGATACACCCTGTCAAAGGCCAGCATCAGTGTTCAATGCTTATCAGACACTTTTTTGGACTCACCATCAATGCCGTCAACGTACCGGGCTTGACCCATCCGTCAGCATGATCGAGGATACGACGAGTTTCCTTCTTGATTTTGACATCGTAGCACACATCTTCCCACGAGAAGATGGCAGTTTGCTCCTGGATCATCGAGACGTCTTTGTCACCAACATCGCGATCCGAGCGCAACTTCTCCGATACGGTGGCTTTTTCCGACGAAGCCTCAATATCGGCATCGGACGGGCCCTTCAGGAAAGAAGGAATCTTTCCTCGAGGAAACACCAACACCTCGCCTTTAGATTTTTTGGCGCGGACATTCTCGGCAGCGACGAGGTAGATGGCACAAAAGCCGATCAGGAAAACCCAGAGGACCCCGAAGTTTCTGCAAACAAGACAAACGTCATTTGATGGAAAGCCTGGGCCAGCCTTTTTGCCCGACTCACCTCCACTTGTTCGAGTTCTTGTAGAGATACGCGCTATAGATATATGCGTCACCGTTGACAAAGCTGGATCCAGCCACGGCACCGACAGTGCTGCAGATGCGTTCGGTTGCAGAGACATTTGCGTAAGCAGGACCACTGGGCACAAATGTGGAGCATCCATATTCCCGCCCGTGGAATTCATTGATCATGAGAGCTTCCAGCCCGTAATAGACAGGATTGAGCCATCGGATCCAGCTCGACCAACCCAGCATATTGGGCACAGAAATGGCGAACCCGGCGTATATGAGGAGAGCAAGGATGACTACAGCAGCCGGTGCCAGAGCCTGTGTCAACGTTCTCGAGACCGAAGCGATGGTCCGGAAAAACATGGACATGGTCATCAAGACCATGAAGCTGATCAGGATGAAGAAGAAGAAAGGGCCTGCTTCTCGACGCAAGTTAGTCATGAAGTAGAGGGTGATGTTGAAAGTGAACAGGTTGGTGATCTGAGGAGTGGTACTGCAGTCAGTAGGGGTGTTGAGATCCATACAAAAGGGGGGCGTACCTTGTATGGCAGATCAGTGAGCATCGACGCGCAGGCTTCCGCAGACGGGTGGTAGAAGGCGTAACGCTGATGCTTCTCGACTTGAGGACGTTGACTATACAGCGTGAGGATCTGGAAACCGAATGACCGATGAGTACTGCAACCTGAAGCTGACTCCCCCTGCAGCTCACTTCCAAAGCACTGGCAAATGCGTTTAATAGAATGGCAAAGAAAAGCAACGCTCCTCTCTGATAGAACGAGCTCGTGGTGGCCGGGAGATTGAAGAAGACGGATGACACGATGAGCGCCATCGCGAAATTACCGAACAATTGCGTAAGGGTCAATGTCGGATCTGCCTTGAGCCGCCAGAAGCCCCTGCGGAGACAGAGTCTGACCTGTTCACCATAAGAGAGGGTGTATGGGGATTTGGGTCGGCTGCGAGGATGGCCAAGAACATATAAGCGACTGAATTGCTGATCGACAACAAAACTACGCACGTTTTCTTCGACTGTTGGGCACGACGAGAAGCCAAAAACTCCTCGTACTGAGGGCCCTGGAAAGGGTACTTGCTATCATACGCCTCGAGATCTCTCTGCAGCTGGGCATATGTCTCGCTAGCCTTCCACGCTGCTGCGAACTCCTTGGGGGTTTTAGGGACGCGACCTTCCCATCCTGGTCGGGCGTGTCGTTCTGCAGGCGACGTGAGAGAGGTAAGGAAGTCGGGTGTGGTTGCTTGCTCTGGACAATCGAAACCCATGTCGATGAAGAACTGCCTGGCTTCCTTGGCTGGACCGAAGTAACATTGTTCACCTGAGTAGATGAGGGTCACCTTGTCGAACAGCTGGTGATGTTGGATTGATCAGATGTGTTGTCCTACGAGGTCGCATCTCTCACTGTACTCACATCATAAGCACTTTGAGGGGATTGATAGATGGCGACACAAGCCGCAGACCCCGCCAATTGAGTGCTCATCCGAACGGTCTTGCAAAACTCGATCGCATTTGCAGAGTCAAGACCACGAGTGGAGTTATCCCAACACTGAAGAGGTGCGCCGCTTAAAGCTGCTTCGGCGATGGTCACTCGTTTACGCCTGCATGGTGTAGATAGCCAGGACATTCAGTCGTGTCTTCAAAGGAATGGAAGATGCGCTGCTCCTTCCCAGACTCACTCTCCGCCGGATACGCCTCGTATGAAATCATTTCCGACCCTAGTGTTAACAGTGTGAGAAATGCCAAACACGGCCATCATGACGTCCCTCATGTGCTTGGCAAACTCAGCCCTCGAAAGTCCAGCGGGTGGGGTTCGTGGCTACGATGAAAACGTGAGTATCCAGCCGAGGTTATACACCACTTCCTGCCGATTGTACTCACTGCCCTAGCCTCAGCAGCGAAAATCAAAGTCTCTCCTACAGTCAATTGTGGGAAATGAGCATCGACTTCGGCGGTGTAAATTGCTTCTCCTCTGAATTGAGATCGCATCTGCTTTGGCGAAATACCTGAAGAGGATCGTGATGGCATTGACATCCATAAGCTTCAGGCGGGTCGATTGCCATATTGGAATGTGACTTACCTCGATAGTTGAGGTACGAGTTGTCGTCGATGTAGATACCATCTAGCTCTGACGCCACGGTCTTGAGAAGGGTGGAGCATCCACTGCGAGGTGTGAACAAGAGACGGGTCAGTCCCCACGCCGTATTCTTCCTTGAGAGTACGCTATTACTCACCTTCCAGGAGGACCGAGAACTACCAGCATCTCTCCCGACTCTAGCAGACCATCGAAGTTGTTCAAGATCTGAAACTTCCTCTTCTTCCTGCCTAGCATGTCCTTGAGTTGACCTACCATGGCCAAGACGGTGTTCCCGACCGTTGCCTGGTAGTCGGTATCACTGCCGAATCCATTGACGCTCAAATTGCGAAATGCAAATCCAGCACGACGTCGAGGGTTGTTCGTGTCTCGAGAAGACAGATTGAGCATTGCTGTCGCCCATGCTTTCGCAGAGAAATTGGGTGAGTAGGGATCTAGTTCCGAGTCCTTTTCAGGGTGGAAGAGAGTATCGGCCTCGAAGTCCTCAACTTCATTTTTGTGGTGACCGTGATGGTGTGCGTGAGATTGTCGAGTAAGTTGTCTAGCCAAGTTGCCGATCTGGACATCAGTATCCTCTCCTGCCACGGTGGAATCATTGGAGGGCGTGCTGGCATCCTCGGAGTGGTAGTTTGAGGGGTAGGAGGATGGTATGCGATGAGGACCTGAGGAGGTGGTCTTTGCCGTTTGGTCTGCGTTGTAATTGCCTAGACCGGCGGCGTTCATGATGGATGAAGGTGTGCGATGGCTGAGTAGAGAAGCTGAAAGCTGAGGGTGAAGAGTACCGCTGCTGGCGGGGTGGGTGGGTGGTGGTGGTGGTGGTGGTGGTGGTGGTGTTGCAAGAAAGATGAACACACAAGATCAGGCAAGGCGCTTTAAGTAGCGTAGCGAAAGATCCACGACTGGAGCATTTAGCTAGTGCTTTGAGTGATAACTTTTTCTACTAAACGATCGGGCGCCAGACGAATGTCATAGGAAGAGGATTGGGGTCTCTCTTTGTACAGGATGGCACGATCCGGTTGGATAAACGCCCTTTTTTGGTTTTGTTTTGTTTGTGTGGCAGACGCGGCGGCCGCGATTAGATTTCAACCTGGCTATCATCCAGAACTTGCTCATGACGGGCCTGCGTATGACAGAAGGGGGCCCGGAACTTGAATGGGCCAACATGGGGCTAGGGGACAAAGGTCCGGGGCTTGGGGCTCAGCAGCCCGGCCGCTAAAACGTGTCAATCGGTCCATCGTCAGCAAGTCAGGCACATCACGTAGGGCAGCAGACTCAAGGAAGCCGTCAGCATATGGTCCTATGCACCTATCCCTAGGTTTAAAAAGAGTCGTAGTCTCCCAATCAAACTGCAGGAGGTTCCCTTGTCAGCTCTACCTGGTCTGCTTGACCTGCCTGCCAACCTACCTGCATGTTGCTCCTGCTCCTGCTCCTGCTCCTGCTCCCTTACCCCATCAGGTGACCATGCACGTCAGCACCACCAGTGGCGACTGATCACCGCAGCTGTTGGCCAACGGGTTGGAAAACACGCGGAACGTTGTAGTAGGAAGCATCGTGTGTTCTTGTCCAGGAAGCAACTTGCGTCTGCCTCCCAAGGATCTATATAAACCGAGCCTCTCATCATGGCCAGACCAGTGCACAATCTCTGTCAGAATGTTCCCCGCCGCTCTACTTCGAACTTCAGCCACAATAGTTCTTCGACAACTGCCTCGCACATCGAGATCCCAACTTGAGCCACTCGCACGTATCACATCGGACCTCGAACCTCTCACCAGCATGTTCTCTCTCTGGCAACCGCTGTCCTCCTTCCCAACCGCACCTTACTCCTCGAACCAAGGAGAGGATCTGCATGTAAGTATTCATTGAATCCCAAACGCCTGCACGCATTCCAGTGACAGCGATACATCGATTTGGAGAGACTAACTTACGGCCTTCTCTCCTGACACGCAGTGGCAAGAGTACAACGTCGCGGGAGATCTCTCAAACGACAAATTGGAGAAACTTCAGCAAGAAGTGAACAAGGCCTTGACTGAAGGTGACAAAGGTTGGTTTCGTGAGATGCAAGTCCTTCCTATATACCGCTCACCCCTTTCAAACCACCAAACAGAGCAGGCGGTTGGCTTCACTTTCCACTCTCACCGATCCACCGTCAACGGCAAGACCTCGACTCAGACCAACTTCTCAGTTGGCAAGGAAAAGGATTGGACCCCTGAGGAGAGGCAGGCAATGGAGACAAAGTTGCTTGCTGCTGTCGGGGAGAAAGCCGGATTACACAGGTGAGTTCGGTGCGGATTGTGATGGGTAAGATTGTGATGGGTAAGTGGCAATTTCCCACTAATTATCCGAGGTTTGCCACTGCAGGATCGAGAACGTCCGCCAGGATGTCCCTATTGCTAAAGCGATAGAGGGATCAAAGTCGAAGAAGTGATTGGCTTCTACCCCGAGTCACTTTGTGCACCTGCCCATCTGTAAGGCTGCATAATGAACATGATTGATTTACGGTCGTTGCAGAATGGAAATGGAGAGCGAGTTTATATGTTGATGAGTAATTGGAGAATATGATGACATGTCGTTGTGATTGCAGTATGCGTTCCCATGCCGGGCCTGAATGGCTAGGTCACCGAACCGATCCTCAAAATGCCACTCGATGTCAAGCCCCGCGGCTCCCCTTACGATTCCATTTCGATGAGTGGTGCTTTCATATATCAAAATGTACTACTACTGCTGATCGCCTCAATGAAGAGCGGGTTGTGTTTCGTATTCATACATCACTGTCATAGGCAACCCCTGTATGGCTGCCGAGTGTCGTCCTCCCGTTCTTCCAATGAATACTTCTCTCTCTGATGGCATGGTCGTCCATGATGCCTTTTGATGTTGTCTTCTTCGGTGTTCCGCCGTTTACATCATGCCCCTGCGTGGTATGGGTTTCCTTCAGCCTCTGGCTTGCGAGGTAATTATCACTCCACACACTCACATGCCACCCATACCTCCCATGCCTCCCATACCACCCATACCACCACCCATACCGGCTGGTGGGGCCTTGTCCTCACCATCGACCACACAGCACTCGCTGGTAGTCAAAAGCGAAGCCACTCCGCTAGCGTCTACGAGGGCAGTTCGGACGACCTTGAGGGGGTCAAGGATACCCTTCTCGATCATATCGACGTACTCCCCAGTAGCGGCGTCGTATCCGGTGTTGAAGTGGTCACGGTATTTGTCGAGTAACACACCAACAATGACGGAACCCTCCTCTCCAGCGTTCTCGACGATGGTGCGGGTGGGGCGGCGGATGGCCTGTTGAATGATAGTAACACCGAGTTGTTGGTCGAAGTTGGCAACCTTGAGGTTGTCAAGAACGAGGGATGCTTTCTGTGACGGTTGCAGATACTCCATGAGTTGATTTCCAGACCGGATAACAAGCCATGAACACTCACCAAAAGCGCAGTTCCACCACCTGGCACGATACCCTCCTCCACGGCGGCTCTCGTAGCGTTCAAGGCATCATCGTATCTGTCCTTTTTCTCTCCAACCTCAACCTCACTGGACCCTCCGACCTTGATGACAGCAACACCACCGCTCAACTTGGCCAATCGCTCCTGCAACTTCGTCTTATCGTACTCGCTAGTGCTAACGTCGTTCATGACCGATCGAATTTGCTCACACCTCGCTTGGATGTTCTCCTTGGCACCCTCACCGTTGAGGAAGATAGTGTCCTCCTTGGTGATGGTGACGCTACCGGTCGAACCGAAAAGGTCGGCGGTGGCTCGCTCGAGCTTGATGTCCAGCTCATCGGTGAAGACGGTACCACCGGTGAGAATGGCGAGGTCTCCAAGGATGGACTTTCGGTTGTCACCGAAGCCTGGAGCCTTGACGGCGGCCACGGAGAGTTGACCACGGAGCTTGTTGAGGATGCATGCGGCAAGAGCCTCGCCGTCAATGTCCTCAGCGACGATGAGGAGGGGTCGACGAGCTTGAGCGGCAATTTCAAGAGCTGGAAGAACATCTTGCAAAGCAGAGATCTTCTTCTCGCTGAGAAGGATCAACGGCTTCTCAAGCTCGATCTTCTGACCCTTAACGTCGGTGATGAAATAAGGGGAGATGAAACCACGGTCGAATCGCATACCCTCGGTGATCTCAATTTCGTCCTCAATAGTTCGACCCTCCTTCACAGTGATAACACCCTCCTTGCCGACCTTTTCCATAGCTTGAGCAATGATCTGACCGACATGGATGTCTCCGTTGGCGGAAATGGTGGCGACCTGGAGAATAGATCATTAGCTCGATTTTAATCTGGGCTTTCCTATGTCATAGACCCACCTGAGCAATCTCCTCGCTGGTGGTGATGACCTTCTTGTTGGCCTCCAACACCTTTAAAACCTCCTCTACGGCCCTCTGGGAACCTCGTCGGAGGTCCATCGGGTTACAGCCTGTTCATCGTAGCAAGGTCCATCAGCAATTCTCAGCAATCGATGAGCATAAACGGGGAGACGCACCAGCAGCCACATTCTTGACGCCCTCAGCGTAGATAGCTCGAGCGAGAACGGTGGCGGTGGTGGTTCCGTCACCAGCAACCTCGTTGGTCTTGTTGGCAACGTCCTGGACGAGACTGAAGTGAAGAAATGAAGAACATTCCATCGTCAGCGTTTGAACTTAATTGGATGGATACGAAATGCGAGTACATACCGAGCGCCCAAGTTCTCAAACTTGTTCTCCAACACAATCGACTTGGCAACGGTCACACCATCTGAGCGCAGAGTAACCCTGATCAGCTCATCGAGGGTATGCATCGAATAGGGTTGAGATATCGTTGACTCACCCTTGGTAATCTTAGGACCACCAAATGCTTGCTCAATGATGACGTTA
Source organism: Cryptococcus sp. T15_22C (assembly GCA_017654825.1). NCBI lineage: Eukaryota > Fungi > Basidiomycota > Tremellomycetes > Tremellales > Cryptococcaceae > Cryptococcus > Cryptococcus sp. T15_22C. The sequence goes on along the minus strand of JADPYA010000030.1, from coordinate 46,388 downwards.
CGACCTGATTGGTTATATAGAAGACCATGTCAGTAACCCATACTCTTATTCTGACCAGTATAGACTAGTATGGCAATGGTTCTTGCGGCTCCGCTTGGGCTGCCTGCGTCATCTTCGACGTCCTTGCCTCCTCCGTGGATTCTCTTTTTTCATCGGTAGCTCCATCACTAGTCCACGCCGGCTCGCGGCACTCACCCTTAGGACCCAAAGTCACGCTGACAGCTCGAGCCAAGATGTCCACACCCTTCAACATTGCTTGCCTGCCCTCATTGCTGAACAACACCTGCTTGTGCTGAGCGTATCCTCGGGTGGCGAGGATAGATGTTGATCGACGAGGAGTCGAACGAAGGACAGAAGAGGTCGCGAGACGGTTCATGGTGAGCGTGAGAGGATTGGAGACGAGATGATGATGGTGAGATGGCGATGACAAGGTAGATTCTGACTTTTTCCGACTAGGTGCTCGACTCCCGGTCACTGACGTCACGTGACGCAAAACGGCTCAGACGTTCTAGAAAGCTCAGAAGAACCAAGAGAGATAGATCGAGGGTGGTTGGTCAATCGTGGGACAAGGAACAAGTTGGTACAACTTCTCGTATGCTGAATTCCTCGTACGGTCAAGGATACATCTTGTGAGGGTTTGTCTTATCAAAAAATGTGGAGATGCATGTTCTCCCGGATTACCGAGATACATCGACCGCATCCTGAAAGTCCTGCACTCTCTCGACGTGTACTGGTATCGTCCAGGAGCAGCCACTCCGTCCTTAAGCTTACCCTTGCTTTCTGTTTCTAACTGATCTGATACAGTGAATCAGACCACTCCCGCATTTTCAACCCAAACTCTTTCCACCGGTGAGTCCTTAATCACCTCCATTTTCTCCAGTTGCCTCAACACTTCTTCCCCCTCAAGAAGCGTTCCGAAAGGATAATATTTTCCATCTAATTTCTTCTTTGCCATGTCCACAGCGATTTTCTCGTCTGTGGGTGATAAGGATGTTCCTGGTCCACATAGGGAGATGAAGAATTGGGACGTCGAAGAGTTTTTAGAAGAGCCAGAAGCCATAGATAAGGATCCATAAGAGTGGGTTGCGTGAGGAGGTTTGGGATCCGGAAGATTCGATCCATCTGGAAGTATTCCTTTGCCATGATAAATAGCCTGAAGACAATGCGAAGTGGACCTACCTCCCACTCACAGACACTCTCCCCACCACTCCCATCTTTCCTTGTCACATCCCCACCTTGCAAAACGAACCCAGGTATGAACCGATGTAATGGAGTTCCACTGTAACGCAATTTCTTCTTGTTGAGCTCTTTGCCATGTGAGAGTTGACATTGGCCAGTTGCGAGGAGGCGGAAGTTTTCGACATGTTTGATTAGATCTGGATGGAGTCAATGGTGGTAATGAAGCACCAGGTAGGGACAAAGAGTGAACATGGTGAGAATGGTCCACATATACGAAAGTTGGGAAGCGAGATGGTGGGAATAGATGCCTTCTACGTACTGGGTTGATCGGACAACTCAAATGTCAATCTTCCAGCCACAAGCGATTTTGGTGGATCGATCACACAAGTCTGCCCAGGCTGTTCTGAAAGCATCGCATCGAAGCAGGCAGTGAGTTTTTGGTACTATTCTATCGACTGCGTCTGGTAAACGAACAACATACGTTTGCATCCTCGAATAAACTTTGCAGCGTCTCCCGTTGAACCTCATCGAGTTCTTCTACGGTGGGTGGAAGTCCGTAGGAAGCGTGTTGCGCATTCAGCCATTCTGACAGTCGTTGATGATGTTCAGAGAGCTCGACGTGGTGCTCGATATTGCCGCGTGCGATGTCCAGGTAAACTTTCATGATATGTTGACGAAAGGCCAGGTTAAGATCATTTCCTTTGTTCAACATGAACGCTCTTGTAAGGCCACGTGGGTCTTACTTTGGCACAAATATCTAGTAAGAGTACAGGAAACGCAACGCAACGCGGCAGGAATGAGCTGCCAGACTGCACCTCCACACAGGGCTTTCTACATATGGCGCTTGTGAACATACTGCCATCCCAGGCTGGTGAGTGACCCATCATCGTTCTGCAGCCTGTTGAATGCATTCACGCCACCCAAGGCTGATGGAGAGAGGGTTAAGGTCGTGTGTAAGACACGACGACGGCAGACTCACCACCATTTGGACCAGCACCGAACCATGCGTATCGCTCGATCCAGTCCTGCTGGTCGAGCCAGAGAGTAGTGGCACCCTGCCGAAGAAAGTACTGCAAGCGTCACAACATCGACATAATGAGTGTGATGCACCTGAAACTCACCATGAAATCGTTGACCTGCTGCACGCTTGTCGGCTGAGCCTCCCCTATGAAACTGTGCATGCAAAACTCCTGCTCATGGGATGAGGATGGGGAATCGTGATGTGCCCAAAGGATGTCAAGGACTCACAGTGACCCAAATGTTGAGACCTGTGCCGTCATGCATTTGTTGCTGCAGTGATAATAGGTCATTAGAGCACGAAGGTGTTTGGGATACAGGCACTCACCACCGCGGACATGAACGCATTTGCATCAGTAACAAACATGTGCATGTCCACAAAATCAGGTTGAACAGCGGCACAGTTGGCATCAGCACGACAAGCGGCGATGAAATCGATGGTCCACTGAAGACCAGCAGACGCGGGAGAGCCGAGGCGATGGCCCAGAGCTTTCATTGGACCGATGTGGCTAGTCCATCTGAGGTTTGAGTGTCAAAAAACGGCTTCTCCCTCTTTTTGGTCTGAATCGACACTCACGCTACAACAGCATCGCTAATGGCAGGAATGCAGGCCTGATCAGGACAAAGATCAGGCTCGTTGAAGCCAAGGAGGACGGATCCTGCAGGAACTACGCTGAGATCGGCGTTGGCGTCCCAGGAGGTAGCTACAAAGTCTCCAGGGCCCGGTTTGTCGGATGGAACGGATCCCCAGTTAGCATACCATGAAAGGTCACCTTGAAGGAGGGCCGAATAGTCGAAGATGGGTTCAGGCCACGCGAGACCAGCTTTCTGTCAAGAGAGGGTAATGTGAGCGCACAGAAGCTATACTTAAAAAATGAGGATACTTGCAACTCCACTCCATCGAGTTTGGAGCCGCTCACCGGCGTCGATGGACATAGCTGACATGCCAACAACGTGATAGGCGATATTCAGAAGGGTGAGAATGCAGGCTTGGTCGCGCATCATGTTATGTAGAATAATTGAAGGATTAGGCAAGGCGTGGAAGGGGGGCAGAGTGCAGGTTCAAAGATCAGATCTGGGGTAGCTGTTGTTAAGATTGCGCAGAGAAGATATGAAGTTCTTTGCATTACACAGCTCCTTTTACCATCTTCCACAACAGTGAGAGTCATAGTTACACAGGGATACATACAGTACAATTTTCGATCTTCCAAGTTTCCCACAGCAGGGGAAAACGATACCCTAGTCGCTCCGCAAGGGGTATGATTGATGGCCCTCGAACATCTGCCGGTCGAATTCGATCGACCTATGCAATTGCGGCGGACCATCTCGGAACCTTTGTTTGACCGTCGATCACGGAGGGGGCAGTTCATTTTGCAGTGTGAATCACTTGAAATCCGTCACGGTTGTCTGGATAGGGTTCCTTTGTATCTGAGTTACTTCTGAAACGGCGTGGTGAGGGTCAGATAACCCGAAGCGAAAGCCCTCGAAGACTTCCCGATATTGCTTTTTTAGAGAACAATTCTGTCGGGATCGCGGTTTTTCTATGAGGGTAAGCCTATGTCGATATTTGGCAGGGCCCTCATTCTGTTGAGAGGGGAAATGATGTAGGCCAGGTCCTGCACAAGATGTCTTCAATCATATCCTTCAGCAAGCAGTCAAATGTATGACAAGGTGAGAGTCAGGTGGATGGGGAAAGCTAGTCCTGGGTCAAGGATTGCAAAGCAACATGAGATGTGAATACTTGAGACTGGGAGAGACCCTGGAAATTCCGGAGTGACAGAAGCAAGAGGGAGAGTGTCACAGAGACAACTTTAATCTTTCAAGAACAAACAAGAAATAGAGAAAGAAACGACCTTGTCCATGATGCGTGTGATCCCACTGAAACGTATGCGGAGATTATTGGGATAACAATGGGCCCACGCATGTATGTCACAGGCATACTTTGATTCTGCGCTAGGATTGATGTTGGGGCAAATCGCACCTGGTCAGCTCTTTGGTTCTCTGTAGTACAAGGTTCCTGGAGGTCGATCGGCTGGTCCGGTCCGGGTGACCGAATTCAGTTGTACTGGTCCAGTATGAAACTGTGGGACTGTTCGAAAGACGCTCTGGAGTATCCCGTCGGCCCCATAGTCGTAGTCATCGCCATTGACTTGTGCGTACATCTCATTAGCAATGTCTCCATATTCCTCACTAGGGAGACCAAATATCAGATTCAAATTTTGCGTTTCATTGCTGTATTCGAGCTCCTTATCGAAGCCACCTCAGCTTGATAATCTGCTTCTTGAGTGATCCGAGTCGCTCTTCCTCTACACGGCGCTCGTTCTCTATACGGCGGCTGTGCCTCCTCTCTTCCCGGGTTGCAGACACTACAGGAGGGAGAGTCTCCGGGAATTCGAATCCCAAGTCCCCTTGGTAGACATCGCCTCCAAATCCTCCGTCATTCTGGGATGGGTTTGCAGGAGGTTGTGCTGCGGCGTTCCAAAACTGGTCTGGGAGAAGATAAGCCGGGTAGCTGCCAGTTTATGACTGTTGTGCCACCAATTCGGCATTCCACGCAGGGTGTTGTTGCACGGTATATTGAACACCTGAGGCGTTCATAACGTTTAACGGGACAGTCTGAACTTCCGCGCTGCAGTGACAAGAAGACAATGAGCCTTGGAATTCGCAGGAGTAGTGAAGTCACTGTTTACTTGAATCCACCGACAAAACCCGGAACAGAAGCCTCACCAATGTAAGGCTCACCTGGATAACCCTCGACGTCGAAACCTTCTCTATGTCTTGGGATATCATTTGGATTGAACTGTTGGATATTCGAGGGAGTTGGAGGAGGATTTCCCATGCTATTGTGAGGAGTAGATGAGCGTTGGAAGCTTAGCCGGAGTAGTCAAAACCCTGCTCACTATCACTGATGGATAAAGTGTTGAGTGGGGGCATACTATTGGCCGGTGTTTAGTGACATTTGAACGGTGTTCGACGCCTGTCCCCCGTCTCCCCTTCCCTCTCTCTTTCTATATTTCCCTCATAGCGGACGACGGGACGGTGGCGGTGGCGGAGTGTGGGTGGCGCAGGGGTTACTTGACACGTGACACGTGAAATCGTCTGACCCGTGGCACGTGATATCCTACTCTCCAATGTTTTGCCACGCGACCGAGAATGTCACCGCGCGAGAGCACACGATCATCACCATCACCAGCCCTCCCATAATGTCCAACATCTCCACCTCCGGAACAGCTCTCATCCTCGTCGACTTACAGAATGACTTCCTCCCTCCGTCAGGCGCTCTAGCAGTTCCGAATGGGAGAGAGATATTGCCCTTGGTCTATGCGCTGTTGACGGACAGCAGGTGGAAGGAGCTATGGACTCGGGTAGTGGTGTCGCAGGTAAGGAGATCCGTATAGATATAGATAATCTTGTACCTTTCGTCCACCACCACCAGAAATTGAGATGTCACCACACCTTCCGCCTCAGGACTGGCATCAACCGGGACATGTCTCCTTCGCTTCAACACATCATCAAGATCCTTTCAAACCTTTCGAGGTGGAAGATTCCACTGGGCAGACGTACGAGCAGATGATGTGGCCGAATCATTGTGTGGGTAACCACATCATACTATAAAGAACGAACGATATACCAAACTCACGAAACTGACATCTCGTAGATACAAGGCTCAGACGGAGCGGAGTTGGAAGAAGGAGTGAAACAACGATTGAAGTCATTCGAACAAGCAGGGAAACTAGCGATATTTCGAAAGGTCAGCTTGATTGCTCCAGTAGATACCTCATCATTCTGACTGATGGTGATTTCATTACAGGGAACAAACATCGGTATCGAAGCCTATTCAGCATTCGAAGCGACACACTTCTCCTCTGCGCTTGATATGCCAACCTCCACCTCCACAACGGGAATATCAACGGGAAATGACAGCCTGCTAGCGAAGTACCTAGAAGATAACGCCGTGGATAGAGTAGTGGTAGTGGGCTTAGCGACGGATTACGTGAGTATCATGCTGGGTTGATTGAAAGGAGGTGCTTCGGTGCAAACATTGATATGATATTTCCCTTCCTTTCATATTCCTATAGTGGTAAATTTTTCAATTTTCCGTCTTCATTTTTCTACACCAATCCAAACTGACTCCACCCCACTCAACCCAGTGTCAAAGCTACCTGCCTATCCGCTCTCTCCCTTGCCTCGCCTCCCATTCTCATCCTCCTCACTCAAGCGATACGCGGTGTCGATCCTGCACAATCAGAGAGAGCCGTGGAGGAGATCAAAGGGAAGGGTGGAATAGTGTTGGATGAAGTGATGGGTTTGGGAGCTGTCTTGAAGGGGTTGTTGTAGACCATGGGAGGGAGTGAAAGGATGAGTGAGAAAGAGAGAAGCTCAAGTAACGATATTTCTGGTGGGCCAAAGGAAAAACTCTTGCGATCCTTGTATTGCTACTGACTTCATTCCCTCTTTTACAGTATCCACTATCTCACTAACGATATCAAGACATTCGCAAACGTTCTCCGTGGATTAATTGCCAGCTAAAGTAACTGATCTCAGTGTTTCCTACTGATGGTAAAGTGAGATTCCGATAGCATGTAATGCCTGATTGTACTCCGTTACCTAGAGATGTAACAATCAGTACTCATCCTACTAGACGTCAGTCACTTTTTGTTCGTCGCGGTTCGTTGGCGTGGAATTGAGAGGGATTTGGCTGATCGGAGGCAAGCCATGCCGAACGAAATGTTGAGGCAAGTTCTACTGCGCTCGGATCTCCTAAAGGTATACAAACGTCGATTCTCCTGCACTGGCCTTTTGCATGCTGCATTTCTACAACAACCTCCCAACATACTCTACTCTCACAGGTCCATAATGCTCTTCACCAAACGCCATCGACGCACTGCCAGTGAGAGACCACCTCCAGTATGTCGTCTCTCTTCGCGTAGCTGCACGACCTGTCTGCACGACCTGTCCAATGTCTAACCACCGCTTGATAGGCCCATACTCTTACTCCTCAAAGGAATCCACCTCCCTCGGTCAACAACTTTAAAGACGTCGAACCGGCCAACATACCGCTTCCACCTTCACCCAGACGTCCTCGACACCGGCGAATCGCCAGCGTTGCCGAACGACGGGGATTGTTCGAGGCTATCATTGCCAAGAGGTGAGTGAACCCTAAAGTTCATTTCAAGTATAGATACCTGATGGCCCCTGATGAATAGGAAGAATGATAGTGTCGCGTGAGGGGGTTAGTCAGGCGGCTATCTGCGAAGCTTGTAGCGTTTGGCTATATCCTTCTTGATTTTGAGGAGCGTTGGCCTATGAGCTTCCTGGGCAGTAAATGTTTCCCTTCGAGTACAACGGAGCATCGCTCCCACAAAAACCGTAAACAAATCATGGCCATCATTTACCAACAACAAATGGGTATAAATACGTCTCGCTTCTCAAACCGTCCTTTCCGGACTATTCTCTCATAAAATTACGATCCTCAATCGCTATTCATTATTACCGACCATGGTTCATGGTTCGTCTTATCTCCCCTTATCCAGTATCATCTTCTCTAATGACTCAGATGTTGCATGCGCAGTCCACTCCAATCCTGCCCCGTTCACGCTGTGCTGGCTCGTGATGGCGCCCCTCCCGTGATTTCGACTCCCTGGGATGAGAAGATGATGCACTTAACACTGCGGCAACCAACGCAGGGGTCGACTCTCACCCCCGACAGAGCGGTGATGACTTCAACCGCCAAGGACTGGCCAACCTTTTTTGGGCAAAGCGCCATGGAACGTGCCAAGCGTCGGCAGAAAAAGATAACCAAAAGCATGCCTCAGCATGGGGTGACTCTAGGTCCTCGTACCTCTTATGCTATGCCTGCTAATGCGGGTTTAAAGGTCTCCCAAGATATCATCTCGTCTGTAACTTCCGGGCATTAGGCAGTCAGCTCGAGTGAGTGGAGGTGGTGAGGATTTATGCGCAGCGTAGCGAGATGCTCCAATAATCCTCATCTACGGTGATTACACCGCGAGAAAGTGTTCCACCTGTTCGTCCGAGGTGTGAACCCAAGCTGGTCACTCTCGAGCGTACGGAGTATTAATGCACGAGATGTAGTTGATCTCCGGTCTCAGCTAAGAGGACGGATACTGGTCTCTCTTTGTTCGCTTGTAACAATGATTGGAAACGAACAATAGATACCAATCTTTTGACATGGATGTTGAATGAACATCTACTGTTGAGAGAACATCTACCTCAAAGGAGGGGAGGATGCCTTGAAAGGATTTCATATAAAGGTCGTTAGCGTCCCCTCCTTCTTCAACATCGTTCCGATCATCGACAACATCGACATCATCGACAACGCTGACATTCCTCACCTTGAAACACTTCAACTCGCCACCCACGTTGTACCTGGATCCTTGTTTCCAAAATGGTCAGTTCAACGAACACCCTATACCTCATCGATTTGTATTGACACGCTCCCCCTTCCAGTCTTCTCTGTACAACGACTGTTCCACGACGTCAGTTGACTTTATCACCGGTGACGGTCGAACGATTCTCGGTACTCGCAGGGTAAGGCTGTCCACGCTGGGTGTCCCTGTTGGACAAGAGCTGCACTGACGGAGAAAATTGTTACATTCACCAGAGAAACTCAAAAGGATCATCCTCCCAACCCCTCGGCTCTTCCGCTATCACCTCAGCTATACAGACTCACCCTGTCTTCATCGCTACCAAGGTTCTCACCGCTGTCCCAATGAAATCTTCCACGCATGCGTCTCCTCCCATCGCATCAGTCGCTGATCACGCCGACTCGGACAAGGAGAATATGCCGGTCAAGAAGGTTGTCAAGGAGAAGAAGCAGAAGGCTATGGAGGTGATTGTTGAGCAAAATTTGAAAGAGGAAGCGGGTGATATTCAGGACGTAAAGCACAAAGATAGAAACGCGGAAGAGGTCCTGGAGAAAGCGTCGGAGGACGAATCGGATCGCCCGACTTCGGACCAGCGTTTGAGTGGTGAGTCTTGATTTCGGTCGATGGCGTAATATCACGATCCGACGCTGACGCAGCTAACGCATTACTTCGACAACAGATATTCAGGATATTGCCAAGATGAAGACTGAGAGTGAGTGAATCCTTGCTGGATCAATTCTGGTTCTGACGGAACGTGACGCACAGCGTTGCTTCTTCTCGCTCAAAGGATCGTCAAACGGGATGGTGAGATATCTGAGAGGGAGGCCGAGAGTAATTATGAGGTCTTATTTCTTCATTCCTTCTCATCCTGACTCCTTTGTATCCGTGTATGTCAGACAAGGAACTCATCTCTCAACTCATCAAGGTTAATTCGCTCACTATCGTCGTACACTCGCTCACTACCGACGTGCAAGACCTTCGGATGGAGGTTTCAGTTGGTTCAAAGATCGTCACTGAGTTGAGAGGCCAGATCAAACAGAAGGAAAGGCTGGAGGAGGAGATGAAGCAGTTGAGAGGTGAGCTTGACAAGGTCAACAAGCCGATTGCATCCTCGACGCACAAGCAGGTTAGCCAGTCTTTCCTGTCCAGGGACATACCTTCCATCCATCCGCACTGACGTCTCATTTCTAGACCAATAACAGTCCCTTCGAGACCCCCACTCGCGATGATGAAACTTCCATCTACTACCCCGCCGCCGAAGATTCTCCTTACACTCCTCCTCAACGAGATGCCTCCTCCTCTCACACATCCAAGGCTGTCGCTCCCCCTCTCAACGCTGTTGTTACTCCTACAAACCGAAGGCCAATCGCTGTGTTGAGGCACAAACAGTTGGAGAGGTTGGCTTGTGAAGCGAGGAACCACAAGCGTGAGTGTATGAGTAGATCGTGAGACAGGACTCGCTGACATGCGTGGGCATTAATGCAGGTTCCCCACCTCATTCACCCGGTCCTCCGGTCTTGCCAGCTGTTATTCCGGCCTCGCCTTTTGTGATGAGGGTTTGAGAGTGATAGAGACGAGCTAGGCGCGGCGCGTGCTAGCGAGGGAATCCAGTCTGATTTATTTATTTCTATCCTGTATCATCATGACCGCAACATCTCTTAACGACCTGACTCATGTTTCTCTTTCTCAAAATAATGCCATTCAACTACGTTGGCTTCATCTTGGCATGCAATCTACCTAACACATCTATTTGCATCACGCCTCTATGGCCTTCTTGTTTTGCCAATCCAGATCGTAGCCTGCTTTCTCCTGCAAGAAGGAAATTATTACCAAGGTCAAATGCAAGATTGTCTAGTAATCTCACCTCCCACTTCCAGTCCTCCAACGCCTCCATACATCGCTTTCCCCAATCCTCATGCCCATCTCCTTCTTGAAGGTCGACGATCTTCAGTAAAGAGAGGTTGATGGGTTGGATGAAGCCTTCGGAGACTGCGACGTCGATCTGAGTACGGAGAGGGGTGTAGAAGTTGTTCACTGTTGAGTGGAAGGACAAGTAGTGAGCGAAAAAGTGTGGGAAATGTGGAAGGCTGAGGTTTGCACTTGCCGTTCAGAACAACGACCGGACGGCGGTGGATGCGGAGCTGAAGGTCAAAAATCATGGTTCAGCAGGTCAGACAACAAGGATTAACGACTCGGACTGACTTGATTCCAGGTCACCATCTCCAGAACCTGAGGATAGTTTCGCTGTCAGTGTCCATCGCCGTTGACATTGACGTCATGTCATCCCGCAAACTAACCTCCTCGAAAGTCCCGAAGCCTCCAGGAAGGACGATAAATCCTCCCGTGGACAGTTCAGCCATTCGTGCTTTCCTCTATCATCAAAGCAACAATCAGATATAGATAGCAAGCGAGACGGAGGAAAACAATCAGGCTTACATCATGCATGCTGCTCACCACCTCTGTCCTCAACCTCCCGTCATAATCGCCATTGAGCATCTCTGCTCCCGTGCCCTCCTTGCTGACCCCACATGCCCTTCCATCATTCCCACGAGACTTGAGCACAGCGTCTTCTACTCGCCTTCCTGTAAGGGCAAGAGGAATGATACCGTATGTAATACCACCGTTCTGGAGCGCTGTTGACGATACGAGGCCTGGGATGGCAAAGGCGGAGTAGCTCTTAGGATCATGAACATGAAGTTTGAAAAGAACAGCGTGAAGGACATACCCATCAACCCACGACTGCCTCCGCCATATACCAACATTCGACCTGCATCGGCGATCGCCTTGCCGACAGAGCGGGTAGCGACGGCATACACCTCTGAAGAACCGGATGAACTTCCACAGCTGTACGTTTGGTCGGCAGTGATGATCAAGTACTCAGTCATCTGCAGCTCTGGGAATGGTGCATTAGGAAAGGGAAGGATCTCACAAGACGCAGACTGGCTCGGTAGATGGATTGGACATGCTGTCGGAGTGTCAACAGGTAGTGCTGAAGATGCGAGACAAAAGAGGATGGTTGGACGAGTTCTGGGCCACGTGTGAATTGGTTCGGAAGCGGGCCGAGTGGCAAAGTGAATGTCGATGAGATGGTATGGAATGATGTTGTTGTTGGTAGATGGCATACCAGGAAAATTCCAGGTTCAAGTCGATCCTGTCAGTCATCAGCTGGACTACCTTCCCGCTCAGAAAGGAGTAGACTCCGATGATAAAAGAAGCACTTTCAGAGCGATAGTGACAACTACGGCATTGCCAGCCGTAGGTGTCTGTACACGTCATTGCCAAGTTGAGGCTTCTACCTCTTGAAATTGATAAGACCGCCCCGGAGGGTGGTGGTCGCTTACGCGGTGAACTCCACCATCAATCGTCGATTTCCTACCAAAACATCTCATATTATCCACCATGGAAGAACTAGGCATCGAGATCCAGAAGCAGGTCTGTCCTTATCCTTCTCTCTCTACTCCGCGGGAGTCCATTGACCTAAATTCCGAAACAGGACCCGACTTTCCCTGCGGTCGTCTCGGAGAAGACCTCCCTTCTCAACTCACTGCCAAGTGGAGATGAGGAATTGTATTCAAAATGGAAGAGATTGGAGAGTCATAGAGAGTTCTTGGGACTGCAGGAGGTGAGTCGATCAGGGTCTGGTGGACTGGCAATATGCAATATAGCTTGGAGTCGAGAGAAGTCGAATTCGATTGAATGACGTGTGGGGTCTCGAGTTGTTCGAATGTGGATGACAGAACGTTAGCTGGTGCTTGAACTGTGATGTGCTCAGTGAGCATTGTCTTTTGGACTAGGGATGCCCTTGTGAGGGATTCCGGACGCGGGACGAGTGAGTATGACTACTTGATTTCGATAGTCTGATCTAAGTCCATGTCGGAATAACAAGTGGACGAGATGGAGCTGCGGTGGAGCCGCTGGCTCGGACCATCAGCTGGCTGGCTTCTCCATTGATAGCTCATAGTATCGACAAGAACGACGAGTCCTTATCGAAGAGCGTCAGAGGTGCTGTTTCAATGGAAGACCTCATGAGGCGAATAGGAGGACTTTAAGGACGCGTCCTTTCCATTACACTCTACCGCACTACCAACATGAGCTAATAAACCACCCACCCACCCTCCCACCCACCTCTCTCATCTATCACAGGAATACATCCTGTACGAAACCCATAATCTCCGTCGTGAACTCCTCCGCGCACAAGAAGAAGTAAAGCGAATCAAATCCGTCCCGCTCGTCATCGGACAATTCTTGGAGCCGGTTGATGAGCATAGAGGAATAGTTGGAAGTACTACTGGTGAGTGTGGAGTTGGAGATAGAAACACTTGTGACGTGTGGGCCGAATTGGAAGCCATCGATGAGACGGTTGTCCTTTCGGTTCGCGTTCGGACGATGCGAATCGATGTGTTATGACTGGCGTGTTGGCGTTCCACAGTTGAAGCTCAAGCATGTGACAAGGAAGGAGGGACTGCTCCTTCTTATCAAGAAGATTGCATCCCGTCCGAAGCTCCGCCAAATCTCAGGCTGCTCTATGTAGCTAGAGCAACGGGCATGGATGTACACATACTGTCTGGACGAGCTGGCGAAATGAACGGATGGTCTTGCCGTCCGAGAAGGGCAGCTGATCGAGAGTTGCATGGCTGCGATACGAGATGTCGGTCTTGATCGGCGCTTCTAATTCGGGTAAGGGTGACCGATCAGCAGAGCTGGGCAGGCGTGCAATTCAGTCGTCATGTCAATCGAACTTGAACCTGCACTGTTTCTACTCTGTCTGCGACGAATAGCATCATTCCGCTTAATACTTGCTCATTTCCCACCACGCTCCACCACTTTCAGGCCAAAACTACGTCGTCCGCATCCTCTCCACCCTAGATCGGGAACTCCTCAAACCCTCCGCCTCAGTCGCTCTCCACCGACACTCCAACGCGCTCGTCGACATCCTCCCACCCGAGGCTGACTCGAGCATCGCCATGTTGGGAGCGGATGAGAAGCCGGATGTGAGGTACGAGGACGTCGGAGGTTTGGATGCGCAGAAGCAGGAAATCAGAGAGGCGGTGGAGTTGCCGTTGACGCAGGTACGTGTCCGAGTTGGCATTGTTGATATCTTCGTTCGAAACTGAACATTCATTTGTTGTCACAGTTCGACTTATATAGAAAGATCGGTATCGATCCTCCGCGTGGTGTGCTGTTGTACGGACCACCTGGTAAGTTTCCGTATGTCAGGTGTCCCTTGCATGGCATTACTGACGCGTGCTACGATGTGCAGGCACCGGAAAAACCATGCTTGTCAAGGCCGTAGCCAACTCGACAACGGCTAGCTTCATCAGAGTCGTTGGAAGCGAGTTTGTTCAGAAGTACTTAGGAGAGGTATGTGTGAAGGACAATCGTCACTCTTTCCCACCTCGCTGACAACGGTTACATCTTCAGGGCCCAAGAATGGTTCGTGACGTCTTCCGACTTGCACGAGAGAACTCTCCCTGCATCATCTTCATCGATGAGGTCGATGCTATCGCCACCAAGCGTTTCGATGCCCAGACTGGAGCAGATAGGGAGGTTCAAAGGATTCTGCTTGAATTGTTGAATCAGATGGATGGCTTCGACCAAGGCAGTAACGTCAAGGTGGGTTCACGAAGTCCGTGACGAGGTTGTGTGCACGGTCTGAGCGAAAACGCCCGTCCCCTGATCATCAGGTCATCATGGCTACCAATCGACAAGACACGCTCGATCCAGCTTTGTTACGTCCAGGTCGTCTGGACAGGAAGATCGAGTTCCCGTACCCATCGCGACGAGAGCGACGTCTCATTTTCCAAACCGTGACCAGCAAGATGAACTTGGGACCGGACGTGGATTTGGAGGATTGTGAGTGCGCAGACCTCTGTGAATTCTTATGTTAGGCTCATTGCAGCCATCACAGACGTATCCCGGCCAGACCGCCTCAGCTCTGCAGAGATCGCTTCCGTCTGCCAGGCAGCAGGCTTGCAAGGTGAGCAGCACTCCCCAAGGTCTTCCTTAACCCCAATCGCTAAGCCAGCAAATTCATTTCAGCCGTCCGCAAGAACCGATACGTCATCCTGCCGGTTGACTTTGAGGAAGCGTGGAAGGTGAGTTGGGTGATATTCTACGCGGCAATTTCGGACGCTTCGGAGGCAGACTTTGATGACACGTGTCATGTCCAAGCCCGGCCGTGTCTCAAAAGGTTGAAGGCGAGTTGCTTCTGCTCACTTCGCTGACAACCCTTTACAATTCTCGTCTGCCACAGCAAACTGTCAAGAGAGGCGACGAGACTCACGAATTCTGTGGGTCCACGGCTGCCATTGTTGAAGAGCTGGAGCGATGTGCTGATCTGCTGCGTCTTCTGTCTACTAGACCGCTGACCGCAACGAACTGTCTGGCTGTGATGGTGAGTACGCCCCAGTGAATGAGTGCCGCTCGTCATAATAGCTGACCCCGAGCCCATCCACAGACTTGTATAGATACCTCAATCGACCTGATGACCATTCCATGTCCTCCGAGTACTTCCAGCTGCATCCGCTGTCCCCACGTCGAAATCCCAATCCCCCTCATTCTCTTCAATCTCCGCTTCACCCACGCCTCCTCACTCCAATATAACAGTGTGCAGGCTGTGGGAGAGAGACGTGTCTAGCGCGGGCGCCTTTACGGGTTTCAAGCGGAGGCATTGACACTCTAACGAGCGGAAAGACGGATCCAAGGCTTTCCCACTCGTCACTGGGTGGGAGAGTTCGCCGTTCATTTGCTACGGCCCTGCATTGTCTCTCTGTTATGCGCAAGTACAACGAGGGCAAGCTCACGGGGTTCGTGCTTCACAGGCAGCGAATATCGCGTCATCGCCGCGCAGCTGGGAATGCGCTCCCATCCATTCTGACGACAGGCCCATAAAACATCCGTTCACAATCTCCTCGGTCGACCAGCTACTGCTCGGCTTTAAGACGAAAGTCGTGGACGGGTAGCTTAACTTAGTGATCGAATTCTTCTCTTTCTGTTTTTTCGTCCTCTTCCCCTTTCGTTCCTCCCATCCTACGGTGCTTGACACTCTGCGAGAGATGCAGCGAGCGCCATCTTCGGATGGTCTGCTCCACATCCACATCCCCCTCGCTATTTCTAGATCTTCACCAAGAATCACCCACGGACGCCTTATCCAGAGGATGTTCCGCCTGCTACTCACCGGGTTCTCTCATACGTCGGGAACGTCGGTCCATTTGTCAGGACATAGCCTTTTGTAAATATAACATTCATATGATATATCGCATACTCTCTTCACACTTCGTTAGGTCATTCCATAGGAACGGCTCTCATCGTCCCGTTACAAGTGTGTTCGGGAGGATTCGGAAGACGTTGTGATGTTAATTGTCACCGAACAAGGTCTGACCCAGGGTAGACTTTCCACCAGGGTCTGTGGCGAGTGAAGAGCTCGGATGTTAGCAGTCTGCTGTCGCTACGCACCACCAGGCATCTGCTCACTCTCTCGAACCTTCCTCGTCGGCCTAAAACCGTCCCCTGACTTTGTCCAAACGGAATTCTGATCCGGAAGTGTAGTCTCGCCAATCACGACTCTGTCAGTACTCGTGTATTCGACTTCTTCCTCTGCATCATCTGCCCTGTTGGAATTAGGGCGCGGTGGTGCGGTCGAGAGAGCATCGGTGTGCTCGTATTCGGCGAAGTCGATGGTAGTCTCACCGCCGGGTGGTTGTGCGACTTTGCGAGATGGTCGAGCAACGTCCTTGGGTTCGTCGTGTTTGGGGTCGGCAATCTCGGCTATATGAACGGCGAGACAGAAAGGAAGGGAGCAGAATGGTCAATGCGAATTGGCGCAGACAGGAAAGGATGAACTGCGTACCTTCAACCAAGTCCTGGACAGCGGCATCCGTAGCTTCCTGAGAGAACTTTCCGAACGTAGCGTATTCTGTTCGAGATTTGACGACTCAATACTTCAGCGTCTGCCGTTCTCTGTGATAACAACAACAAGCCCAAACTCACTTGGCAACTTTTGCAGCTCGGTGTAGTTGGTACCGACAGTGATGCCAGCTTGTCTAGAAGATGGGTGTGGTCAGGTACTAGGTGCGCCGCTGCTAAGGATAAAGGCACCCACTTCAAAAAGTCCAACAAAGATCTCTTGGTAAAGCAGATGTGGGTCTCATCCCAGTCTAGTTTGCCTGAATTACGATATCATCGAATCAGCTTGTTGGATCCCTTGTGACAGCGAACGTACTACTGACCTAGCGTCTCAGCCCATGACCTTGGCTGCTCGAAATTGAATGGATGTACGGGAGTGAAAGTACTGGACGTAGTCAAGTCGCGGGCTTCAGAGTTGCTATGAGCGGATGGGAGGAGATGCGCAGATGGGTGATGGTATGGAGTGATTTCGGGTGAGATAGGCAAAGACGCACGCGGAAGGTGGCTGGATAAGAACGCTGCGACTCTAGGGACCTCTCGCGAAACTTACTCTGCGGCCATGATAAAATGATACTGCTGATGTTTGACTGTGATGACCCTGATTGATGTAGGATGGTGTTGATGTTAGATATGATTCTTGCTTGCTGACACGCATTTACCCTTGGAATTGTTGTTACTGGGGGTGGTGGATGATGTCAACCTACCGAGGTCATTATGAGTCACGTGAAACGTTCGAGTGGGAGAGGCCCTAGGCCCCGGATCGATGGAGTAAGTACCGCTTGCAAAGGAAAGGTCAAACTGCCATGATCATACTGGGTCGTCATCAAGAGGGTCGTTACGTGAGGAGAATTCGGAGCTAGTAGCTACAACAGGAAATACCCGGAGCGCAATGCAAGAAACGGAGCAGTAATAAAACGTGATGGAGAATATCGAGTCCAGAAACCGGATCGAGAATACCGCCAGAGGAAAAGGCCACCAACGAGCATACCGAATCAAACCGAACAGCAGTTATTTCTGCCGCCAAAGAACTTGCCATCACCTCTAGCAGAATCCACGTTAGCTTTGCCGCCATCGCCGGCGGTAAGCTGAACGCTTTCCCGAGCCCGTCGTACTTCTGCCATACCGATGCGACGTTTACGTAGGGCGAGCTGGTAGGTTATGGATTGGAAGAGTTCGTTGACGCCTGGTGCATTAGAAAAAGAATTTCAGTACATGGCGATAGATGACAGACTGACACCGCTACTCACCTCGATTGGCTTTGGCGGACAGCTCGCCTATTCGGACTTCCAGGCCACCGACGCGCTGACACCGTCCCCATATCTCCTCTTCGCCACGAGAAGCACTACTTTCCGCCGCTTCGTGGTTGCCACCCAGCGAAGAGTTTCTCGACAGAATCTCAGCTGACTTGCGGCTTTGAGCTCTACCCGAAGGATCCTCGAAGGCTATGTACCCTGTACTGGACTGGGACTTGACAGCATTCCCCATGAGCGACCAGTCCTCGGATTTACGACGTGCGGCCTTGATCCTTGGCGCGATGGCAGATTGAGGTGTTTCGTTGGTCTCCAGTCTCGGCGACGATACCGTCGTTGCCATGTTCTCCGTATCGAGCATTGACACTCGCTTCAGTGCATTCGTTGCTGACATACTATCCGCCCGTCTCGGTCGGATCTTGACGTCCGAATCGATGTTCGAGACAGCTTGAGAAGGGAGCAGATGCGCCACGTCTGTTAATTGCATCGAATTCGACCCAGGTAGCAAAGACAAAAACCGGTAAGGTCGAGGTCGAGATGTTTCTGCTACTGGTGCATTGGCTGCAGTTGAAAGCATATCGATGGTCTGGGAGCGCGTAAGTGAGGGGTATCGATTTCCAACCTCTCGAGGGTATAGGGTCGACGCTGGAGCTGAACGAGGTGGTCCTGAAGCTGTAGAATCTATGACCTCCGTCTCTTGATCCGCAGTCTCGGGAGATAGCCACCTATATACCTGTTCTCGTGCGTATCTCCGTTCGATCTTTCTTAAGCCCTCTTTAGCGAGGTCAGTCTTGGTTCCAATCACGTAGATCAGAGTGTCAAGGCCTTGTAGTTCCTGTAACCACGCTCGGACTTCCATGAACGATGCTACTGATGATATGTCGTAGAGGATAAGAGCAGCGTGTGCTCCTCGGTAATATAATTTGGTGAGGGAGCGATGTCGTTCCTTAACCACCCAGATCTGAGGATTGAACATGGATGAGCTAATCGTAAAGAAAGAGATGGACAGAGAGCCACCTTCCTCACCTGCATCTTCACATCCAACCCATCATCCCTCTCCGCTCTAGCTTTAGTTGTGTACAACTGCGTTCCACCATTGAGTCCTCCTTTTGCCGTGGAGTTTGCGCCAGCGCTATGTCCGATGGATAAAGACGACGATGAGTTGGTCAGACTTGCGGGGTAGAACGCGTGTTCGGTATAACGACGTGCTAGGGCTGTTTTGCCGGATTCTACGGTGATTCAACAACATCTCGACGTGAGTGTTCGTGTTCGTTTGATACACCAAATTCCCCTCACTCCTTTGACTCACTTTCATCACCGAGAATGACAATCCTGACCTCCAATACACCCTGTCCATCACCCACACCCGCATAAGCCGTCCTCCCTACCACTTGAATGCCCGATCTACTCGGCGCAGGTGTAGAAATCGCTATTCCAGCTTGAGCTTCTCTATCTCTAGCTCGAACTATCTCAGCTTCCAGTACGCCTGCTGAGCCAAACGATCTACGTGCCGGTCTGCGTGGGGTTTGCTCTTCGCTGTGTGTCACTCGACGTGGGGAACCGGAGACTTCGTTCCGGAGAGGTTGCTTGCGTGGACGAGGGAGATCAGGGGTGAGAGTCTGGGATTGATGCCTGATCGGAGATGGTTCTTGTAGACGAGCGTCTATGGATTCTAATCGTTGGTAAGGTGGATCGGGGCTCGGAAATGAGATACCAGAGGAGTTCGCGATTGCGTACATCGAAGAGGGACGAACGCGCACCCCGTCTGGTCGCGGCCGTGCCGTCGGAGGAGACATAGAGCGAGGTCCGGGAATTGTCGGTGTCCTCACGATCTCCTCCGCGTTGGATTCCAACGAAGTCGGAGAGGTCGTGTCATCCCGTGTACTAGGAAAATGTACCTGGGCCGCCGAGGTCGAGGATCGAGTCATCAACTTGAGTGATTGTGCCGTTTTGAAGGCGGTTTTTCGACGTGATGTGTGATTTGTTGAAGGTGTAGAAGGGTATGGCGCGGGTGGTGGAATTGTGTATGATGATGCGTTTGGAGGCATGATGGAATGCATGAGTGGCGAAGGAGTGGCGAGTTGGTGGCTTGAAGGGAGTGTATTGGCTTGTGTTGATCTCTTGCCAAAGACCAGACCAGGAATCTGACGGCTCACGGCGAAGCTAGTGATTTGTTGATCATATCGCGTAGAGGGACGGCTCGTTGCGATGGGATCGGGTGGTGATACGAATCGATACGATGCGATGCGATTGCTGTCAGACCATAGTAAGCTGGTGAATGGTTATTGATGATATTGCTGATCGATGTTGTCGATGCCACCGTCCGATGACTCCCCTTTCGAAAAGGGTTTGGTGTTTTGTTAATGCGAAATGTTTAAACGGAATGGGTTTTTTGTTTTGTCGCGTGCTTTAGAGTTATGGTTTGTTGGGGAAGATGGCCCTTTTGCGAGTGCCTGGGACTGGAAAGTCACCTCGTGGGATAATGGCGATGGCGAGTGGGCTTGGGAGGGGATGGTGATGGGTGATGATGGCGGTCCGAAGAGGACGACGACGACGAACAGCAGGATGCTGGATGCTGATGTGACCACCTGACTGTTGTTGTCAGCAACTCGTATTGCTATTCGGCACGTGACAATTCAAACAAATTCAACAACTTGTTTCCAAGACATCCTTCCTTCCCGTTTCATTTTTCCCAGAGGATGCTTTCCTCATATTCTCCATCCCCGTCATTATTTTCAAAAACTCACATGTTCTTCCTTTGTAACGAGGTGATATCCCATGTTTTCAATCCAGTCTTTTGTCCAATCAAATCCTCTCTCCGCTCACCTAACTGAGGCGGGCGGTCTCTCCAAGGGCTGTCACTATTTGAGTCGATACAAGGTCTCACACGGGCTGCTCGTTGAATATTTCTCCCTGTTGCCCCTTGGAATCCAAATCAAGTTCACTTTATGTGCTCCGATACACCGTATATCTTGGGCGTCTCGTCCACCCAACCTGCATAAGTCTTGGAATGACTTTACCATTCACACACTCTTCCCACTCTGCCAGACTCTACTTGATTCCGTCAAATCCAACCAGGTCTGGAGGGTTCAATCCGTCCGATTTTAGCATTGGAGCAGCTACAATAACAGATATGCTATCCAGAGATCTGGGAGAAAGTAGCGGCACGCCGTAAGTGGCAGATGCCGTGACATTCGGTCGATGGCTGACCCAGATCCTGCGAAATGTAACACACTTTCGCTCTTCACTAAACTCGTATATGTACGAGTTCACCTGTCTGCTTTCTTGTGAAATAGAGAACCTATCCACTTCGCTAGAATTCCGTTCCTGATTGTCCCACCCCCAAACCAACAATTGATGGTGGGATTAGTTTTGAACACAGTCAAGTTTCAAAATCGAGCGAAAGAGGGCTCCATCTATCAGTGAGTAATATATCCCATGAGACCGCTTTGAAAAATGATCCACTGAATGAAGTGCTTGGAAGGTCTTTCGAGTTTCACCCCTCGAGCCTCGCCTTTCGATCTGCCCGAAGACCAGGATATGAGATCTGATGATCAAGAAATCATCGAGAGTCAGGTTGTTATCGGTCAAGAATTTGGGGCTGCGGTGATTGACCGGTGTTCTTTGGTCGGAAGTTGATTTACTGAGTCGTTGAAGCGCTTTCAGTGGGATGCATTGGAAAACAATCTGAGAGAGGTCGAAGGTAGCTCCCCACTGGCTGCACAAATCACGGACATCGTTTCCCCAAAGCAACCTAAGAGCGATTACCAAAGGCTCCTGACTGTAGGTCTAGGAAAAGTAAACCATTGCTGGCTGTTCACGCTGTCAATAACAGGGGCCTAGTGTTTTGCGGGCTACCAGAGCATTTCTTGGGTCAATTGGCGGGCATGAGGTCACAAAGCACTGTTCTTTCCGGGAAATGATTCAGGGCAAAGACATGCCGAGAAAATTCTCTGAAGTAAACCAAGCCATTCAAAGTTCCGCACATTTCAACTTCAAGCAACAAGGCAAGGCATAATTGCAGGAACTTGCCAACTTGCTCTCCCAATCAACTCAACACAACCGATAATATCCCCGACGAGGCATCAGTCACGAGCTCTTTATGTCATCTCACTATTTCCTCCTGCCTTTCATCGTCCTCTTCTCATCTGAGAATTTGCCTCAGTACCCCGACGACCTGAATTCCAATGTTCTCTCCATCGTGGGTAGAGATCCAACACACATCCTAATGGAGGTGACCGCGGGTGTATCTACTACTTACCCCTACCATGAACTATCGCTTCAAATAAGCCATATCTGAAATGGAGGGATCGATCCAGCTGGACCATTTACCCCAACGTCAAGCGCTTGAGTAGCCAACTTTCTGTGTGAGATGAGGCGCGGAGGTCATTACTTTCGTGGCGTAAGAGCGTGGCGTAAGAGAAGGTCTATAAGCTGACTGATATGTGTCCTAGTACTGCTGCCAAAGTTCATTCATTCATTCCCCATGTTGACCGTTGTTGAGTCATTCGGTGCGTCTGTGTAAGATGCTCTGCCAAGCGACATCATCAACTTGACTGTCTGCCGCTCTCAGGAACCAACCTCTCGAGTGGCGGGGCGAGTGCGTTGTTATTGATTTCGGCATGGGGAGCCCGAAGATTTCGGCATGGGCGATCGGGTCGATAGGAGTTGAGCGAGATTCGACAAAAGTGGAGGATGGATGGGATGGGGAGAACGGATGGGATGGCGTTGAGTGGGGTCATCATGTGCAGCATCTGCAGTGGTGTCCAAAGCTGCAACATCCATCGCCACGCATCGTTCACGTCCACAAAACACCAACACCCAGTGTACATCCATTGCATAAGCCGTTTAACACCAAACCACCGATTAAAATAGAGGCAGCAGAACGGCATTGCTTGTAACGGCTCGCAGTCGCTTGCATATTTTCGCGGGACCCGGTCCAGGGAATCATCGATAACGGGAGGATATCTCAAGTAGAGGCCAGAGCATCACAACACCTCAAGGTGGACCTCATCGGTGGAAAGTCGTGTCATTCGTTCGGGAAAACCCAACCTCAGACTGCTTCTTTCAATCGGAGTTTTCTTTTGTCACAAGCGTTCTCTGGCTCTCCTCGCTAACCTCACGATGACAGACGACACTTCGAAACCCGCTCCGCCACTCATCAACACCGACACCGCCATCCCTCTGACCGACGAAATACCCTACCTCCCTACCGAGGATTCCAACCCTCCTGTTCCTGTTACAGAAAGGAAAGCTGTCGTGGAAAATGAAGAGAAGCCATCATTAAAGGAGGAGAAGAATATAAGAGAAGCTGGGGAGAGGACCTTCGACCCGAGGAGAGCGTCGGTTGATGATCATGACGATGACTATGATGACGAAGACGAAGACGATGAAGCAGAGACGTATGAAGGCCACGGGAAGATGAAAGACCTGAAAGACAGTGAAGCAAATTTCGCACCGGGTTTAAAAAGAGATCACTGGTGGTGAGTAGGAAAGTTGACCCTTTCCCCCACTCTGTTTGGCTTGGAGATTCAAGAGTGCCTATTACGCACTTCCTCTCATAGGCAAGTCTGGATACCAAAACATGGTCCACCGAGAGCACCTCAGAGTCTCGACTCGGCTAAGGTGATACCGTTGTCGTATGTCAACTTGTTCAGCAAGTTGACTTATTCTGTGAGTCGTGAGGATTCAGGCCGGGCAACTAATCCGAGCTGACAGATGATTGTACGTCTGACAGTGGGTAACGCCGCTCATGGTTCTTGGATATCAGAGGCCATTACAAGCTACGGATTTATGGAAGGTGTGTTCACCTGCGTCACTACAACCTATCCTCCAACTAACTCCATATCCCTTACCTGTTAGATGGACGAAAGCAGAGAAGCTGAATACCTCTCCAACAAGTTCAGCGCAGCGTTTGAGAAACGACGACTAGCTGCTGCAGAGTACAACGCTCGACTGGATTCTCCAACGAAACCTTTACAACCGAATCGTCGAAAGCGATTGGCTTGGAAATTTCGAGCCATGAGATCCTCATTACCAGCTGGTGTTTCAGATTACGCTCCTTCCGGTCGATTGACGAGACGTCAGAGAATAACAGCCATGGAGGCAGAGTGGAGAGCCGTTTCTGGAAGGAAAAAAGCTAGCGTCATCTGGGCGTTAAATGATGTCATGGAAGGGTTTTGGGCAGGAGGTCTGTTCAAGGTCGTTGGTGATACGTGTACTCTTATGTCACCGTTGGTAACGAAGCAATTGATCAAGTTCTCTCAGGAAGGTGAGCATGGGAGAGGGGATTTATCTGATTGTCTGAGGTGGGTCAAATTACTGACGTGGATGTTAACCTTCGATATATTTGGCGTCGGTCCATTCCCACCGTGTCGTAAACCGCCTTTTACCTGTTTACCACCCTCCCTATGATCTTTCCCTGCGAAATTGCGAAATAACGCTCTCTGGCGTCCAACACATCTATCTTCCCCACAATGCGATTCATAGCCTACGCTGCACATGTTGCTGGCACCGCAGGGCCATCTATAGGACGAGGCGTGGGTATGGCATTTGGACTTTTTGGACTCACTGTCTCTGCGTCCGTCTGTCAGCACCAATTCTTTTTCAGTAAGCACCGTTTGAAGATCCTTCTCGCTGACTGAGCAGCTAATGAAGTACTCCTTTCAGGATCTATGTGCATCGGAGTACTCGCCCGAGCTACACTTATTTCTGCGGTCTACAAGAGATCAATGCACTTCACCGTCAGGTCAAGAGCTCTACATCCGTAGGTTCCTTACCTCTCACTAGCTGTCCCTCGCTGACTTCGGTTACTGCAGGAATGGTCAGATGTTGGCACATATCTCCAGTGATATCTCCAGAATAGATTACTGTGCACAGTAAGCAATACTTTCACTCTGCCAACAAGAGGGAAGCCTAAGTGAGGTGTTTTATTTTACAGATGGTTCCACGCAGTCAGTCGTAAAACCAACATCGTCCACAGCCCCGCACACAGCCACTCATATTCGTCCCACCACAGGTTTGGACAGCTCCAATCCAGCTCATTATAACCCTAGTCCTCCTCATCCTCCAGGTCAAATGGGCTGCGCTCTTGGGCATGAGCCTGTTTGTCTTCTTAATGCCGGTCCAAACTGCGTTAATGAAGGTATGCCCTCAAGATCATTATTGTCTGATACTCCACCGTTGACAAATTTTTCCTTTGTGTCATGATGCACAGATGTCCTTCAAGATTAGACAGAAATCTATGGTGCGTACTCTGGGAATCCCTTCGACGATAATGCCTGATACCGTTTTCCTGCTGTTGCAGAAATGGACCGACGGTAGATCCAAGCTTCTTCAGGAACTCTTGCAGTCTATGGCCATCATCAAGCAATTCTGCTACGAAACCCCTTTCCTGAAGCGTGAGCTATCCGAATATGCTGGTATCTTGAGTCTGCATTGCTGAAGCACCTTCTTGTCAGGTCTTGGCCTGTACCGTGGCCATGAACTGCGAGCAGTTCGTTCATTACTGATGATCAGAGCGTTCAATCAGGTATGTCCTACTGAATGTACCATTTTCAACCGAGATTGTTGATCTCAAGCTACTGTGTAGGCTTTGGCGTTCAGTTTACCCAGTGCGTTTTTTTCTTTAGAGACGGTGGGATGGAGGATCAGATCGCTGATGTAAATTTCTTTGAACCGGTCCACAGCACTCGCCGCCGTGGTTTCTATCTCGGCCTTCGTTGGCACGGGTAACTCACTGAATCCTGTACGTTACAGAGCATCCCCTTGACGAGTGCCCTATACTAACAAGGGAACGTAACACAGGCTTATATTTTCACCGCATTGTCGTACTTCATGCTCTTGCGCCAGCCACGTAAGTCCCTTGGTCATGGCGTTCAATACCTCTCCGCTTACATTATCCTACGTCGCCTCAGTCATGTTTTTGCCTCGTTAGTCTTTCTTACGTCCTTTCTTTCCGGATCTATGCCCCGTATTGATTCTTCTTGGAGAACTTCAGGTGCCCTGTCCGCGTTGACAGACGCACAGAACGCTCTTGGTCGACTTGCACCCGTATTTGAAGCACAGACGATGGATTACCAAGACAACATCAATCTTAGGCTTCCTGTAGCGGTCAAGGTAGAGAATGCCACCTTCGAATGGGTAGTAGGGGCACAAGCCGTGAGCATCAACAAGAATAGAAAGGAAACTGCCGAAACCACAGGCGAAAAGGTTGCCAACATCGACTCTGTAGAGGAATTTAAGATTATCAACCTCAACATGACTATCCCTAGAGGGAAGCTCATAGCCATAGTAGGGCCAGTGGGATCGGGCAAGAGTAGTCTTCTACAGGGAGTGAGTACATGCAGTGGGTTCCAAAGCAGGTTCGATGATTGAAAGCTGAGATTATTCAACATTTTGGTACAGCTGCTGGGGGAGATGCAGCAAACGTCCGGGACCGTTTCCTTCGGAGGCCGTCTTAGCTATTGTCAGCAATCGGCCTGGGTGCAGAACGCCACCCTCAGGGACAATGTGATCTTCGGGAGACCCTGGGACGCCGCTAGGTACTGGTTGGCAATTCATAATTCCGCCCTTCAAACCGATCTGGAAATCCTCCCGGATGGAGACTTAACTGAGATAGGGGAGCGCGGAGTTACGCTATCTGGTGGCCAAAAACGTGAGCGACCCTATCAGAAAAGGAAAAGACATGACGCTGAAGCTTTCTCGAAACGGCAGAGCGCGTCAATGTTGCCCGCGCCTTATACGCTGACACCGACATCGTGATCTTCGATGACCCCTTATCCGCCCTGGACGCCCATGTGGGCGAATTCGTCTTTCAGGAAGCAATTTTAGGTCTCCAGAGGCTGGGAAAAACGGTTATCCTTGTCACGCATGCTTTGCACATGCTCGGAGGGGATGTGGACTACATCTAGTTCGTCCTAGCCTCCTCCCCTTGTTCCGCATTCGTTGCTAACCCGTAAACGTCCCGCCATCGCCCACTTTCGCCCGGCACATATTTTTACTTCCTTCCCCACAGCACGATGAGTAACGGAGCTATCGCCGAGGAAGGTACCTACCAGGAGCTTGTTCAACGCAGCGGCGCCTTCCAGCGTCTCATGGAAGAGTTTGGCGGCCAAGAACGGCGAGAGGAGGAGGAAGCGGAAGAGGAGGGCGCTATCGCTACCATGGCCGTGCAGTCATCCGCTCCCAAGAAGCTCACACGAAAGATGATGGGTAAAGCTGCCGGTACTGGGAAGCTAGAAGGACGGCTCATGGTTTCAGAAGTAAGGAAGACTGGATCAGTTGGCCGTACAGTTTACGGCGGATACCTCAAGGCTGGACGAGCAAAATGGACCTTCCCTTCCACCATGATCGCCGCGATCCTCATGCAAGGGGCTCAGATAATGTCAACACTCTGGCTCACGTACTGGCAGGCCGATCGCTTTAAACAAGTGCGCAGGATCTGCCAATCCATCGGTCCGATATTTCGCTGATGCCTATTTGCCATTCACAGTCGCAAGGGTTCTACATGGGTCTATATGCAGCCATTGGAGTTGCTCAGTGAGTTCTGGTCCACCGTCCATGATTGCCATCTGATCCTTCCTCTCCCTTAGGGCCTTCTTCACCTTCGCAATGGGAGGTTCGATGGGAGTTCTGTCTTATTTTGCGTCTGGCAACCTTTATTACGATGCGCTCAAGAATCTCTTTTACGCTCCCATGCGGGTGTTCGATCAAACGCCGGTAGGACGTATCATGGGTATTTTTGGGAAGGATGTGGGTGTCCTGCAAGGAAGCAGGCATATAAGATGCAACACGTCTGATGCTCCTCCTTTCTCATATTCAACTCCAGATCGACACAATTGATAATCAGCTGGCAGACTCGTACCGTATGGGCCTGATGACTGGGGCTTCCGTGATAGGCAGCGTTGTGATCATCACCATGTAAGGTCCTTATGGTATCACGGCTATACTTCACCAGCATCACTCATTTCAAGTACCCCAGCTTCCTACACTACTTCATCCCGGTCGTGGTCTTCATCTGCATTGGATATTGGTAAGCTCTTTATCCTCTTGAAGCATCGACTGCATCACTCACGCTCATCGTCTTCAACCTATTCAGGTACTTGTGAGTGCTTAGGAACACCTGGCA
This sequence comes from Cryptococcus sp. T15_22C, assembly GCA_017654825.1. NCBI lineage: Eukaryota > Fungi > Basidiomycota > Tremellomycetes > Tremellales > Cryptococcaceae > Cryptococcus > Cryptococcus sp. T15_22C. The sequence continues at coordinate 18,522 of JADPYA010000030.1, read as the reverse complement.
AGCCTGCCACTATCTTGCTGAGCACGTTGTTTGCTCCGCTAGTTCGCTGTTCTATAGATCCAGCTCTAGAGAGGTGAAGAGACTTGACGGTATGCTTAGGTGAGTTGCCCGAGCTTTCATCCTTTTGATCAGCGGCTGATTTGGGCGATGCCTGTTGTAATCTTTCTAGGAGCTTGTTGTATAGCCACTTCTCTGAGTCGTAAGTGGAACGCAGCGGTCCACTGTCTAACCTCGGGCAGGTGGCACCGACTTCACAACTGTCAGGCTGATACATCTGAATGTAGGCTTTCCGGGCTCGCAACAATCCGAGCATACGGAGAGAGTGGACGGTTTCTTCGAGAGAACTCTTACTACATGGATTTAGAGGACCGAGCATAGTGAGAAAGGCATTCTATGCGGTCGTTCCTCATCACTGACACTCTCCTGGCACTTCATAAGCCTGCTTACCTGTGCAAATCAGCGTTGGCTCGCAATTCGTTTGGACTTCTGCGGTGCAATTCTTATCTTCTGTGTGGCGATCATGGCGGCAAAAGGCGGAGCTGGCATTTCACCGTCGCAAACTGCTCTTGTTCTGACATGTTGGTACAACAATGATACGCCTTTTGATTGCTACCTGCTGACATAAATCAACATATCAGACCTGACATCTTTAGTACAGATGTTTGGCATGATCACTAGGCAAACGGCAGAGGTACGAGAATTGAAGGGAACATTAATTTCCTACAGTGCTGACATTCCCGGCGACCCAAAAAAATCAGATTGAGAACAACATGAACTCTGTTGAGAGAGTTCTACACTACGGAAGTGATGCCCTCTCTCAGGAAAGGCCGCATATCGTCGAGGCAACTCAGCCTCCGCCCAGCTGGCCTAGCGAGGGCAAGGTCAGGTTCGACAACGTCGTCATGAATTATCGAGAAGGGTTGGCCCCGGTTCTGAAGAATTTGTGAGTGTTTTTGGATTCCGTGAGATGTTTGGCCAAGATTGACTGACCAAAATACATCAGATCACTTGAGATAGACGCTGGAGAGAAAGTGGGAATCGTTGGAAGGACGGGTGCAGGCAAATCCAGCATCACAGTCGCGCTGTATCGATTGGTCGAGTAAGCGGATTAGTCGGGCCCAAAACTCTCCGTCAATCTGAGAAGAAAAAATAACCTTCTATACAGGCTCCTTGAAGGCAGCATCACCATCGATGGTGTCGACATCGCCAGCATCGGTCTTAACCCCCTCCGTTCAGCCATCGCTATAATTCCTCAGCAGCCAACGCTTTTCTCTGGAACGCTGAGATCCAATCTCGACCCCTTCGATGAGTGCGATGACGCGAGGCTACTTGATGCGATGCGCAGGTCCTGCTTGATCGGTGATCTGGCCGTGACGGAGAAGGAGGGCAAAGCGGAGCGTTTCACCTTGGACACCCCGATTGAGGAGGAGGGGTCCAATTTGAGTGTCGGGCAGAGAAGTCTAGTCAGCTTGGCCAGAGCTCTTGTCAAAGATGCAAAGATTACTGTCTTGGATGAGGGTGAGCGGAGTGGGGCTTCATCGCGAGGGCATAAGCTAATCATGACTCTCGAAGCTACGTCCTCCGTGGATCTCGAGACGGACTCTCTAATCCAGCAAACCATTCAGCAGGAGTTCAAGGACAAGACGCTACTTTGCATAGCTCACCGACTACGCACCATCATTGGTTGGGATCGCATCCTTGTGATGAATGCTGGTGAGATCCAGGAGTTCGCTACACCACTGGAGCTGTTCGACGCGGAAGGCGCCTTCCGAGGGATGTGTGACAGAAGTCACATTAGTAGGCAGGACATTGCTAAGGCTCAAGCGCAAGCTCAAGCGTTCAAGGCAGGGCGAGCTGAGGCGTTTAGCTTGGAGTGAGCTTGTAGAAAACTTGTATCCACAGTGCATGATGATGTTCGGCTTGTACGTCTGACGTCATTTAGTGCGTATGCCTGAATCTCCAGGCGTCGTCAGTCATCATGAAAGGCCGTACCATTGCTTCCACCGGTCGTGGATTCGAATATTGACCGGCAATCTTGACCTGCAGCCAAGGCTTCGCCTAAGATGGCTTCTCATCGGTAATTGGAAGGGAGCGTGTCATGTCTGCATAATGCGAGTGGCTTTGGTAGCTGCTTTTGATTTGCCCCAAGAGACAGATAATTTCTGCAGGGTGAAGCGGCTTTCGCAACTTGCTGTAAAGCGAAGCCGACCTAGGTCAGCCGGTGAACGATGCAAGAGCCTCTCAACGACGAACGAGACAGTTGCCGCTCGTGAAGACTACGGAACCTTCTAGCACACCTAGAGAAGAGCCGCAGTCTATTTCACACACTCCTGTGCCCCAATCCTGTGCCCCAATCACAACAACCTTTGTGACTGAGAGGCTTCTGGTCTCCTCGATGAAAGCTGGTGGTCAGTCGTTGACAGGAATCGACCACAACCACGTGGCGAAAGCAGAACCGCGGACGATCGCGAAACCCACCTCGATCTTGTTTGCGATGTTGTTGAACTTGGTGAATAAATGGTCAACTCAAGCAACACTCGTTCGAATCCAGAACATGGCATCCACCAAGAGAGCGAGGTCCTCCTCCATGTCTCCACCACTCAAACGTGCTCGTCACGACGATCCATCTGTCCATGGGGTCTCGCTGACCTCGCGACATCCTACTATTCCTGGAAGTGGAGGTTCAATCCGAGATATCGCTGCCTCTCATGAGATCTTTCTTAACGTTCTCGGGTTTCTTTCAGCAGAAGATCTGGCGAGCGTGGAAGGTGTCAATCGAGAGTGGAAGAATATGGCCGTGGACTCTTCAGTACGTGTCTATTCAGTCAGGAGCTGAGGTCAGGCTAATGCTGATCGAGGTGGCGGTCACAGCTGTGGAGAAGCCTCTACCTGGCACGGTATCCAGGAACATATTCTCGATCTTTAGCAACGGACTTGGTTACTTCTGCACTGCAAGAGACCGCATATTCTCCAGCTACAAATATCAAGTGCAGCGAAACTGCGCTCGTGGATGCGGATTCTCTCGGGAGGCTCATAGATCATGATGCTGCCGAAGCCTCCAACAAGGGCAATTCAAATGTGGCAAAGCTCGATTCAGCGTCCCGCAATGAAGAGCCACCAAGCCGACCATCGGTGGAACCATCCTTTGCATCTATCCGCGATTCCCTGACACCCGTGCCGCTCTCTCACCATGGATCAAAGCATGATACAACGGATTGGAAGATGTTGTACAAGATTGGATCGAATTGGTATGCTATCATATCTAAAAAATGGGAAGCACTAGCAAGCTAAGCCGGTGGCCCTTTGCTTACAGGTCAAACGGCAACGCATCGGTACAATCGCTGTCTCCAACCTCCACGCCTCGAGCTCGGTCCCGCCCTCCTCCCTCCTCGCCTTCTCCCACTATCTCGCACGCTTTTGATTCATCCCAATTACGACTCACACACTCTGCAGATCACATTATTGCCCTCTCTCCAGACTTCATTTTCACTGCCGAACCCAGCTCGCCGCTTCTCCAAGTCCACCTGTCGTCTTCCTCTCCCGCTTTGTTGACGAACAATGCAGAGCTGGGTGATCTCCATGTACCGGTGGCGTTGATTCCGCCGCCTCCTGGCTGGTCCAGTCCATCCCATCCAGAAATGATCACCTCGATCGCCGTCGATGGATATCAACCAACGCAATATGGCCGACGTCGGAATCCCGTGAGGCTGGCTCTGTTTTATCGAAGCGGGGGTTATGCTATTATACAACTTCAATTACGATCTTCAAAACTGTCCGCCGACGTCCCATCTTCAACTCATTCGTCGGTCAATTGGGTTCGCCTCTCTACCTTTGCTCCACCCAGTCATCGGCGTCGTTCTCGCCGTCGACACATCCCAGATCCCTCCGACCATGTCACCCTCTCCACCTTCTTCTGGCCGGTCCTTGTCTCATGCACGAACCGATTCTTTCTGTCCATCTATCGGATGACCGAAAATGGACCGCCGACGTTGCTTCAAACAATGCATTCGGCGGTAAGTTGTCATCCTGCAACGTTGTCTGTTCTGCCTGTGGTGCCCGTAGTGGATACGACGATGACGGAGGATACCTGGTCTGTTCGGGGAGAGGAAGATTCTTCAACTGACCTCCATTATCGCGCTACGTTGGCTTATTCAAGTCCGCTGTATCCTCAAAGTTGGACAGTAGCCGTGCAGGAGATGGAAATCTCCATTCCCCTCTCCCCATCATCAACCGAGCATGGTGAAGTCGAATCCGGCGAATGCTGGCAAGTCGCGAGGAAGGTCTGGCATGGAGGATGGAGTGAACGTCGCTGGCCGTTCAGGGCAAAGGGCGAAGTTGTAGGTGTAAAAGGCGGCCAGGCGGCGGGCATCGGAGTGGACGAGAGATGGTGTGTTCTCGCTGGTGAGGGAGGAGAGATCCAGGTGTACGCATTACCCACTGGAGAGAATGCACGACCTTCGAAGCTGTCTCATTTCGGACCGTCGGAACGATCTCCTCCACGGATCCATCACTCCCAAACCCTCCTCGCCCACTCGGCGGCAGTAACGTCCCTCTCGCTCTCTCACGGTCGATGTGTTTCTGCGTCTCGAGATGGGCGTGTGCTTGTCTGGGAGCTGGATGAATCGGTAGCTGCCGGTGAGGCTGTGGAGAGGGAGGAGGAGGAGATGATGGGACGTTTAAGAGAATTCGCGGAGGGGAAGAGGAATGCGAAGTTTGTGGAGGTGAAGGATGTTGGTTCCCCGAGAAAGGAGGGGAAGGGAGTGACAACGCCATCCTTGGAAGAATCGACATCGATCGCTACGGATCCTCAATCGTCGACCCAAGCACTTCGTCTTCAAGTTCTCCCTCGACCACCTGCTCCTCATCCGCTTTCTGTGGCGGGCATCGTACGAGAATACAATCTAAATGCTCCCGCGGAGGGATCAAGGTCGTCAATCTCATCGACGAATGCACATTCGTCTAGCATCCGCAATATCACTTTCAATCAGGATACCATCGCTGGGTTGGTGGAAATTATTGAGGAGGATATGATATCGGATAATGGTTCGACTTCCGAGTCATTGGAGACTGGTGTTTCTCCACCGATGTCGGCAAGAGGTTCTCTGGGGCACAGGTTCGTGCGAATATGGAAATTCGACGTTTAAAGACGAAGTTATCGAGGAAAGGTCGTGCATCATTATACATCATCGTTGTATTCTAGACATTATATGGAAGTAAGGTCGTCATGTCGTCAAAGTTCCCTCAGTCACCTCCTCGAAGAAAATCTCCCAGCCTCTATTCATATCCAACTACATCCTGTAAAGTTTGGGCAACCTCCAATGCTCGCTTCTCCCTCTTCCTCATCTTCTTCCTCTGATTTTTTGATAACGAAGAAGACGGCGTGGAAGTGAGGGTGGATGTTACTGATGTTGGAAGTGACCCTCCTCCAGTGCGTCTTGGTGGCGTAGAAGGTGGATTGGCAGCGAGAGGAGATGTAGGTGGGATAACTGTAGGAGTTCCTGGTGCAGGAGGAAGTTCATTAGGTGAAGAGCCGGGGGTGTTGTCGATTGTAAAGAGAGGAGAGGTTGGTTGAAAGGCTTCACCGAGCTTGAATGGATTTCTGATTTCTTTCTGTTCGCTAGAAACATCGGCCAGACTTTGGGATGTGACATTTTTCTTTCCTTTGGAGGCGAGCTGGATCCTTTTGCTCTTCACAACTGAGGATCGAGATTCGCCTTCGTCTTCAGAGGAATCATCGTTTACTGCTGATCGATGGTCACCTGTCGATGGACCGGCAGTCGCATTTGTGGAGGAACGCATGTAGGAGATCTTGCGCTTGGAAGACTCGGACATTTGCGGAAAGGTTGATATCGATGAAAACTTTGAGGATGATCTGATAGAGCGCGGATGTGAATGAAAGGTGAGCTTTTGTGATGCGTTCTGACTGGTGTGCAGAATTTAGTCACCCTTCAAGACCACCCTTCGCCTCTCTCTCCCTCTCTTCCCGCTTTCTACGCTCTGTGTCCCGTCTATCCCTTTCGTGTTTTTTGATAGCCTCCACATCGAGCTGTGGTCGTGATACTCCGACAAACGACGGTGGGACGAGAGAAGTGACGAGCGCGTGGAATGAGGTGTGTAGCGATTCAAAGTCTGGAAGTGCAGTGGTTGGAGTCGGAGTGGGTGATGACATTATGAATAGCTGGACATCGACGTTGAACGATGGAGTGATCTTGATATTCACTTTCCTTTTTACTTGGATTGTCGTTCAACGTCGCTGGAACTCGCGCCATTCGTGTGAAAATGAGAAAACAAGTGAAAGTGAATGAATGATATCCCAAAAGTTGGGAATGGAATACAACTTGCATCGTCCTCGACATCCTCATCGATCGTGACAACAACTCCAAACGAGCACTCTTGTCTTGCCCCACCATGTCATCTCCTACCTACCCACCAGCCACTTCGGCTCCTCCACCGCATCCATCTACATCAGCGACCTCCTCCTACCTCGATGCATTCGCGTCCCTCACTCATCCGGTTTACAGACCCATCCAGAGCACCTACATCAGCTTCGAGGCTTGGAAGGAGAAGTTTGGCTTGTTCCAGCCTGGAACGACGGAGAACATCACCAGGGAGGTCAAACGTAAGTCACATGGCTTTCTCTGGCGGAGAAAACACACCATCTGGGAGAAATCTAACCAGATCCACGTCTTGTCCGTTTCCCTTCAAATATCATTATCGTTCACTATCCCAACCTGTGCAAACCGAATCATAGAAACCCACCTCACCAACTACCTATTTGACGGTGCGCGAGCCGACCTCACCAAGGGTCTCTCCCTCAACCCGGCTTTCCAAGTCACCCATTCGTTCAGTCTCGCTAGTCAATCTCAACCGGCCAGTTACAACTTCGGAGCGGTCTTCGCAGATGCCAAGGTGAGTGAGAGATCACGGATAGGGATTGGGGATGTGATCAGGACGAAAGATGATCACTCGAGAGAGAGCTGGAACGACCGAGGTGGTGGAATAATCGAGTGAGGTGATGATATTTTGACCCGTGATTTGATCCGACGCCGACTCGGAGACGCACGGGTATGAGTGAAATGGTGAAAACATACTCCGATATCAGCGGCTCGAATTCATCATCGAGGTCTGCTTGGTCTTGTGGCCGGTGTGGAGAGATCCTTGCATACCGCTTCGAATTACTGATCACTGTAACAATTAACCTGCCTATCACAGACTCTCCTTCAGGGAGGTGTGGACTACACTGGCCAGGTCACTGCACGAGCAAACCAGGCCTGGACCGCGAGCGACACCACTAAGATGCAGGCGCAGGTAAGAGAATAAACGACCTTATGTCCCTGGCCGTGATCACTGACGTCCGTCCGACGTCTTGTTCTTCCCCCACCAGCTCTCCGCTACTCCAGGTCACTCGATGATCCAAATCGAGCACGACCACCTCGCTCCTCACTATTCCCTCAACTTGAGAACCATCAACCCGAACCCCACCGATTTGACAGGTATCCACATGGTGTCCCTCCTCCACTCTGTATCCCCACGTCTCGCCCTCGGATTCGAGACTGTCATCCAACATCCTCAACCTCAGATCCTTGAGACTGCGACTTCATTCCTCGCCAAGCTCACCTCTCTTCCTCCTCCATCTGCTTCCACTCCGATCGCAACCAGCAGCACTCTCGGTATCGGTTCTGCGCGTCAATGGATCGCCACGGCTCAATTCCAACCTACCGCCGGTCTCCTCCAAACTACTTACTACCAAAAACTCTCACCCGCCGTCGATGTCGCTCTTGATCTCACCACCGCCATCACTCCTCCCAGCCCGATGGGTCCTGCCAAGCGAGAAGCCGTGGCGACCATCGGTGCCAAGTACGAGTTCAGGATGGCTAGCTTCAGGGGTCAGGTCGATTCGCAGGGTAAGGTTGGGATGTTGCTTGAGCAGAGGTTCACCCCAGCGTTCGCGTTCCTTGTCGGTGGTGAGATCGATCACTGGAAGGTGAGTGGAGGGCCGGTGATGGCGTGGCCCAGCCGGATGTTATGCTAAATTGCGCCTTGTTCCTTGTTATCAGAACACTTCCAAGATCGGTGTTGGAGTAATGATCGAGTCTTCGTCGATGTAAGTCGAAGGCGCGGATTTAATACTCCAAACGCCCAGTCACTCATATCTCATTCACTTCAAAGGACTCCTGAGGAGATGCAAGCAGCTGCGATGGGTGCTCCCCCACCGGGCATGTGAAGGATGAGGCAGTGAGAAGCCAAGTAATATACCATGAGAGAGAACAGAGAGACAGAGCGACGAGACGACATCGGGTCGAACAAAGGGAAGTCGACGCAACCATCCCCCCTCCCATGTATTTATAACGCCTGCTATTGGGCTGGGTTAGAAGAGATTCATAGGAGAGTTTCTTTTGATTCTAGATGAATACAGTCACCATTCCACGGTCAAATGGTATTGTAAGGTTGGTGCTGTGATGATGCCGTCCGGCTTCCTGATGTACGAACTGCACTCTGCCATGTCTCCAATTTTCCTCCTCGATTCGAATTCGCAGATTGTTCCACAAGCACACATTGCAAATGGCGGCTCCATGGAATGCAGAATGTTTTCTCGTCAAGTGATCATCATCTCCCAACGTAGAAGAAAAATCCCTAGCTAGGATACAAAAACCCGATTTTTCTGCCTATGATATCCAACGTCTCGCGAAACTAATCTTGCTCGATTCAATGCCGGCGTTGGTTGAATAGTTTGGAAAAACAAGAAGGTACAAAAGGCTTTATTCCGGATTCAGGTGAGTGGTGATCGATGAGTTTACTCGGCGGCGGCGATCGCACGAGCTATTAAGAAAGAAGGATGGAGAGAGAAGCAAGAAAAAAACACCAGTCAGTTGGATTTGTTCTCCTCGCTCGTCCCCCAATTGCCATCTCCAAAAATAAACTCACTGTAAACCCATTGTCCATGGTGATGAACAACCTTCTTGATCAAACCCTCAGCCTCGAGATGCCTCATAGCCTTTCTAGCGAGAGAACCGTTGACCTTCATTCGCTCGATAAGGATGGATTGAGAGATCATCTTGTAAGTTGGTACCTCCTTCATGATCCTGTCGAAAGTTGGCTTGTCGACGATGACGGCGTTGTTGGCCTTGTCCTGTGAGGTGGGGAAACAAACGGTGGAGGAGGTTTAGCTTTGAACTCGTGGTGGTTGATGTTTCAGGGGTTCTTGGAAATAAAACGTACCTTGACCTTGCCCTTGGACCACTTCTTCTTCTTACTGTTAACATGAGAGAAAAAGGAAAAGAAAAGAGAGAATTCGTCAGTCTCATGTATCGAAGATTTGCGATTCTCCCCCCAAAGCTCTTCCGAAAGTTCTGGTGGCGTATCGGAGTTCATCCCTAGTATCGGTGGTCTGTTGGCACAGACTACTTGAGCGGGGAGATCCGAGTAGCCTTTCGACCTCTCTTCTTTCCTTCCGTCTTGGCTAAACTCCCATCGAATGACCGTCCGGCCTTTTTCCTCTATTTTCCATTCCCACTTCCATATCACCTCCAACCATCCACTGCTGCTCCTCATTCCCTAGATATATCCTATAACACTTACCCGGACCTGGACGAAGCCTGCGCGGCGGCGGCGACTGTCGAAGAAGAAGAGAAAGGAGTGATCGATTGTCAGTACACTTTTTGAAAAGGTCCATCTTCCCGCCTTTCCACGGATTGAAAACTCACTCTGTGCCTTAGTCTTTGGGGGCTACATGACGAGACCAGCGATGAAGGCGAAGAGTCAGCTGATGTATCGCAATGTGATTATATCACCAAGTCCACAAGATATGTGCTCACCATGTTGACTGATCTTGATGTTGAGTAGTAAACTGCTGGCCACAGCGAGGAATGGCGAACGACGAGATTGAAGGGAGAGCGCTGGGGCGGGCGAGAGGGGGGAACGAATTAAGCGCAGATGGGACGTGGGCGCAAGAATAGGCGCGAGGGAGGGGGGGAGGGCACAGCGCGTAGCCGGGGTAAGGAGTTGACGTCAGCAGGGTATTTCGACCGGCAACCCGAAATGTACGCGTGAATAGTCTTGGACGGATCGCAGGTGTCTTTGTCATCATCACTCACTCCTCCTCCTCTTCTGCCACGTCATTGTCATTTGTGTGACCACTCACCTCTGCCCCTTATCAATCATCCCGGGGCACCTAGACCTAACCTACCAATGCCAACATCCTACCGCTAGCCACCACCTCCCACCAGACCAGCGTCCTTCACCACTCCGACGACGGCTCTTCATCACGCTTCTACAATGGAAGGTGTCGATGTACTACCACCTCTTGAAAGGGATGAGGTAGTTCGAGCGTTTGGAGAGATCGATGAATGTTTGAATGGTTCCATCAAGCTTGGAATCGAGTCGAGTGGAAATGTAGAAGGTGGAGCGGTTGAGGGAGATGGGATGGAGTGGAATCAAGGTGGTATGGATGCTGTGTGAGTGGGATTGCTTTTTCGCTGATTATCTTTGCTGGATGGCAAAGAGCTGACCATCACCAACGCGTCTGTCACATTATTGACCAAATAGCTCCCAGCTCATCTCATCCTACCTCTCTCCACACGGAGGAGCATCACTCCTGATCCTCCACTACATCCTCACTTCACTATTCAATCGTCTTTCCATCCCGCTGTTAACGTCCCTACTCATTACGTTCATACCACATGAGCATATAGCCGTCCTGCAAGAAGCGGTGGTGGATGTCGTGGAAAGCTCAGTGGAGGTCGGAGAGGATGTATGGGAAATAATAGGACGCGTTGAGGAGACTCAGGCAGAAGGAGAGCATGGGAAGAAAGTGGATGTGAAAGGTGACGGAGTGACCAAGGTAGAGAACAAAGCTGTTCTTCTCATTCGAAAGCTACTGGTATGTCACTTTCCATTTATTTTATATCAACCCACAAAGCTAATCTGCGAATTGACCTCCATAGTCCCAATCATTCCTCCCTCCACTACTTACATCACTCCTCATTGCTCCCTCGCACCTCTCATCAACCTCTCTATCCAATCTCACAGCTCAAAAAATATCCATCCTTGAACGTCGTCGTCGTACAGCTCTTTTTTTCCGACAACACAAATACAATCTTCTTCGTGAAACTTCGATGGGTTATACCGCTCTTTTAATTCTCCTCTCCACGCCTAACACGTTTCTAGCTCCACCAAAAGACGCTTGGGAACGAATATTAGAGCTGGTCGGGATGTACGATCTATCGCCACCTCGAGTTCTAGATGTCGTTCTTGATTCATTCTGCGTCTTCTTGGAGAAGGAATGGCAATGGTTTGTCGAGTTGATCAAGGAAAGTCCTTGGGGTGAAGTCGATGTAGGACTAGATGATGAAGTGAATGAAATGGAGCTGGCAGTTGAACGGGTATCCCCGTTATTGAGTTGGAAATTTGGTGACGACGTGAAGAGGGAGAAGGGGAATAAGATGTTGAGTCAAGTCGTCGGGTTCAAGTTTGGTTTTTATCAGGTGAGTGTCGAGCTTCACGCATGCACCACGGTCTACATCATGGATGTTAACGTCAGTTGATATCAAGGAAACCACTCGAGATCTCAAGGGCATCGAAAGAAGAGTCGATGAAACCCCTAGGGACCTTCTATTGATGACGGCGATCCTAATGAAACACGGATTGCTGAGGACTGTGGATATATTGCCTTACGTGAGTGCGGCAAGACATCAATCAACGGGGAGAAACCGTGCAAACATGATATTCGCCCTTGTTCAACAGCTCAGCGCAGATGACAAGGCGATGGCAGGTCTCGGTCGAAAATTCAAGAACGAGACTCAGATCAAGATTTCCAGTCTCAGTGGAAATGCATTATCAGCAGCTGCAGCTTTGACCGATGACGATGCTGTACTTTTAACGAATGGTACTACAACGACCGCTACCCAGGATAAACCAAAGGACGAGAAACCCAAAATTTACGTCGAGCAAAAGGTTCTATTATGTCAAGCGCTACTATCCGTTGGACATTGGTCACCCGCTTTACTGATGCTCTCGAAATGGCCGGTGATGGCACATTATCATCCTTCCATCTCGGATATCCTCCTTCGTATTGTACGACATATGGTGGAACCCGCCTATCGTCTTCTGGAGGCCGATTTGGCCATCTCGTCATCGTCACCCGTATACGTGGCTGGAAATCCGTGCCCAGTCTCACCACCAGCCAAACAGGGACAATTGACTCTGGTCCTCCCGCAACCGATGGACACATCACGAGTGGCATTCAAATACTTCTACCCCGCATGGATAGATGGCGTTCCGAGGTGCACAACAGTGGAACAGGTCGCAGAATGGGTCAGACCATTCATGAGGCTCGTTGGACCGTTTGGAGCAAGAGACGTACAGGTGTTGGTTTGGCTTATAAGGATTGGTATACATCAACGGTCGATCGACGTGAGTGGCTTTGCGCGGAAGGTTAGCTTTTAAGAAGGGCATTCATCAACTAATCAAACATTGCTCGTCGTTTCCTAGCAATCCGACGCTGTGACGACCGCTTGGACCGACCTCATCCGTTGCACCCTCCTTCCATCCTTGCCTCTCCTCGACTGTAACGTCAGCTACAACAACGAATTATGGCCTCTTCTCCAACCCTTCCCCTACAGCTTCCGTTATGCCCTCTACGGCGAATGGGACGTTGCACTCACCGATCGTTTGAATCGCGCCTACTCTCCGGCGATGGCGTTGGCTGCTGCTCAGTCGGCTGTCAACGTTCGTTCGACGCTCCGTCGCGTGACTTCCGGAAACGATAGGCAAGCCGCAAGGGCGCTCGGAAAGGCCAGCACCGCTGCCCCGACCATGCTCTGGTCTGCGCTTCTAGATCAGATCAAGAGCTATCCGAACATGATTCCCAGTCTGGCCAAGGCCGTTTCTCGCTATGGCTCCGACCTCGGCTGGGATGTCGCCATGTTTATGCTTTTGAAGACGCTGTCGGATCCTGCTCGTGATCGTGTCAAGGAGGATGGTCTGCATGCTGCAGATTGGTTGCAGTGTGAGTAAAGGTACATTCAAAGACACTTTGACGCATAGCTCACCTTGTCCGGATCGCTCTAGCCGTTTCAAAATTCGTCGGGGTTCTGAGCCGCAGCACAGACAAGCTACATCTTGAACCTTTGCTACAACTCTTCGCCAATCAACTTAAAGCCAGGAGTCTTGCCGATCTTGTGGCCTTGCAAACCCTCATCGAGGAGATGACGGGAATCGAGGCTCTCCACGACATCTCAGACAGTCAAGTCGCATGCTTCAGTGGAGGGCCAATTCTCAACGAAGAAGGGGTCCATGCCACTACCATCGAGCATCAAGAGCCGCCCCGCTCGGATGCTGATCGCACTTCTCAGCTCAAGGCCGACAAGCGGCCAGAAAGGAAGACCGCCTATGACAAACCAAGCCAAAGACTGATTAGTGCACTCATCAAAAGTGGTCTCGCTCAGCCTATCCTTATAGCCATCGCTCAGCTTCGCAAGTCTTGTGTCTTCAATGCGACGTCGTCGGCTCAACATACCAAGCAACTAAGCAAAAAGTTTGACGAGGTCAGTTTCGGTGTGCGTCAATGGAGCTACGCAAGGACTGAAGTTCCGCCTCTCCCTTAGTGTGATGCCATCTTCCGCCAATACATTCGACTGCTCTACTCAGGCATGTTGGCGGATGAGCAGGAATACAAGCAAATCCTGCCATTGTTTCTGCCCACTCTCCGGGCCATGCAGCATGATTTTGGCTTAGACCTGGCAACGTCGTTCCAGCTGCTGCGCCCGAAGCTGCATTGGCAGATATACGTTGTGAGTTCGGATTGACACAATGCGATGTGGACTATTGCTTACTATGTGATGGTACCTCAGAGTCGGGAAGAGGCCCTTCGCTTGCAACTGCGTCGGGCTGGCTACCGAAAAGATCTTAGTCAGGAAGAAGTGAGTCTTCCGGCCTGCTTTGCTCATCCCATACATTGACCTCCAGACGGTAACCCATAGATCCATCTCATTGAGTGGGACGAGGCATCCATCATCTCGCCGTTATTGACAGCAGTAGTCGATGTGGCATCCTGTCTAGACCCCCTCATTCGGAAACACCAGCTGTAGGATTTGGCTCCACTGGATCGCACCCAAGGCCACATTCTGATCAGCCTACATCTCCTACAGCGAACCCTTCATCACTACTTTCTGGCAGCTGGCACTCGGCGAGATCGACGTTCCTGAAAAGATGTATTCCGACACGATCGCTCGTCTCCACGTCATGGCAGCCACGCTGGATGAGTGGAGTCAACCCAGCATCGCTCTGAATCGTTTTTGGTCCGAAGCCTACCGGTCTAATCGCGAGCATATCCTGAAGCGAGTGGATGCGCTGAGCAAGGAGACCACCCGGCAGCGAGCCGAGTACGAGACTTCCAAGAAGCGGCTAGAGCAGGAAATGAAAACGTGGTTCACTGGTGAGTCGCTGGGATTCACGTGAAACAAGGAAGATGCTGACTTTGCCATCCTTCTGTCAGGCATAAATCAACCCTCCCTTGCTGACCCTCAACCCTTACGCCGCAAAGAATTTGGCGCGCTCCTCCATCACACCTGCTTCTATCCCCGTGCGATTGCGTCCAAGGCGGACGCAACATTCGTAGCAAAATTTGTCCGTTATTTGCACGATTGGAACGCCGAGCGGTTCTCGCTTGTGGCAGTCTACGAACATGTGAGTGCGACCCTGCGTTGGCTGGATGGGGTAGTTCCTGACGAGTGTGTGCTTGGCAAGTTTTTCGATAACAAACTTGCCAGCTGCATCTTCTCATGTACGGAGACTGAAGCCGCTAGTTTAGGTAAGTCTCTAGCTCCACTCTTGCTATACGTTGTTGTGACACCTACCTTTTCCAGGGCGTTGCCTCAGCTATCTCCTTGAAGATGCAGAACGTTGGCGATCTGATTCCGATCTTTTCAAGACCGAGGCCATAGGACCAAACCCAGCAAAGGCAAACAAGGTGCTGGATGGCATGCGTCTCAGCGCCAACAGGCATATCGATTGGACTAGCTTCAAAAGACTCTGCAAGAAATGGCACGGCAAAGTCCTCATGGTGAGCCGGCGATGAAGGCAAGCAAGGCTTGTCATTCAGCGAACCGTCTGACACGTTTCACCGGCGTCCCAGGCTATCACCACCTGCCTCCAGGCTACGGATTACATCCATATTAAAAACGCCATCACTGTCGGTAACATTCTCCTTCCACACTTTCCCAGACAGAAGTCGATGTACGAGGCGCTCGTCAAGTCACTGGGACAGTTCAAGGAAACAGAAAAGGCCCGACCTGACTCTCGTGAAGATTTAGTTTTGGCTTGCAATTCGTCAGTAGGGTCTAGTTTGATCGACTCGGACTGGACTGATTGGATTCGTTTGCACCTGACAGGCTTGAAGCTGCCATCTCTAAGACCGCGTCGAGAGACTCCTCTTGGATCCTGCCGAACGATTTGTTCTCACCTCCGCCTCCGGGCAGTAAGCAGGAGGCTGCCGCCACGCCACCAGGACCTTCAACGCCAGTGAAGGTTGAGGATGTCAAGGCCAAAACGCCAATCCCATCGGAAGTCAAGCCATTCGACCCAAGCGTTTCCACAGACGTCGTCATGGCTGCCGTTGAGGGTGCGGACGGTGCTGTAGCCGCCTTTCCTTCCTCCAATACCCCCAGCGGACCGGATATCGCTGCTTTACGAGACCAGCTCGCAAAGTCCAGGGCAGAGGGCAAATTGCGCTCGGCTGCTTCCGGGACGCCTGGGAGCACCACTCCGAATGGAGTAGCCTCTTCGCCAGCTCCCAACGATGTCAAGCCACCTGCATCCGCACCAACGGGTCCTCGAGGTGGTGGTCGTGCAAGCCGTGCTGCTTCACCTAGCAGGACAGAGGACGCGAGGCCTAAGTCAATACCCAGCGGGCCACGCACAAGAGACACCGGGCGGGCTGAAGAAGTGGCAGCCGGGCTCGTCCCTCGTGGGCCTCGCTTGGATGGCGATCGCTCTCAAGACAGCCGCGCCGGCGGCCCTCGTCCTTCCGGTCGTGATAGGGAGGCCCCTGTGGATGACGATCGACGAAACACTCAATCATCAGTCATGCCGCCGCCTCCCGCACCTCGCGACCTCAGACGAGAGCGTGGCGATGAGAGAGCTGGGGATCGGCATCGTGTAGCGGATGAGGCGGATAGAAGATCGCGCGAAAGTCGATTCAATCGACCGCCTGCTGACCAGCGCCGCGAGAAGACCCCCCCCAGGGCCAAGTCTCCGCCGCGTAGACAGGGGAGTCGGGCAGCAAGTGTAGATAGCCGTACAAGTCGCACAAGTGAGCGCAGACGACAGGACCGCGAGCGTGATGGAGACCGCCGTGAGAGGGACAGACCCGCAAGAACCAGCAAAGATGGGAATCGCGATCGGGAAACGGAGAGGGAACGTTCGCGTGGAGAAGGAGATCGAAGAGAAGACCGGCATTACCGAGAAAGGTCGGACAAGCCGCGAACGGATGACGACCGGGAAGCTCGACACCGAGATAGAGATCATCGTGCCGAAAAGGACAGGTCGGAAGAATCTTCGCTCAAGGACCGGAGGGGGAGTGAGAGGGAGCGCGAGCGACCTGGTGGTTCTCAGCGGCAGGAACGTGATGGTGGGGCAGCTCGCTCTTCACGACGTGGAAGCGAGCGAGAAGTACCGGCGCATCTCGATATGCCAAAGGAAGCTCCGCAAACAAACCGAGATGCAAATTCTGGGCGTACGCCCGCGTCTCGCCATGACGATCAATCCTCTCGACCACCTGAGTTGCCTCGACCGGAGCCGCCCAGGACCAGAGCAAGGGATGTTCGGGAAGATCGGACTCCTCCCAGCAACCCAGACCGAGCACCTCCTGTTCGTTCAATGTCCCTCTTGGATAGGTTAGGACCAGGCCCATTTTCTTCTGGGGCGGCCGAGGATGGCGGCCGACGGCGGCCAATTGACGAGAGGGTGAGTGGAGATTTTGTGCTGGTGGCGATGTCCTCGAAGTTGATTACTTGATTGCTCAGGCGGATGGAGATCGACTCCGCCAACAGCGCACTCCCCCAAGGGAGTTGCTTCCAGGTGGACCGACTGCAGAAGTCTCTGGAGCGCAGCGCGATCTCCGTGTCAATGGTCATGCTGAGCGGACGAATGGTCCCCAGTCGGAATTGCCTAGCAGACGCCTGCCGGATGTGTGTACCCGGTGGCGGATATCTTCTTTATTCTCCCTCTGACTGACCAGCCCACCCTTCCAGACACCTTTGGCCGCTACGCCATCTCGAGGCCCATCCCTTAGGTCTCGCATCGGTGAATCGTCATCCAATGGCGGCTCGCCTCATCCTTCGAACCTACCGCCCAACCTCAATCTCCCAGCCAAACCGGTCGCCCCAGTGTCAGACAGTACCGGCATGCCAAGGGGTCAGTTGGAGGCGACGTCGATGGCCAGTCCAAGTGGCGAGGGTTCTGCGAGGAAGAGACCTGCTGAGGGTGAGTTCAGGCGTAGACGTGTGTGGCCTTTGTGGCTAAAGCTGGGCGCTGATCCGCAAATGGTGTCTTCAAAAGGATCCGCCCGCGAATCAACTATCCCGAACGCTGAGATACCTGCTGATGCTACTTCGACACCAAACCAAGCACCCTCAAAACGAGCGAAACTCGATCGAGCAGGTGCACAAAAGCGGGCGGAGAGACCGAGGGAACGTGGGACTGGACCGGATCGATTGTTCGCTGGCTTGACTGGAGGGAGGGTGACGAGGAGTCCACAGCATCAGCAGGGTCAGGAGAGAGAACGTGAGAGTGAATCGAAATAGTCAAAGAAGCACAAAAATGTCAAACCAGTTGAAGGAATTCATTATCAAAATGCTGCATGGCGACGATTAACCACAGGAAAGAAAGAAAGGTGTTGGGCAGACTTCACACAGGTCTGTGCTTTGTAGTAAACTGTCTCCACCAACGAAAAAAATAGATCTGCTTTCATTTCCAAGTGTCTAAACTACACAACGAAAAGGTATCAAGCCAGAATCTAATTCCCCATCGCTTCGTCAAGCAGACATCCCACCCTCGCAATATCCCATGCAACGAATAAAAACTCTCCTTTCCACTTCGTTTATCCCGAGTGTTTGAGTGAGTTGAATTCGTGACCAGGTAAAACGAAAGACGAGTAGTTTATGACTCGGCAACCTCTCGGAGACGCCTCATGGTGCTGATTGTGTATCGGAAAAAAAAAAAACCTCCCAAGAAATCAGTCTTCATACATCCTCTTGCCTTCCTGAAATACTCACCTCCTAACGGTAGCAGCACTTGGTGTACCCAAAACGTAAGCACCACCGGCGTACTTCTTGTTACAGCTCTTGGCCTTGCACTCCCAGATACCAACGACGGTACGCTTGACAGCGACCTTACCGCACGATGGGCAAGGGTATCGGGAATGTTGGGTGATTTCCATCTTCTTGACGCTGTGATGGAGTAGGAAAAAGTTAGTTTGAATGGATTGTATGGAGGGATGTGTGGAATGGGAGGGGAAAAGGGAAA
>JADPYA010000029.1:0-68848 GCA_017654825.1 Cryptococcus sp. T15_22C | reverse complement strand
ATCATTGAATCACAACAAGCTGTTTGGTTTATCGTACCATTACTACCTATTTTCATTATTTTCTTCATTTCAGCGTTAGCTGAAACTAACCGAACACCTTTCGATCTTCCGGAAGCAGAGTCAGAACAGGAAAACTTATCTCAGTTCGGCTGCAAATTGTCTAAAGTTACTACGATGTACTTTAGAGATCCTTGCAATTCTCCTAACTCGAGGCAATCTGTGACCGTTCCACATTCTGCTCGGTGTACTGCTCCTTGCGTATTCCGGACGCGTATTGTTGAGAATAAATGCGATAACAAGCATTAGCCCTAACCCTATTCTTCTTCCATCCCAAGTCCCGATGGAATTTTGTGGCTTTGATGCCTTGACAGCAGCAATACATCCTATTCACATGTTGATGTTGGATTCCTTTCGACGCAAATAGCTTGGGTGTTGCCTTTTCATCAATTGGTTGTGCCTGGGAGGGTCATTGAAGTTTCACCATCATTTACAACGACTGCCAGCACTCTTATCACACTACATCACCCCCATCATCTCCATATCCTCCCACCTCCCACCTCCCACATCGCTCCGACGGCTCTCCTACAGGTTCCACATCAAACCCCCCCCCCCCCCAACGCCCCCCATCCACATCACTTCCGCAGCTTCCAAACATCTTGGCCTTTTACGTCATCCTCATCACTCCTGTGCCTCCCAACGCCCTCCTCCTTACTCCTACGTCTTCCTCATCACTTCCCACGCCGTTCTCGTCCTCTCATCATGTCAAAAAAGAACGTGAATGCGATTTTCCGTGCCCTGACCTTAGAGGTCACCCCCTTACGTCGTCATCTTCCTGACAAGTCGGAAGCCCTCCACACTAGCAATCGTGGAAGAGAGGCTCCAGAGGTTGAAACAGTTGCTCCCCTTGGAATATCCAGCTATCATTGAAGGAAGAAGCATGTGATTTCTCACGCTTTCCTTTTACAGCTTGATTCCCTTTGTTTCAGTACACTGAGCTGAACATGGGGATCCACTGTCCCATCCTCTGTTATTCCCAAGGGAATATCCAACAACCTTCACGAAGCATGAGATTTCAGATGTTTTCCTTTTACAGCTGAATTCACTATTTCATTACGCAGAGCTAAATGTAAGGGCAGACAATTTCATCCTCTCTTCGCCCCTTGTGAATATCCAACTATCAATAAAACAACAAGATATATGCTGCTCTTACACCCATGATTATTGATCATTTTGTTTGAGTTTGTAAGTCTACTTTTTGGGATCGGTCCTTCAAATCACCATATAAAGGACTGGGGATTCACAAGGTAATCCTGTGACCTTTCTTTTCACAAGACATTTCTTCAGTAACAAGAACCACTCACCACTCAACAACCATCGTTCCGCTGATTGCCCTCTGTCCCAAAATCTAATTCACTGCAGTATTTGATCATTCTAATCAATCAGCTAGACAGACAACCCCAAATTACAATGCATATCCTTCTCACCGGCGCTTCAGGCCGCATTGGATCTTACACCCTCAAGCATCTTCATGATCAAGGTCACACCATCACAGCAGTCGATATTGCGCCCCTTCCTCCACATGTTCTTCCCCTACCCACTACATCTACCTTTGCAAGACTTGATCTCACAAACGTGGCAGCAGTGGAAAATCTCTTCCAGTCAATTCCTCACTGTGAAGCAGTCATACACCTTTGTGGTATCCCGGATCCACTCAGTCTTGAATACCGGTTTGTCCACAACACCAACGTCACAAGTAGTTATAATATCCTCAGAACAGCCGGGGATGCAGGGATAAAGAGGATTGTGGCGGCCTCCAGTGCAAATGCTATTGGTCTCAACTGGACACCTGTACAACATAGATGGTTTAATGCTGTCCCCCTGGATGAGAGAACACCATGCAAGCCAGAGGATGCATATGGCTTATCCAAGCAGTCAGTATCACGTTCAGCCAACTCCTACATGTTCTACAGAAACAACTCACACTTTTGTCACCCTTCATTCTGACAGAATCTGTGAGGTCCAAGCAGACGCAATGAGCCGCTTGATCCCAGACCTACGCATTGCATCTCTTCGCTTTCATATGGCTCGACCAACTTACCAGGATTCTTGGCCCGATGTCACGGCTGGTGGATTATGGGGATGGGTATCGTACAAGTCCTGCGCAGAGGCATGCCTGCTGGGAATAACGTCAGAAGGATGGGAAGGACACGAGGTTTTCAACATCACCTCACCCAAACTTTGTTGGGAAGGAAGCGTGGCAGAGAGAGACAGGAAGATTGATCTGTCTGGTGAGATCAAGCAGACAAGGGGGACAAAGTGGGCATGTGAGCCATTGCAGCGCTTGGAGGAGACAAAGAATGATTCCATCAAGGTGACCAGTTTGGAGTTGTTACAAGGGTACTGGCCCGGTACAGAGGTAAAGGAAGGCTGGTGGACACCTGGGAATGAGAGACGCGGATTCTGGGACGCAACAAAAGCGGAGAAGCTTTTGGGCTGGCAACATGACGGACATTGAGGGGGTACTTGAATCTACCCAACAGAACCACATAAACAGTTTCAGCCGCCCTATCTATATCCTGCATGCATCCGATCATCCGATTTATTTCTGTAGCCCATTGCGTCCATTTTCTGCCAGGATGAGGGGTCTTTGGTGAGGGGTTTTAGGACATGTTTGACCCCCCATATGAATGGCTCCTGGATGATATGAGGATGTTTTTGCATGATTGTATAGTCCTTGTCCAGCTGCATGAGGAGGTTACTCAAGAAGGGCTCATTCAAGGGTTCAAAATGGCGCATCTTTTTTTTTCTCGGGCAGATCTGCATGTGCGGGATTCAGACCATTGTTTTCAGATATAATGAATGGTATTTTATGGCTTCGTGTCCTTCTAATCCCTCCTGATTACTTATCGACTTCCCTGGTCGACCACCGTCTTGAGCTGATGATATTTCACCAAATCGGCCGCCTCAGCTCGCCCAACACCCGCCTCATCGTCAGGCAACCAGATCACTGGTGGGGGCGCCAACAACTCCGGCGGATACATGAGATACCGGCATTGATCCGCGACCCCGTCGAAAGGTAGAGGTGGAAGTCGTGGTGGTACCGAAGGATGTGCTCTCGCTGCTTGCTCCGTGGAGAACATGTCATCGATTGCATCGCTTCCCAGAGGAAGTGGACCCATCTGAGCCGTCCTCGGAGCCATTCCTGTAATGAGCTCGAGAATCGATAAGTTAGATTGTCGACGCTGACGAATGGCCTCTTGATCCGTTCGAGGTGTAAGATTCTCCCTTTCCTCTAGCCCGGAGGGTACTGTATTCTTCTCGTCACGGAGGGCACGTTTGAATTGCTTAAGCGCCTGCCGGTCCTTCCTGTCTAGCCGCGGCTGGTCTCTTATCCGGCTGTGGACGAGCGCTTCAAAGGCCATGAGAGACAGCGTCGACACCCCCATGGCGATTCCTCCAAGCACCCATTCCCTTCTACTCATTAACACCAGTCCCAGAAAGAGTGGCCCAGTGCAAAGGACCCACCCGAAGATTCTCAATGCCCAAATCGCAAAGAGCGCTCCAGAATCGGCCTCGACGTTGACGTGAACGTATCTCGCAGCGTAGTGAGTCGCAAACAGCATGAGGACAAGGAAGAGTAGAATGGGAAGACAGATGAGGGGAAAGATAGGGAAGAAGAGAATGCCGTAGACAATCGCGAGGAGGCAGCCTGCGAAAGACAGACTGGGATCAAAAGACGGAGGATAGGTAGCTGCGAGCGTGACAGGAGAGTCAGCAATTTGTATCATCTTCGCCAAGTCATCCTAGAACTCACCTCGAAAACGGTCTCGAGGAGTCACCGCCTTCCTTATCCGTCTCCAGTAAAGGAAAAGTCGACGAGGTCTCAGAAGGTGCAGGCCAGGGATGATCACAGCGACATTAAGAAGCAAACAGAATACTAGCCAGGCTAGATGACAATGAAATTCTTGTCAGTAGGGCTCATGTGATCTCGCTACTGGACCACTCACAGATGAAGACGGATCCATCTGCGATGTGACGAGTAACTTGACTTCCTTCGGCGATATCTTCGGTGGAGAACATGAGCCCAGTAGAGAGCAGCACCCAAATGGCAGCGGTAACGAGCTGTACGTAGTCAACAAAACAGTTAGCGCATCACCTATATCCAGCGCGATTGCCGTCGATATGTACAAGCAAGAGAGCCATTCCCTGAAAGCCAACTAGCCGCCGTTTAATGCGGGAGATAGCTCCTGAGCATTTGGCAAAATCTGGCCGAGCAAGCTTTCAGATGGAAGACCTTGCGCCGTGATGACAAGGCGTTCGCTTACAAAATATCAGGCCCACAGCTATCACCAGAATCAAAATTATCGCCAAACTTGCAGCCAAACCCTCTACAATCCCAGATTCTAAGCTGTTATTCCGCGCGAGCGGGAGCATGAGTTTCAGGTAATGAGAGAAACCTGGTGCAGTCCCAATTCCAAGTGAGGCGAAGGGGGTGACTAAATTATTTGCAGGTCTTTTATGATCCAGCGCAGTATCTTCTTGCGACGCATCTCGGAGACTCACTCGTGACAGCAGAGACAAAGATGACCAAAACTGTCAAAGACCAGAATGCAAGCGGTGAGCCGCGACTCCGCTGCAGTTCTGGCCAGATGACGTCCTCTCGAGTTCTTCCAGATACCTGGCAGCCGAGGTCACCAATCCCTCGGCCAATCAGCAGGAACCCTCGTATAGCCTTGCCTTCGGCCATATCTTCGTATACCGCTGCCTGCTCCAGATTGATGCGGCCGTTGAGCTCCTTTAATTGCGGACGATACCGCTTAATGTCATTGTAGTACGATCCCAGGAAGGCGGATGCACCAGACACAGGTCGCACTGCAGGATGATGGCCTGTACGCAGCTGTGAATTGGTCTCGGGGAGGAATTCAAATGAAGAACTTCTTCGAGGTGTGGATCGGTCATCGTGAAATTCTATTCTCCGGCTGGCTGGACCGGCGAAGACAACAGGTGCAATTGCCCTCCTTTCCCCACGGTTTTGAAGAGGAATATTGGAAGGATACGGACCCAATTCTGGACTCCGCGTTCGTCTACTTCTGTGTGGGTTAGGGTTTAACGGCTTAGAGCTTGTTGTCGGCGTGCTATTGCCTGTCTCGGTGCCTTCTCTAGTCGTTGGACTTCGTGGGTCAGCGCGACTGGCGAGATGGGCAGAACGATCGACGTCAAGGAGACCGCCTTCGTCTACCTTCATAGGAGTACCGATTGGAAGCTTGCCACCGAAGAATGCAGAATCTCGGGTTACCTCGAGAAATTGTGTTCCAGTGATGCGAGTGCCGACTTCCTGGGTGAACGTAGGCTGTGCTCCAGACGTTGAAGCAATATCGTCAGTACTCTTGATTGGTTCTAGCATGGTATTCGGTAATGTTTGCAGTTGATAGAACGACTTTGGTGCGACGTAGGTAGTGGGAGCGGATTGGCCTCCTGTCTGTTGGTCAGTAGAGCTTGGCCGACTAAGATGGCGGCGGAACTGGTCGAGGAAGGCGTCAGCGGAACTAGCGCCTTTCGGAAACGTACAACTCACACTCCGATTACTCAGTCTCGAGGAAGACCTGATGGGATTACGAAATGGGGGAGATTCGGCGCTGTCCTCCATGCTACCTCGTACTGCAGGGACAGTTTCTTTAGACAACCAGAACGATTGTATGTACAGCGTTTCAGCACGTTCCAATTTGTTGAGGACCGCGTCGCGTTCCTGAACAAGCTTAGAGAGTTCATTCGTGTCTCTGAGAAACTGGAATGGTGAGCTTGAGCTGAAATATGCCGAAACTACCTGCACTTACGGAATCGCAAATACAGCTCGAATATTTGCCCCTTTCTGAACATTGGCTTCTCCATCCTGAGAGGCTCCTTCTTCGAGATACTTCGATCTCCTTTCTTTACCTCCCGATCCGGCCAGACCGAGCGACTTGGCCAACTGCATCACCTCACCCTCGGCGATCGTCTTGAGATGACCCTCCGGACCCATCACACTCGTGGCTCTCACCCACACGATCTCTTCTCCCCCACAAGTCTTGTCCAACCATCGCTTCCGATATCGGAGAAGAGAGAATAATGTCCGTAGTAGAATGAACAGAGATGGTAATATGAGTATAACGAAGAGTAGAACCAAGAGAATGATCAATCGTGTTCTGGCGTTGGAAATTGCGGGTGAGATCGTCGACAGAAGAGCTCTTTGCAATATTTCTGTTTGTTGTTTCGCCACAGGAGAACCGGGTGATGGATCCAAAGCATTTAGCAACCGGAGGATTGAGAGGTCGGTGAGCGTGCCGAGACGACCTCCATACTGGCTCGTCGGAGACGTTTGTTCAAGACATGGTGTGTGGACTAGGAATAGAGGTAATGCTGTCGCCAAACCGAACAGCGAACCGACGGCAGCAAGCTTGAGAGCAGTGAGAACCGTCAGAACGCTAATCTGAGCATCCGTCGGTGATTCTGTCGGACCTTGACCTTTCTTGCGCAGAGTCGCGAAATTGAGGATGAGAAAGAGAGCGAAGGATCCCAGGAATGATGGGATGCCAGCCGGTCTTCGGCTGATCAACACGATCCTCCCCGTCAGCTATATCTCCGCATTCTCACCAAAAGATCTTACTCACCTTTCTGGCAAGAACCACATGGTCGTCAAATACATCGGAACCTTCTTCCTCAACCCTGCGAACGCCAACCATACCAGTACACCAATAAGCAAGCCGAAAATTGCACTCGAGACAGCACCTGTTGCCATCCAATCCCATCCTCCGGCGCAGGTGGTGATAGACGAAGGGATTGATGAATCAGAGCGTGAAGAAGGTATGGACGTGGGACGGGAGAAAGGGGAGTTGAGTGATAATTGTGATATCAAGGTGGGTGACATCGAGGTTATAACGGAAGAGACCATCTTGGTCTGTGTGATGACTATGGTCTGTCCACTTGAAAGAGTTGTTACGGTGGACGTAACAGGTCCCAACGTGGTTCTCCTCGCTTGACTCGGTCCCGTCCCACTACTGACTGAGCTTGTAATGATTGTACTGATAAGTTTGCTTGTTGATATATCCAAAGTAGTCTCGAGGGCTATGCATGCTGGATCCGTGTCGAAAATGCTGGTTGGTGGATCTATCGGACCAAGAGAAGCTTGGTTGTCATAATACGATTCAGAGGATGTGAACCTATTGAATGTCAAGGAAGACGTCAGTGTGGTGTCTAGCTGCAAGTCAAAGAGGATGCTAACCAATCTTGAGTGTACCAAGCACTGTTCCAACTCAACGTCTCACCACATCCAGTATAGAAATGTCTCTTCTCCAACTCCCTCCTTTCCAGTGATGGCTCCTCCGCGCCTTTACCACCATCATATCCGGGTGCCGGGCCAAAAGAACCCTGAGAAGAAGGATCTAACATCTTGCATGAATGGCTGGTATGACGATGTGTCTATGTGTCGAATCGCGAAATATGCCAGAGGTATTGTAACGCGTTGAATGAGCGTGTTGGTTGTGAAGAGCGATGATGCAAGAGTGCTTCTATCGAAGATCAAATGGGACGGTGGCTTCCACTAGCGAATAGTATGACGATTGCAATATGTTGATGCACAGCTTGTAGTAGCTGGATGATATTGAGATATGGTCGAATGACTTGAATTTTCGAACGAAGATAGATCAAAGGAGGACTAGGTGAAGATCGCGTTTGAAATGTGGTCGATCCTTTCAGCAGAAGCAAGAGGAGTATGAGATGAGCCGGTCATCGATGAAGTGCAGAATGGAGATCATTTCAATTTTCCTGTCATCCCGAAGGTATCTGCGAACGCCTTCGAGAGTGAAACGCGGCACAAAGGAACAAAACGAATGCAACCTGATCATTGGGGAGGAACACGATGTGCTTCAAGGATCATGGAAGGCATAGAATGCAGGAGACTACCCCGTGTTTTCGATCTCTCAGCGGGACTTGCCTTCAGAGGAAGCCTGCAATCCTTGGTTCACTTCGGGTTGTGATGGGCTGAAACTTCAACTTCCCTATTGTTCAATACCGCGTCTCAAGAAAAGAGCATGCAGCAGCGCGTAAGGCTGTTTGTTGGTAGCCCTAAGCCATCACTCATGTATTGATCATACATTCCAACCCATCAACACATCAACTATCTTTCCAACATGACAACCAACAGGATCTTCCCGGAAGGCATTCAGCTGCCCAATGAGATCATCGCGAAGACAGCGCAGTGTTATTACGAAGAGGTCCGCATGGAGTCCAAGGCACGGTGGGAGTTCTTGTGTGGATCATGTTGATGTGCTTTACTGACCGTGGTGTGTGTTTAGTCCGACACCTTTCCTTCTCGCAAATGAGACATCCAGTCAAATCGGTGTCCAGGCCTTGTGCAAACACGTCGAACTCTCAACGTGGACTCAAGTCGCTGGATTCCACCACGATTCTCCCTCAAAAGCTTGCAACACGTCAAAACGCTCACAGTCTATCCAAGCACCGAACCTCCTGTCCAACGTTTATCTAGATTACAGCAGGGAGTAGTGCAACAATCCTTCCGGAATAGAATCGAACTCGCCATTCGAGATGGCAACCTCAGTGCAGAGAGTTGGGGGTCGAAGGTTTTAAGACTGGGTGATGGACGGCTCGGAGGAGCGCTTGGTTGTAATGGACCGTGAGCAATGTCGCAAACTTCGTGGAACTGGGAACAAGCGGAGTGATTTCGACTCAATGCTTATCCTCCAAACTCGTGGGCAGGATTGCAGTCATCCTCAAAATTTCGTGGATAATTCCTGTAAGTACGTGAGCTGAACCGTTGAAAGCAGTGACAATGCTGATGCCGAACTTGGTCGCCAACAACAGTGTGTCATCTATTCACCCAATACGGCGAGATTCATCCGATGTTGAAGGCTGAAGATGACGACGAGGTCTTTACAGATGAGGATGACGATGAGTCTGATGAAGCAATTCCCGCGTTCGGTTGAGGAAAATGGTGATGCCTGTATGGCCCCGATCTTACCCCTGTAACACACATTTGTTGCGAATTCGACGAGGAATTACATACAATATCTGTTAAGAGTTTCTGCCCAAAAAGCTTACCTTTTCTAAAGCATATTTCCATCACGCGAACGCAGCGGTACTGGAGGGGACATAACCATGAAATTTTGGCCAGTCAGTGGAGTGCAATCTTCGAGCAGAGGCGAGATGCTATTTGGTCGGAGTTGAGCTTTCATACTCTGTCACTCTATCCATTTTCAGAGCAGGAAGGAGCCGCATTTATGCACGAAACTCCCCCAAGGAATGGTCTGAATCTAATGTATGTACAAATCGGAATCCACTAATATGCCGGTTTGACCTGATAGTTGCCAGGTTTCACTTGCACCAATTCACTTTCTTGGTCCCCACTCAATCCATTCCTTCTTGGCGCCACGCTCCTTCCAAGTGATCCACTTCTTCTTCTTCTTCGGAGCGTACGCACTTTCGGGGATTCCGTGATGGTCTCTGACACATTGCAAACCAGCTTTGGTAGATACAGGAAAGATGGGTGGGTATGAATATCGGCAAAGGGGGCAAACCATCCTGCAGGTGTCGCACGAAGCGATCGAACGTGAGGAGCCCTGAGTATGCAGAGGTATACCAGTTAGCGAGCAGAGGTGGCCTCTGTAAGGTGTCCTACTTACTGTCATTGTGATGTAGGTTTAGTTGGGCTTTGGGTTAGGATGATAATTGTGAGGGGGATGTTGCTGATGCTGCTGCGGTACGATACTCGCGACAGTGAAGTGGACCATATATACTAGTAGCTGTACGTCAGGCCGTATGTCGCAGGTATCGTCAGCTTGACATGTGAGACATCGCGTGGGCTCCCCTGGATGTTGGTACGGTGGCGGCAATTCGGGTCTGACGAGCCATTCTTCGATGGCCCTCTCAGTAATGCATCGCTTTGAGTTGTCTACCTACCAATGCACTAGTGGAAGCCCCCTAGCGTCCATAAGCTTGTTCTGTATTTCTCTCCTGCACCGTCGACCAGTCCTCTCGCTCTTCGCTGCTCCCAACATATCATAGCCCCTTTCCAATCTCCGGACTTTTTTGTTGTTGTATTGAATCGTCAATGGCTGCTGAAGATACACCTGAAACCTAAATATACCATATAGTAGCGGGTGAAAGGACGACCCTTCACATCATACAGCGTCTAAACAATAACATCTCAGTCATCGAACGTGATCTTCTTGCCCGTGACCCCACCAGCCACGATAGCAACATTCTCCCTCTTTGCCATTGCCAAGGCCGCACCTGGCCTTGGTCGACCTGATACTTCCCACTTTCGACCTCTGGTATCCTTCTTTTCCGCGCCGAAGGACCGTCGTGCATCGGCGGGTGGTCCCTTGGGACGAGAGTACGAGGCAAGAACGCTCTCGGCTGGTTCAGCATCGTTATCTGTTCGTGGCTTTTTGAAGCGAGGTCGTTCTGCAGGTGTTTGGTCCGCATCTCCCCCTTCTGCGTCTCCCGATTCGATGGGCCCATCGATCTCCATGCGCTTTGCTCGGCTCGATCTGGCTGTGGCAGATTGTGATGCATACTGTGGGGATGGAAAGAGCGATCAACATGGAGGGACGCAAAATGTTAGATTGCGTCGATGACCTACCTGCAAGACCAACTTCCTCCCCCGCATAAAGTGGTTGGCACGATTCGCCAAAGCGAAGGTAGCAGATTCCACCGTTTTGAAATCAAGGAATGCGAACCTGAATTGCTCGCTTCATCAATAATGCTTTGCGCACCAATGACACTAAAAGCGGACTCACCCCTTGCATCGACCAGTATCCTGGAATTGACCTACCCGGACCTTGAGTAGTCCAGAAACCTCACCACCCCTTGACTTGGTGGCATTAGAGCCTTTGGCCGGTGCTGCCTTAGCCGGCTTCTCATCATCCGACGCCTCATCGTCCGTATCCGCCTTCACTACCTCGACATCATCATCACCTTCTTTGTTCTCCTCTCCCTCTCCGTCTTCCGTGAACTTCCTCTTCCTTCCCTTTCCATCAGCCAAGGGTCCTTGAGCGGTTTTGATAGCGTTCGTCTCTACCATATCTCTGATCTCCTCTTCGGTGGAAAGGAAGTCAAGGTTACCCATGAAGAGAGAGGTAGAGGCATTGTGAGGTTGCTTCTTGGGCAGGGAACCAGCGACGATGGTGGGTGGCTTGGGCGTACGTGCGTCGGTGGTAGGAGCATGGTCATCCCCTGGTGACCAGAGTTTTCGACATCAGAGCCCGACATCCTATACTGGGATTGACAACTCACCAAGCTTGATAAGCAACTTCCTTCCCTCAAGCATCTTCTCGCTCAGTTTGAGAGCGCATCTTTGTAGCTTAGGAGTAAGGAAATCGACGTATGCGAACCTATGTATAATGCAGAACGTCAGTTAGACATGGGCTTGTAGACTAGGGTTCTCATCCTCAGTCGCTCACCCCTTGTTGTCACTCAGCTTCCCCTTACCGGGCTTGAGCGGCATGTTCACTCGCGTGATCCAAGTCTTGCTCGCCGGACCGAAAGACTGGGCCACAGCCGTCGACGTCGACGGTTTCTTCTCTTCCATATCCTCATCAGAATCGTCTTCACTACCTTCACTATCTTCATCTGCCACTTTTTCCACCGTCACCTCCTTGCCTTCCAATCTCGCTTTCCTCTCTGCCTTCTTCTCAACAAGCCTAGCTTCCCTCCTCTTCACACGTTTCACAGCACCTTCGGCGGCCTTCTTCATCCCTTCATCACCTTCGTCTAATAGCTTCTGCAATCCGTTCTCGATCCAGGATCTCAAAGTTTCCGGCTGAGTCCTAAACGACATGTTTCCGATCCAGATGGAGTTGATCTTCTTCGGCTTCTTGGATTTCTTCTCCTTCTTAGGTGCGTCGATCTTCTCCTCTTCAGTAGGCAGTGGTTTCCCAGATTTCGTAGCTGTCTTAGCTTCCTTCTTTGCCGCTCGGATTTGAGCTTTGGAGAGAGGGGCAGGGGCTGCTGAATCGATTTCGATTTCGGGAAGCGGATTCTCCTCCATCTTCTTAGATCGTTTTCGCGGTGCCTCGTCGTCATCGTCATGTTCCGAATCGGAACCCGACGCATCACTGTTAATAACAGCTGCCATGTCTTCGTCTTCGTTGATGTCTTCCGTGTCGGTTTCAACTGGAGATGGAGCGTCCATAGCCTCGTCTGCTTCCTTCTGCTCCGCAGTCTTCCCTTTGGTTGATTTCTTGGACTTCTTCATTGTAGAGGTCTCACCGTCGACCGACTTGCGCTTTTTCTTCGCTTGTATGGAAGTGACGTCTGGCATAGTGTGATAGATATTTTGTGGTGAACGTTGAGCTCATTAGGCGTTCTGAGTGATATCGAAGGTGTAGAGATTCTGGAAATCTTTGGGTCACGTGCGACTGGGAGGGGGTGACATAACCTTCGAGGACAATCAGCATCTTGATCATATGAGCATCATCACAACCCAGTACGTCAAGAGCATCGACCAATCATGGCTGCCGCCAGAGTTCTACGAGCATCCACAGTTCACATGGGAACAGCGTTCGAACTCCGCACCATGAACATCCTGAACTCACAACTTCAAATGAAGGTTACAAAGGTCGGCGGCGCAGGCGACGGTGGAATCGACCTGCGAGGGTGGTGGGATATCCCACGAGACGACAACACTCATCAAGCTTTACGAGTGATAGGTCAATGTAAAGCCGAAAAGCTGAGGATGGGACCTAGGATCATCAGGGAGATGGAAGGAGTCGCGAGAAGATCCATGGATGAGGCTGGGCCTGTCGTCTCGGTCCTCTCCTCGCAAGCTGGATATACCCCTGGAGCCTTTCTGCAGACCAATACGTCAAGTGTCCCAATGTTGCTACTACATATAGAACGATCAAAAGATCCATTAGACGAAGACCCATTAGTTGAAGATGGAAGTCTTATGGGAGCGTATTGGAACGATAAGCTGGTGGGACCGACTGGCCTCCTCGGACGAGATCTGGAAATTCGAAGGGAATACTTGACTGGCCGGTCACAAGCTGGAGGGGACAAGATACATCCGTTTACACTGGGATTATTCTGGAAGGGCCAGCGTGTCAACCTCAACCTCGCGACTCCTGTCTAACACCTCAAACTTCGGAATCGAATTAAAACTATGCCTGCATAACAACGAACTTCTATGAGGACATTGTTACAACACCAAGAGATACCAGAATAACAATGTCACTTGACCTCAACCCATCTACTATACTACTCCTTATGGATCTCGACACCGGCAGGCGCGTGAAGGAGGTCTTTGACCCACTTGTAGATAACGAACTGACCGGTAACGAGACCGGCGGTCATGACTGGGTAGCAAATTACTTCGTTAGCATTGTTATCCAGACGTTTCGGTGACGCCAACAAAAACTCACCCATACGAGGTCCCAATCCTGCGAAGAGGCCCCTGAATCCAGCTTCTTTCCCAAGAATGTACAATCTCTTTATCATGGTTCCGGATGGTCCGTGACCTTTGTTGATTTGGGAAAGTAGAGTATCTGCCGGCTATTGAAAGGACGGAACGTTAGTGCGCTTAAAAGTGAGAATGAGAGCGGTATTCTCAACATACATGACTCAAGATGGCAGCAGCGAAACCGGCTGTTACACCACTTCCAAGGGTGATACCCAAAGCGTACTTTTCTTGGGTAGCTTTCGTGGTGTTACGGTACGCGATTTCGTGCATGAACTCGTTGACAGTGAACTGAGCGGAAGTAGGTGACGTTCAGCATAATGTTACGCTTCAGCAGTCACGTCAACCTCACCTGCCCGATAGCGTACGGGATCTGCTTGCAGATGAGTGGGAGGAATCCAGCGTAGAGTGCACCAAAACCTTCATCTCTTGCAATCTTGGCGAGACCGGAAGCCATGTTTGTGGCGTACTGAGGATATTCGGATCTGGATCAGTCTGTGTGAGGTCTTGTATGGGCCAAAGTTCACTCACCTTCGGGTTGGAGACGAGACGGATACGTGTGGCCTCCAAAGGTGCTAGCAAGATGTCAGCGAAAAACCTGGCGACATGCGAATGATCAGCAATTGAAATATTTTACCATTCCGCGTCTTGACTCACTCTGCTACCGATGCACCACCGAGGTAAATCGCAGTTCTGTGCTCAACAGCAGCCTCTTGACTGCCCAACATGTCGACGAATGTCTTCTTCCAGAATTCGTAACCAGCAAACTTGGCTCCTCCTTGGACGAGGTAACCGATGGCTGTTGGCGCGAAACCAGTGAGGAGTCCACCCGCACCTTCGGCAGCCACGATTTTGCGACCAGCGGTGATCATAGAGTTGCGTGCGAGTGCAGGATCAATTTGGATACGAGCTGAGGCGAAGGATCCTTGTCAGCTTTGGTAGTGGCGGACACAGATAAATCTACGGCTCACTCTTAACAACATCGATGGCTGATTTGACAACAAGGAGTTCAGCTTAAATTCGCAAGGAGTAGTACGACGCGATCAGAACGCACGAGTCATGGCTCCATGGGTACTACAAAATCGTCAACAGTGGTCAGTAATGACGCCTGGTGTGGGGTGAAGGGGAATGAGACTTACGCAGTACAGCACAAGGCACCAGCCAAGAAGAAGATTCCATCTAGGTGGAAATCGCCTCGGTTCAGTTGCAGACATCAGATATCACGACGAATACAAATCTCGCTCACAATCCTTTCGCGTGAAAGTCGGAGTGAGCGCGTGGGCGGGCATAGCCTTCCTCGCCGTCTCTTTTGCTGTTTCGATCGATGCAGACATTCTAACAGTGTTCCCCTTCTAAAAGAGATGGAGGGTAGCTGGATATTCTAAATGTCTATGATGGTGAGTTGTCTGCCGTTAAGAAAAACCAACGCTATCCGATTCAATTTCTAGACGAGATTCCCGGACTACGAGGTCCCTACTGAGTGGTATGTCGCCCGACTGGTATGACGTCAGCATCTCCAGACCATCCGGCCGCGTCAATAGGGGGCCGTCCGGCCGTCCAAAAATAATTCGATAATTTCAAGTTATGCTTCGACTACGTCCTTCCCGACACATCACCGTATACACATCTCCCATCTACCAGTGTTGCCAGTACTCTGGTCTCTAACATCTCATCTACGTCGACCGTCATCAAGTCTTTATCCCATAGCACTGCGTCAAATCGCTTGCCGATCACAAATGAACCCAGATCGTTCTCCTGGAAAGAGGCGTATGCACCTGTACGTACGGGAGTATCAGCAGGATGACCCATGACATGCAGGCAAGGGTACTCGCCATTTATTGTCATCCCTCGTAAGGCTTCCTCTCGTGTTAGCTTCTGCTCCGGGTACCTGGACGAGCGTGTGACCTTGTTTAGCCAACAGTCTACTAGTGGCAAATCCAATCGGACTTACCAGCCATCGGGACCCATCGGAGAAGTGCCATCCTCGCTCCTTCGGGTAACAGCAGCATAAAAACCCTTCAATGGATCGATTGACTCGACAGGAAAATCGGACCCGAGCGTTATTCGACCTCCATGACTGGGATACCAGGAAACCTAACCTATCAGAATGGCTGCATATGTCCCTTGCGCAAAACACCTACTCCAGGTATCGACGCCATGCGTAGGCTCCCCTGATACGTTCTGATCCCTGTTTCATCGTGGTAGACATGTTTGTCAAGCTACTACGAGTTCCATGCATGCATCAATCCACCTACGATTCTCTCTTCCGCATACCACATCTGAAGCGATAAATCCAGTCAGCGTAGCACTAGCTTTCTTGCCCCAACACAACACTTACATCAGAAGTAGCGTGGGTCGGCTGATAACTTGCAATGACTGTCACGCCACCACAATCATCAACAATCTGTCGCTCCATTATTTTCTCTACCAACTTACTCCCCAACTCCGCGGCCTTCTGCAAATCCTTCAGCTCCATGATTTGAGCGTGTTCCAATCTCAACCGCTTGTCGGTACGATTGGTACCTGGACTATCGAGGGCGGCTTCCATCGCTTCAATGACAAGACGATTGGCTCTGTCGCCGATAGTGTGGACGTTCTGGATTCGTTATTCAAGTCAGATGGGGTCGCCCGAGACAGGTTGCTAAGGTTACTGACGACTTGCCATCCCTGTTGGAGGTAGTTCAGCCGACGTGAGCTTCTAAAGTTGCCAGGAGAAAGACATGATGTCTCACGTTTTGCACGAAGTCATTGACTAAAGGCTTCCACACATCGTCTGCAATTCGCATAGTACCGCTGAAATCAGGTCTGTCGGAGTATGGTTCGAGGAGTGCAGCACCCCATGATCCGAGTGCACCGTCACTGTCATAGAACGAGGAAGTTAGCTGTGCATGGAAGTATGGACTTATACCACAGGACGCACGCAAATAGCTTGACTGATCGCATGTTCAGTCGACCATCTGAGCATTGACAAACGGACATTAGCATGTCATCTGCTTAGAAGCCAAGCTTGACCATAACAACTAACCTGCAGCATTGTGAATCATCTCAAAGTCATCACCACAGTACTTTCCTGATTCAGGGCAAGTGAGCTGGAAGAAGTGGATTAGGCTATTATCCCAGCCAATTGCATTTGGTTGAGCTGGAACTCTTACCATGAGATAGAATCGGATCTGAAGAAAGGAAAAGCAAGGCGTCAGATGGACAAGACACTTCATTGATACCCTGAAACCAAACTCACAGGCAACTTCTCTTCCTCCGCCATTCTGTCATTTCCAATGATAATAACCACCATCATCAGCTCACCGTCACCGGAAACCCACGCTCTTCAGAAAGTCACCTCTTGAAGAAATCGACGTAATCTTTCGTAACAAAAGCATCATGAATTCCCGTCAATCCTTTCTCCACGCCATCCATGACTGCTAATCTTAGTTCTTCGAGCATTTGAGAGTGACTTCGACGGGGTCGGACAGCATCAATCAAGAAGATTGCGTCGTCGGTCTGGAAGGAGTCAGTTTTATTGAATCATCAGTCAGCTGTCCTCAAGGCCAGAAGGTTTCAATACTCACAAAGACACCTGTTGGATTCCCTTCACCATCTCTTATTATCTCACCACCGTCGACTGTTTCAGGGAGTTCTCCCATGAGATCTAAAATGGCCTTGGATACCAATTCCGCGTGGAGATCGCTTCTCTTCAGGGCGATTGGCAGACCACGGAGATGAGGTGACGATTCAAGGTCGGCCTTTTTCCGTTATCGTGATCAACGATGATTAGTAAGTTGGATTACCTCGAGTCAACGAGCGAAAGACAAACAGCTGTAGGGAAAACCTTCTCATCCCAAAGATTCTGATCCCATCCCATCCCGTCTACCCAGGCGCCGGTATTGGTCTGATCTTTATGGGATAAGACGTATTCTTCGACCTTGGAGATGACGTCTGTTGTAAGGGGTGGTTGGGATCAGCCAAAAACGGTGGAATAGGATGAGAAGAGGGGATATACCTGAGATGGAGGAACTACCCAGCAGAGGAAGATCGCGAGACCAGCCGTATTCTAACGTCTGGAAATCAGGGTAATCGGGTTTCTTGAATGTTTACGACTCGCCATATGGCCGCGTGCCCCCTACTCACATGAGCATGCGAATCCACCATTCCCTATCAGCATAAAGTGAAGCTTCAGCTAAAATGCAGACGGCATTCGTGCATCAGAGGGTATGACTGACAGGTGTCATCGCTCCACCTTCAGGAATCCAATAGATGGGTAGACCACTTTTACGAACAGACCACGGAGACCTGATAGTAGGTCCAAGAGTATCCTTGTCTCCCCATTTATGTCTAATATCAGCTGATCCAAAATGATACTTGGTCAGCACTTCTCACTTTATTGACTCGTCTGGGGATTGAGCACCTAAACTCCCCAAATCCACAATTCGTTTCCCATCGACTACTACACACTCCACAGCGGGTGTCTCTACTTCGCTCGTATAGATCGATGGCTTCCCACCTTTGGAGCAGATCCCATAGATCTTGGGCAAGCTCTTCCCACCCTTGTTAATAAATTTATCTTGTTGATAAACGGCAAATACAACCAGAAGGAAGATAGAAATGGCCCATCTGAACCTTGAATCTCTAGCAGGTGGAGGTGGAGGTGGAGGTGGAGGAAGGGTTGCAGCTGTTGTCGCGGTTGTCTGGTCTGCTGGGACTGGACCACCGGTGGACTTGTCATCTAGTTTCGCCATTGTTGCTGCCAGACGCTGATTCCGACGTCGAAGAGTGGCTGCGAACATGCACAGATGGACGGGAGAGAAGGATAGATGAATAGATAAACTTATCTAGGATCGACGCAGACAAGAGATAGAAGATTACCGCAGCGCGCGAAAAGGTACATATATTGCTCCCACGGGGGAACACGTGACCGCCGAGGCTTCGGCTGGACAACGTGAGAACACTCCGGACCGCGGCCTCCTTTTCCTGCCTTTCATTGACCGCACTTATCAACACCTCCCTCACCCCGTCTATACATATTCTTTCACCCTTATAACCTACATCATGGCTGATAGTCAAATTGACGATGAGATCGACCAGGATCTATACGCAGGTAAATCTCCAGTCCAATAATAGCAGTGCTTAGTGATACTCGAGTAGCGTAGACTCGCACGTAGTAGATTTCAGTTCCGAACTGATACGCCATTCTATGCTCTCCCTTTACATGATGCTACACCTGTACCTCGCTCTTTCATGTCTTCAACCTCTACTCAGATCTCTATGACCAGGAAGGTAATCTCCTCGACTCTGGCGATGGCCCTTCCGAACATGACCTCAACCGTCCTCTCACCGAAGAAGACGACGAAGGCGAGGTCGAACGTGGAATGGGTGTAGTGCCAGATGATAATGAACCAGCACTACCTCCCGCTGTTCCGCAACACCAGCAACACCAGCAACACCAACAGCCACAACAGATTCAAAGTTATCAAAGCTCGAACCCAATCCCTACCTTCTCGTCAGAGTCAGGAGGGTACGGTGGCGGTGCCGGTATGCCTAGACAAGGTGGTGGCGGCGGCGGCGGCGGAGGAGGTGTTGGTATTGGTCAAGGGCAGGAAGAAAGAATGAGACCGAGTGATATGCCGGAAGAAGGGTTAGTACATGATCTCTTTTATTTTTTCTGATTCTTTAGTTTCGAATTTTGGTAGTGGTAATTCGGTAGATCAAGTACGAAACGCGGCGTAGATGAAGTGAAGACGATAAAAGACTTTTGCGTAGACATACAGATAGTCGTAGAAAGTCAAACTTGAAATGCTGGATGATCAATCGTCGAGGGTGCCGATCAGTCGAGAGATGTTAGATGGACGCTTCGAGGTAGACAGTGGGTAATCGATGTTTGATAGAGCTAGATAGCGATAGCGTCGGTACCTCGACCTGGACGAGTATGGTCAGGATGTTGAAGTGATAGAAGTTTTAGAAACGATTGATACTGATAAACATGGTCTGCTCTTGATGTTATGTTGGGTTTCGCCTTACAACTGACCACTGTTCTTGGTTGATGGCGTATGATCTTCTCGTTTGTTTTTCACCGGTTGCGATGATGTTCTCCTTCCAACCTCTTTATTCTTGCTGTCTTATCCTCATTCGTGGTCTCCTTGAAATTCCTTGCTCTCTCTTTTCATCTCGCTCTACAGCAAAATGTTTATTGGAGGTTTAAATTGGGATACCACAGATGGTGAGCTCGAACCTCCTCTTCATTCTTCCACTGCCTAATGTCATCCCGCCACAGATACACTTCGCAACTACTTTGCTCAATTCGGTCCAGTATCTAACTGTACCATCATGAGGGATCCACAAGGTCGCTCAAGAGGTTTCGCTTTCCTAACATTTGAGAATCCAGCGAGTGTCAATGCCGTGATGGTCAGGGAGCATACAGTTGATAACAAGATTGTAAGCAATTGTTCAAACCCGGTCATTCAAAAATTGGCCTGACATGTAATTCTCTTCAGATCGACCCCAAACGAGCGATTCCTCGAGCAGAACACGCGAAATCGCAAAAGATCTTCGTCGGTGGCTTAGCACCGAGCGTGAACAATTCATCACTACGAGATTTCTTTGTCCAATTTGGAACGGTCATGGATGCTCATGTGATGATGGATAGAGAAACGATGAGGAACAAAGGATTTGGGTTTGTCACGTTTGACGATGAGAGCGGAGTGGAAAGAAGTATGGCGGCTACTGGGATGGAATTGGACGGAAAGATGGTCAGTACGAGGCTTGCCCAATGTGGCTTAGGTACATGTCTGATGAGCAAAGAGTCACAGATTGAAGTAAAGAAAGCTCAACCCAGAGGAGGTCGCGATGCTCCTCCCACAGGCCAACAATTCCCCATCGCCACCCACTCCGGTCCCACTCCCGCTCAACTGAACAAGTACAACACGAATGCACAACCACAATTCCCTGCTATGGGAATGGGAGGAATGGGCATGGGTGGGATGGGAATGCCGATGGGCGGTATGGCTGGGGGATTCGACCCTCAAGCTATGGCGATGATGTATCAGAAGATGATGATGAACAGTGAGTCTTTGTCTGTGAGAGTGAGATTGTATCGTTCTGTCGCTGATCTTCACCCGCTGATAGTGATGAACCCAATGGGTGGTGGCATGGGTATGGGTATGATGGGCAACAACCGTGAGCGCTTTCCTTTCACGTCGAGTAGGACATTCTTGCTGATGTGAAAACACATCTGAATCACCGCGCTTAAAGGGAACATGCAAGATATGGGTGGTATGGGTAACATGGGTAATATGGGGAATATGATGCCCATGGGTGGAGCTGCCTACAACCCGATGATGATGGGCGGGAACGTGAGTCCAGCTCCTTTCATCAACCAGTTAAATGAATCTAACCTATTTGCATTCCTTTTCAAAGGCCGGACGGTCACCCGCTGGAGCCGTAAATTCTAATAACCCAAGCACAGCTGCTGTGCCCATGGCATCAGGCACCCTTCCACCAAACGCCCCAAGAGGACCAGCTGCAATGAGACAACCACCATCTGGGCCCTCGAACGCCGGCCAGGGCGGTGCTGGAGGTGCCCCTACTGGACCAGCTGGTGGTCAAGGACTTCCAGCGCGGTATAGTACACAGGGACAAGCTAGGAGCAGACCGTACTAAGAACGGAGAAGACAGGGAGGTTGATTCGGTGTAACAATACGTGGCATGTGAAAGAAAAGGAAAGATAAATCAAAATCATTTCCGCGGATATCTATTTCTTGAAGAAAGTTGTGGATGGACTATTTACAAAGTTGGAATGCTGTTTGAAGCATCCTCCTCTAACCAACACCCATCACTTCCAGGACATGCCCATTGCGATGGCTTCCTCTTCTTCAACATCCAAGCCGAGGGCTATTAACAAAAACCAGGTTCAATATCGCGGACATGCTCACTTTAGACAACGTGTCGTCTTGTCCATCCTCTCTGGTAAAAGTGTGAGGATAGATGCAATTCGCGCGGATCAGCTGGAGGTTGGAGTGCAGGGTGAGGAAGAACGTCGTTGGTTTCGTAAGATTCTATACTGATACCTCGCTCTTTATACTTTCAGACTACGAGGTATCCTTCCTTAGACTTATCGAGAAGGTCACCAATGGTACATCTATCGTCATCAATGAAACTGGTACATCCGTGCTCGTCCGACCAGGAACCATACCTGGAGGAAAATACACGCACACATGTCCTACTTCAAGGTCTATAGGGTACTTCTTGGAAGCTGTGATACCACTGGGTGTGTTTGGAAAAGTTGGTTTGGAGATCAAGTTCGATGGGATAACTGGAGAAGAGGGAAGGGATTTGACGGTGAGCGATACCTATAAAACTCCGATGGCTCAAAGCCTCGATTTCTGACTTGCCCTCATCTTTGGTACAGGTGGATATGATACGGACAGTCACACTGCCACACTTGCATCTCTTCGGCATTGCGGATGGTCTCGAGCTCCAGGTGAGGATGCCTTGACTTACAAAGTCCGTCTCCCAGTAAGCCTGACGATTGCATGTATTCAAAGATCAAGAAACGAGGAGCAGCACCGCTGGGAGGTGGGCAAGTCATATTTAAGTGCCCCGTCGTTCGAAATGTCAAGACGCTCAACTTCGTGGACGGTGGCAAGATCAAACGGATACGAGGTATTGCGTGCGTATTCGACATGGGTCAAGGATCGCTCTACCCGGAGTGCTGATACAGTGATATGTCTGCAGATATTCAACGAGGGTGTCTCCGCAATTTGCGAACAGGATGGTAGATGCTGCGAGGTCTGTGCTGAACCGGTACATACCAGATATCTATTTGTATACCGACGTCTACAAGGGGGAGGAAAGTGGAAAGTGAGTTCCGTTGGTCCCCAACCAGAACCAGATTTATGGGCCCTCCTCCTGACATCGATCTTCAATTCTCAGATCCCCAGGTTATGGCCTCACTCTGCTTTCCCTCTCGACCACCTCTGCACTTCACGCCGCGGAAGCCCTTTCTTTGCCACCACCTGCCCCAACAAGAGCCAACTCCATTGCCTCCATAGAACCCAACGTTATGTCCAACACTTTTCAAACGCCTGAGGATTTGGCATTACATGCTAGTAGACTGCTTTTGGAGCAAATTGGAAGAGGAGGATGCGTGGACGAGGCTCACCAGTGGTTAGTGATGCTGATGATGGTGCTTGGCAAGGAGGATGTAGGAAGGTGTAAGATGGGGAAATTAACGGCGCATTCGTGAGTGGGGAAAAAGATTCATGACCATACATCCCGTTGACTCGTCGTTGTGACAACGTATTCAGCGTACAATACCTTCGTGACATCAACGATTTCTTTGGCGTCAAGTTCAAGGTGGCTCCTGTCGCTGGCAGTGCCGATCATACGGATCACGAGGAAGTATCGAAGGCCGAGGAGAAAGTACAAGAAGAGGACGGCGACATCGTTATGCAATTCATGAACAACAAGGAGAAGAAAGAGAACCAGCAACGGCGGTTGGTACCACAGGAAATCATGGTCAGCTGCTTGGGCGTTGGCTACAGTAACATCAACAAGAGCATTTCATGATGTGGCGGACTCTGTTCGTTTCTGTATCTCGTGTTGTATGATAAACATCTAGGCATGACCAATACAATGTCCCATCATCGCGACCAGTAGCCCTCGCATTTTTACTCCACATCGTCCTCGCTGTCCTTGTCGTGCATTTCGGGCGGGGGCGATGTTTCCTGTCCGGTTGGCAAAATACCGGAGTGCATGTTGGAGGAGCCGCCGAGGATTCCTACCGAGCCGGCTGATAATGACGTGCTATGGAACACATTCATGCTGACCATGCGTTGTGGCGCGTGCAGCGCAGTAGGCGTGGGTCTCGGAGTGGTTCCCG
Source organism: Cryptococcus sp. T15_22C (assembly GCA_017654825.1). NCBI lineage: Eukaryota > Fungi > Basidiomycota > Tremellomycetes > Tremellales > Cryptococcaceae > Cryptococcus > Cryptococcus sp. T15_22C. The sequence goes on along the minus strand of JADPYA010000029.1, from coordinate 45,527 downwards.
AGAGTGACCTACCGAGACTCCCGAAGAAGCCGCGCTTGAGACCATTACCAGGGCTGGTTATACCAGGTGATGGCATGCCGGAAAGGTCCCCGAAAGAGCTTACTCGACTCGGAGCAGCGACAGTGCGTAATTGCAGGCGAGAGATAGCGTCCAATGTCTCTCTCTTAGTGATATCAGACTCGGCGTCGGCATTCAGAGCGTCTTCCTCGGCTTCCGTCTGCAAGGCAGCGGCAGCCACCTTGATCTCCACCAGATCATGCTCTACGTCCGCCAATCGACGCTTGAAGCCCGTAATCTTCCGTCCACCATCAAATTCTTGTGACGAGCTGTCGGCATCAACAAAAGCTCTTGCAGAGGAAAGACTCTTCTGATCCGGATTGAGGGTCAGTAATGTTTGCAGTCCAGCTCCGACCCGTTCATCATCAGCGATGGCAATCTCCACCTCCACCCGCACGTCTTCGATGACATCGTGGATCCCATCGAGCAGAATCGTCAATCTTTTCGCTGCAGTGTCTTCGTCGAGTGTAGATGACGTCCCTGAAATTTCCTCCCGAAGGCTTGAAAGACTATAGGCGCAATCGTGCAGTGACTTCTGCATACTGGTATATCTCTCAGGTACCCGGGAGATTTGGTCTCTGACCAGGGTGACAGCTGGATCTTCATCCATCACTGGGCTGGCAATGTCGGCGGCCTCCTTCATCGCAGATGAAGATGGCTTCTTGTGAGATGCGAGTTCTGGCACGTTGGCCATGGATGCGAAGCTACCTAGCTTCGGCGTAGCCTCTGAGTCTGATGACTCGATGACAAGTTGCATTTCCGATGTTCGGATTTCCGTTTCGGTCGGTATAGAGCCTTCAGGATGGGGTGCCTCCACTTCGCGGTCTTGTTCGCTTTCATCAACGATACCTACATCGTCGTCAATGAGGTTTGCTATTGCCAATCTCGTCATGTTCTCCTTCTCTAGAGACACCCTTCGCTTGGTCTGCTCTTTCAGATCCTCCATCAACGAGAGGAAGATCTCCTCCGCCAAGATCCTCCTCGAAGTGTGACCATCCACTGAGACGATCCCATCTGGTTGATCCGCCGACGGCGGCAGTCGAACCTCGACATCCGCCAAAGGAGATTCATCCACAGAGAACAATTGTAATCCAGATTCGAGCAACTCCCACAGACGAGCGACCTGTTCATCATGCGCAAAGGGCCTTGAAGGTGGAAGCATCCCAGATGTCGTCGAGGTTGGTGACATGAGAGAGTTTAGACTGGTCGTTGAAGCCGAGGCGGATCCCATTCCATATCCTCCAGTCGAAGCGACACCCAACCTTCCTCGTTCTCTTCTGACTCTGTCTCTCCATCTCTCCCCCCTTTCGGCCCACCGCTCTTCCCTTTCTAGACACTTGATTCGTAAAGCGGTTTCTCTCCGACGACCAAATGTTTCACGTTCGAATCCGTCTGCCAATTCGTCCATCGCTGCTCGTAGAGTGATGGAACGTGCAATTTCCCGAGAGAGTTGGGTTTCAGAAGAGAGGAGACGGGATCGGAGTGTGGTGATTGTAGCGTTAAGACGGGAGGTTTGAGCTAACATGGTTTGATGTAACTGAGTCGTAGTCTTCTGAGTGAAAGCCCTGCCATGACGACGGTCGGACAAGACTATCAGTATAAAAACATGACCCTCCTTTTTCAAGCACGTTCCACTCACATATACCTCTCAACAACCTTAGCAGCACCTTCATCACTCTCCTTCAACCGCTCCGCCTCATCAACACTTTCCACCCTCCTCCGTCTCTCCTCTCCTTCCAACTTTCTCCACAATGTCAATTCTTGCTTCAACCCTTCCATCTCATGTTCGAGTTGATATATCGTTTGTTCTTTTGTTGACAAGGAAGAAGAAAAGTCGGTGAAAAGACGACGGATGCCTTGGAGGCCAAGGAGGATGTTGGAAGGGGTGGATGGTGGCAGGGAAGTGGAATTGGATAGAGGTTTATTTGATGTATTGGCATTGGCAGTGACTGCGAATGAGCATGTGGGACAGACGGCTGCCTCTGTAGATGAATACGGTGCCATCTTCGACTCCTGAACCTCGTTCAGCTCTTCCATTGATGATGCGATTTCCGATGTCGAAGAATCGTCTACGACACTTTCGTCGCCGTGACCATTCATAAGCTGCTTCACGTTATCTGTAACTTCCGCACGCATCTCCTCCTGAGATCCCAATCTACCCATGGCTTCATTCAATGCCAATTCTAACACCTTCTTCTCCTCATTCTCCATTCTTCGCGCTTCCTTCTCCTCTTTCAACTCCTCTTCTATACCTTGAAATCTATCCCACATCTGCGCCTCTCTTTCTTCCGCAGCTTCGACTCTACCATCCGCCAACCTCAACTCGGATTGAGTGGTAGATAACTCTTGAGCAAGAGATAAAGCCCGAGCTTGAGAAGTTTCCAGTAGGTGAGTTAAGCGACGATGTGCGAGAGTGAGTTCGGATAATGCTTTTGAGGAGGATGTAGGGTTTTGTGCTTCTAGAGAAGGGTTCGGGGTGGATCTATGTTGGTCGTGTGATCGATAACTCTCAGCTTTCGCTTGGCCTTGGCAAGGAGGCACCGACGACAGAAGGAGAGGGAAACCGAGCTAACCTCAATATCTCTACCTCCTTCTCTAATCCTTTCATCATCCCAGCCAATCTGCTTTCCCGCTCTTTGCTCATGGTCAACTCCATGACCTTTCCTTGAAGCTGCATGGAAGCGTGGTGAGCTACATGTTGGAATCTAGAGAGGGCGGAGCGGAGTGAGTGGAGTTCGAGAGAAAGAGGATGTGAAGATGTGACCGAGGTAGTGCCTAGAGGAGATGGACGTTCCATCTTTTGTTTTTTTATTGCAAACTTGAGATAGTCCAACGTGGTGTTGGAGATGGCGAAGAGGTTTGCGCAGCGGACAGACGACCAAGTTTGAACGCGACTTGGCTACGGACTTGCTAATCTGACTCCGCGCGTTCCGAGAGAGCTTCACGGTTGCCCGAAGTCGAAATGTGAGATCAGATTCTATTTCCTGACGACGAAGAGATTAGGGAGGATGGCGAGGATGGTGAGCTAGAGAATGGTAGTTTCTGATAGATACGTGAGGCGGAGCATGAGAAGTCCCCTTTGTTGCTGACTTGGATGTAGTAGCTTGCTTCCACGTGTAGATGGAATAGGAACCGACTGGTTGTTTACGATTCGTTTAAGAACGCGTTTTGCCGGTTTTTCTGTCTTCCTGAATGCCAGCTCACGGTATCCTGCTGGACAGTTTCCTTCATCGGCATAAGAGCCAGGTTCAGGCAGACCGATTTCAAATCTCTTATGTAAAATTATTCTAGTCCACACCAACGGATAACCGCCGTCTCACGCCACAGTGATATTCCACCTTCTCTTCTACCTAAGAAGCTCTAGATATAGGTAGAAGGATATAGTTTGGGGTGTCATCTCGCATGATCGTACCATTTCGGCCTACGTCCTGTTCAGCAGACCAAAACCATTTTCTTGAATACCTGGCCGTGGGTGATTGACTTGAGAACATCATATACTAAATCCTCGTGGTACAGGCTAATCGAAAGGGTTACATCGCTCGGCTCGCTATACTGTACAAGATTTGACTGCTAGTCAATCATATTCATTGTTTGTGTAACGTAGCGAGACACGCTCCTTGGTTCCCGATCCCCACCCATTTTTTATTCAACGAAACAAGCTGATCCTCACCACACTATCAATGACGTCAATGACCTTGTCCCACGTTCTTCGTTCGGGTTGGTGGTTTTCGAAAGCCTTCCTTTCGACCAGGTGTTGTCCTAGCCCGAAAGCTGTGTGATCATCTGGCCCCGGGGGGGTTGATAGGCTGGACTGACTTGAGGACATATGATATGCTATATGAAGTTCATTGCCATAGCATAGACAGACAACCCCTCCTCCCCTCCTCCCCTCCCCTTCTAACACCCGCTGCTCCTACTCTATCATCGCCGTCCTCCCACCGCGTAACAGTAATTGAAAGTGACGCACGCGCTAGTTTCCAATTCAAACAGCCCAGGTTAAGGTAAGGTACTTGTTGAAAACAACATCGGAACAACTTCCTTCGACAATCCTACAATCTAGACATAAGACACGGAGGAAAGACCCTAAATATTCTCTAAGCTAGCATTCAACACCTTTTACAAGATCTTACGAGAAAAGAGAGAACGCCTCGAACACGTCGTCTATCTGACCTTGAACAACGTAATGGAACATAAGGAGTGAATGGATCTCGTCCTCCCTTGCCATATCTAGTCTCTCCCTGTCTCTGTCTCTCTCTGCCTGGGTTTCGGTTCGGTAAAAGCGTGAGGGAAACGCTCTTTCGGTGCGGATAACGGAATCCGTTTTTCTGCCAGGAGGATCGTCAATCATGAACAACCAAATCCAACCACAGCGTCCACAGCGTCCACAGCGTCCATCATACTCTGACGAGTCTATTCCGGATCATCACCCACTTCCTCTCCCTCCACCTCCACCACCACCACCATCATATACTACCGTAGGAACTGGTCCACCAACACCTACCAAAGCTCCCGTTCGTGTTTCTTCGAGAACATTAAATCGTCGTCCTTCAAATCTAGTCGTCCAACTCGCTTCTCCGATCTTTCCTCCCTCCTCAAGTCCAATAACTAGTCCTTTGAAATCTCAGTATGAAGTTCTATCACCAGTATCAGCTCATTCCACCGGGACATCTCCTTTCTCAGCAGGTCACCCACGGAGCTATGCGTCGTCCTCTAGCGATGGTTTAACTTCTCCCAATCGGGCAGAGGTTCCAAGATTACCTCCTGGAGCCGCACCATCTTCTTTCTCTAAATACCAAGGCCTAGGAATCGGTGCACCCAACCAGAACTCTCATCGATGGGAGGCCTCTCAGTCAACGTATGGAAAAGGGACTGGCAATGAGGAAGCAGGGCGATACGGGAGTCCTCCAGGCGAATACCAGAGAGCGGTGTCGGAGGCGGTGGTGCAAGGGAATGGACATATAATGCCGGGTGTCTTGGGTATAGAAGGAGGAAGGCGGCGAAGTGGGAGCCAAAGTCGTGTGGAGAGGAATGGGATTGATCGTGAGTTAATACGACGTAGGCAGGAGAACACAACCTGACGAGGGCCCAAAAAAATCGTTCAAACCTGGCATATACAGCTGTTCTTCTCGAACCACCTTCAATCCCACGTCTACCGCCATCTCCATCGCTCGATATGGCTTATTTCTCAGGCCAACCGAATCCCCAACCTCGCTCGGACTCACAAAGCAATAACCTCACTGCTCCTCCACCTGCGTATTTTGATCAAGCACCATCACAAATCCCCTCGAGCGGATTGAATGATAAAATGGTCAGGCTGGCTGCTGCTAGTGGTATAGACCTATCATCTGTCTCCACTTCTAGCATTCGGAATAGCTCCGATGGGACAAGGGAGACGATGGATGATGATTCTTTCTACAGGAGGACAGGCGGTACGGCTGTGACGAGTATGTCGAGTATAGCTTCTTCGAGAGGAGAGAAGAGGGAAGTTCAACATGACGTTTCCGTGCCAGCAATGCAGAAGAAACCTTCCACACCGGAGCTGTTGCGACCTACAATGGTACCGTTTAGACAAGGATCTAGACCTGCATCCCCGGCAAGGAGTATCCCACCTAGTCCACTTGGATACGATGCTAGTCTCTTACCGCCTCGTGCTATGGGATCGAGGAGCGTGTCGTCGTCCGTGGTTAGCTCGGCCAGCTCGAACGCATCTAGTGGGAGTGAGAGGGGAAGTGCGAGGATGGATGTAATCGCCACGTCTAGGGCGAAGGAGCAGAAGTATGGTGGCAAGAGACATCTACCGATTCCACCGGAAATGAAGGGAGACGATCGAGCAAGACAATACTCTCAGCCTCGGAGCGTCAGTACTGGGGCGATGAATCGGCAGTCAGAGCAGAGATCTGTCGATTATGGTGGATTCTCAAACGGACCTCGACAACCCTCGCCATTATCACTCGGGACATTTCAGGATCCTAGGAAAGCTCCTACCCCTCCAAATGAGACGACAAAGGTGTCGCATAAAGATCTTCCCCCCATTCAGACTCCAAATTCAGCGATCTTCAATCCTATCCACGCTCCACCTCAACAATTTTTGTTCAACGCAAATGGAAGGTCGTCGCCTGTGGAACGGAGATTGAACGGCTCCCCCTTGGCTGCTAAACCTTTGAGATCCGCGTCGCTAGGCATCTCAGCATCAGGTGGACCCACACCTCGAGGCGTGCACTCACCACCGCCTTCAGCTCCAGGTCCCCAAACCATCTCTCCTGCTTATTCGTCTTCTGCACACGAAGTCATGCCAACCAGCGCAGCGGTTGAAAGCATTATCGAAGAAATGCTGCATTCGAGCATAGAGGACGGTGAAGCGCCGCAGAGTTCTCGTCGTGATGATGGACCCCAGAGGCGGCCGGAATCCTCGATGTCGAATCGAAGTGAGATGGGTGGCGGTATGATGGATCGCCCAAGACCTTCGAAGAAGTCCTCAGAGTACACTATCAGGCCTACTGCGGGAACACGCTCGCCGACGCCACAGCAGGGGGGATTCCAATCCTTTAGGCAGGTCTCAGCGGCCTCATCTCACTACCCGCCTTCTTATGGTAGCTTTAAGCATGGGAAGGCTTCGATTGGGACCATCATGATGGACGAGACGATTCAGCAAAGTCTGTTACCCTTCATGTCCATCGCCTCCTTCTTGGCACTTCTCGGAGCTTTACCTGCGGAAGTCAGACGGACGATTAGTGGAGAAATCGTCGGTCGATGGGTCTGTCGGGAATGGTCGGTTGCAGTGGATCAAAGAGAGACATGGCCGGGTCTACAGGTGTGGGAGGGGTTTCGTAAGTTCTTCTTAGATTAATCTTGGTTTCTGGTCACAAACTGATGACCTTGCCTGCGAAACATTTTAAAAAGTCGAATCTCTTCTTCATGATCCCAGCGCATTTCCGACGTACCCCGCCCACTTCCGTCCCCTTCTGCAACATTTGTCGCTTTCTCACACCCTCATTGTCCTCTTCCTACGGTCACTACCTGCTGACGCCTTCCCTGGGTCGCCACCGTTCGCATGGGAAGACGACGGCACCTCCGTCTCGATTGGGCTTCCCAACTCGCAGTCGGCGATGACGATCAGTACTATGGCAGCAAGATCTCGTACGGGTAGCGCTGTCGAAGTTGGTAGCGCCAGTGCTCCGCGACAGGAGAGGTTGTTCGAGCTTATCATGCCAGAGCCGTTGAGTGCAACCAAGCCCGAGGTGGATGAGGTCGAAGTGATCATCCCGCCACCTCCCCCGGACATTAGGAAGAGGCGAGGCTCTCTCGGTTCGGCATCGATCGTCTCCTGGAGTAAGGGACGACGCAACAGCACTTCCACGACTGTGTCCTTGCAGAACAAGCAATCACCGGTCTTCGTTCCGCCATCTGGTAACCGCAAGGCACCACTTCCACCAGTCTCCTTCCCGAAACCAAAGCGTTACGTTTTCCGTTCTCATCCTGACACGGAGTCATCTTACGCAAGCCCACGGTCACGGACGTCGTCGGAGTCGGGACGACCTGGCTCGGTATTCTCTGTGGATGATACCCTGTCGTTGTCTGGAGGCCCGGGGATGCCTCCCTTCAGTCGAAGCATGTATAGGCATCGAAAGGCACCCAGCGAAAGCGGTAGCTCTGGAGTCGGACGGTCGTCCCTCGGTAGCCGGCACTCTCCGAGCATGGCATCCCATCTGCGGGCTGGAGGCGGCGGTGGTTGGAGCGGATCAAGGACAGCGACAAGTTCACCGACGGCTAGTCGGTTCTTCAGGAATGACCTTGTTGCTCCACCCGAGCCTGTGGAACCAGCATTCGACAAACCGCTTCCGATCGCTGTTGGTCGTGCTCCGATTTTAAGGGTCTTCATTCCACTTTCGGAGCAGGTGCGAAGTTGGCCCAGCGCGGAAGGCGCAAGACTTGCTCGAGCGGAACTTGAACGTGCTGGAGCTTGGAGTAAACTCGTTGTCGGGGACGTTATCGTGAACACGGCGTTGGAAGATCCTCTACTACCTCGCCACCTAATGCTTTATTCGCCAGTAATTCAACCGTTCCTCGTGCCTTTGGAGTATAGATATTCAGAACATGGCCATCTACCGGGTTACATCAACGCTTTCGATCTGCCCCCTTCTTACTATTTCCCTATTCTACCTCTACCTCATATAATTCACGTGGACCTCTCTCCTTGGGCCGATCGAATCCTCCCAACTCTTCGATTGGCATTTGACCGTCGAGATATTACGACAGCTCGCGGCGATAAGATGGTGGCGAAACGATACCTCCATGTCGCTGGATTCCAACTCACGCCAGGCGATCACAGGTTTGTGTGTGAGGATTGGGAAGGCATGATCACTTTGGAAGCCGATGGGACGGCGGAGGGTAGGAGAGAAATCCTCAGAAGGATCGGGAGGACTTCGGATATGCAAGTGGTCCGGCCTGTGAGAGGGCCTTGGGAGATTATAAGAGAGAAGAGCTTGGGAGGGTCGGTGTGGCTGAAGTGAGTAGCTGCGAGAGAGGGATGACCCGGTATGATGCTAATATGACTTCCTTCCACTCGCTCAGACTCATCCTAGAGACCACTACTGACGGACGATAGGATAATTTTATGTTATGGTAACGATAAGGACTTGGACGGTGGATGAATTACACTACATTAGCATACTCATTCCGTAAGGAAGCATTGTACGCAGTCGAAATGAAAGGGAACACCATATTTCGCATTTTCTCAGCGAGAGATTAGATAAATTGCGGCGGCAACCGAGACGCGTCAGTTCGGCATCTTGAACCTCATAATTAGCTCGGATGAAGATGGATCTCAATCCAGCGATGAGGTTTTCCTTAGTTGTACCATTCCACAGGTATAGGAAAGCACAGCAGCATCTATTATCTGTCGTGGCATTATCTCCACCTACTGTCGAGGTGAGACATCAAACGCGTCCCATAAAACGAAACTCCAGCAAGTTTTCCTCTGCACAACAACCATTCCCTGGCCCCTGTCCAGCATGTCAACCGCCACTAACCACACTCCCATCGCTATCGTGGGAGCCGGACCTGGCGGTCTAGCTCTTGCTCTCTATCTTCAACGTCATTCCATACCATTCAAGTTGTACGAACGTGAATTCTCCTCCACCGCTCGAGCTCACCAAGGTGGAACATTGAACATAAACCCGGAATCAGGAGCGTTCGCTATCAAGGAATGTGGGTTGGAGGAGGAGTTTTGGAAGGTGGCGAGGGAGGAAAATGAACAGATGAAGTTGATGGATCATACGGGGAGATTGATTTTCGATGATGCTGAGGCGGGTCCACCGCATGGTGATGTCACCGGTGATGATGGTGGAGGTGATGGTCACCAAGGCCAAGGTCCGCCGGCTCCGAGAGGACCAGGTGGAATTGAAATTCCAGATGATAAGTTTGCTAATCTACGACCTGAGATTGATAGGTGAGGATCTTGAGGTGTGGGTGGTGGTATATTCTGGATTTTCGTAGCTGACTTATCATTACTTCTCGTTTCTGTAGGACGGATCTTCGAAACCTCTATGTATCAGCTATAGACCCATCCAATATCCTCTATGACCACCAACTCAAATCCGTCATCCTGCCCACCGACTCTTCCACACCTTATATCCTTACATTTCACAATCAACCCGAAGCGACCGCCTCTGTACTCATCGGCGCAGATGGAGCATGGTCTTCCATCCGCTCTCTCCTCACTCCCGTCAAACCCATTTACTCTGGATATACATTCTACGATATGTTCATGCAGGACGTGGATGCTCATCCTAAGCTGGCTGAGATGGTAGGGAATGGGATATGTATGATCGTTGGGTACACCAAGGGAATACTACCTCAACGGAATTCTAAATCGGTCGTCAGGACATACGCTGCTTTCCCAGCTTCTGAGGATTGGCTTGAAAACAACCCATTACCAAAAGGTGACTCGGTCAAAGCCAAACAAATGATTCTGGATATCTTCAACGAGGAAGACTGGGATCAAACGGCCTTGGATTTTATTCGTCTTGCCGATGAAGATGTCGATATTCTCTATCGTCGTATCTATGCTTTACCACCTGACCTTACTTGGTCTCGTGAAGGCAAAGAAGACATATTGGGTGGATTGGCATTGATCGGTGATGCCGCTCACGTGATGAGTCCCTTCGCAGGAGAAGGTGTGAATCTCGCTCTGATCGACGCCATCGAACTCGGAAGAGCTCTTGTGGAAGTGTATGCCCGGACGGAGGTACAGGATCGTAGAACCGTCTTGGAAGCTATCACTGCGTCCGAGAAGGAGATGTGGGAAAGGGGGAGAGATAGAGGAGAGGAGTCAGCGAGGAACATGTATGGATTGTTCGATGCGAGTGGACCTGATAAGTTCTTGGAGGCCATGATGGAGCATCATGGACCACCGTCGTGAAAAGAGGCGAGGACTTGGTGTAGTATATTGCATGTTGTCGTTCGCCACTCTGTTACCACGTGCCTTTTGTGATGGTGTCGGTTATCTACGCGTGGAAGCTTGTTAGCCGGCCGTAGGCGACTGGGACAGTGAGAGATTGAAACAGCAGCATCCTCATCGTCTCTGTCAGCGTCGTCAACATCAACATCAACCATCAACCATCAACCATCAACCATATCCAGCATGTCCACATCACTAGCAGACGCGATTCAGAGAGAAACACTCACTCCCTTCGGCCATGCTCTCGCTGGCGCTCTGGGAGGCGTGTTCAGTAATGCGTGAGTTATCAGTCTCGGCCATCCTCCTCGTCCCACATGTCGTCGAAGCTAATGGTGTGGGCGATGGCTGTATATCCAACAGTGTGGTATATCCATTAGATACGTGAGTCCATCTCAATACCTTTATCTCATCGTTACCTGGCATAGCAATTATTGATAAAGCGGACCATCTTCAACAGCATCAAAACACGAATTCAAGGCGCCGATACTCCGCTGGAGAGCTCATCTCCATCTAGCAGTACCGCCTCCCTCACTCCCACCTCTCTCAAGAAACATAAGGGAATGCTCACACTGCTTTTGAAGATTTGGAAAAGAGATGGCATCGCCGGGTTCTATAATGGGTTCGCGGCTAATATGTTGAATACTTTCAGTATGCGTGAGTGGGACGTGCCACTATATCTGGGAAGGGAGAGGGATTGCTCAATTTCGTGAAATGCTCTTTGCGATGATTAGAATTCGCGTACTTCTATTTCCATACTTTCCTGGTGAATTCGGAACTCTGAATCTCCACCGTTGAAAGGTAGTCGCTAATACAGAGAAATCCTCAACTTTTGTCACTTCCGTTCACAGCGAACTCAAACTCTTCGTCGTCTTTCAAAACGATCTCTCAAACCAATCACCCAACTCTCGACCTCCGTTGAGCTTCTCCTCGGTGCTCTGGCGGGAGCACTTGCTCAAATATTCACTATTCCTGTAGCAGTCATCGCTACCCGTCAACAACTATATGATCCTTCTTCCACTCCTGAAGGCAAGAAAGCACCCACACTTCTAGAGACTGCTTCCGAGATAATCGAAGAAGATGGTATCGCGGGTCTTTGGACCGGTTTGAAACCTGGATTGGTGTTGACCGTTAACCCAGCGATCACTTATGGGGTGTTTGAGAGGGTAAAGGGAGTGGTTTTGGCAGCTAGCGTGGCGAATGGTGGGAATGGAATGTCCCCCGGTATGGCATTCTTGACTGGGGTCTTGAGTAAGACCCTTGCTACAGTTGTCACCTATCCATACATCTTTGTGAGTCCGTCCAAGGACCCTTCAGTTTTTTTTTTTTTGGATGTGGGGTTACTGAACATTGGAAGAAATACCAAATCAGGCAAAAGTCAGATTGCAAGCTAAACATTCATCATCTCCGACTCAACAATCACCGACGACTTCCTCAGCCGCTCCTACGCCGCTCGAATCCAACAACCCTCTTACGCAAGCATCATACGCTGAAGTCGCATCTATTCAACCCCCTACCCATCTCGCCGAGCATCCACAACATGCTCAGGACCATTTCGCTTCTGCAGGTGATCTCGAGGAAAACAAGGCAGATGCGACAAAGTCGAAGAGGAAGATCACGGTGTTTGGGAAGTCGAGGAATAAGGTCAAGACAAATTCGGCGGTTGATATCTTGAGGTTGACCTTGGAGAGGGAAGGGGTTAAAGGGTGGTATAAAGGCATGCAGGCGCAGATTCTAAAGGCGGTTTTGTCTCAGGGTGAGTGATCAAGCTGGGGGGGAGGGGGGGGGGAAGGGCGGGGGGTGCTTCTGCACTGGTGAGGATAGGGGATGCTGATGATTTCGCTTTCTTTCGATCCATCTGCTAAGGTATCTTGTTCATGGCCAAGGGTCAATTTGAAAAGTACGCTTTGATCTTGATCATCTTGGCAAAGAGGTTGGTTATGAAGAGGTCATGAGGATCGTCTAGCTCAGCCCGCGAGAGGATATTCGGAAGGGTGTCTTGATATCGTGATATCGTGTTCCTGTCGTTCCCGCATTTATCCCGATGTACAGAGGTAAAATATAGATTGTGTCTTCTCTGTCTAATCATCCAGTAGCCCGAATTCTATCGTCAATTTGCACATCGTACTCTAACATCGCGACATCGAACATGTTTCTCCCAATTTCAACCAGTCCCCATCATACCCGCCAACAAAGCACTCCTCGCCGTATCTTCTCCCGTGTAGCTATAATTGAAACATTGTTGAGCCAAGTCATACTTTGCCGTCCTGGTCAGAAGATCACTCGAAGCTTGGCCATCTCTTTCAATCGTGAGCTCGAGAGTTATATCGTAGGATCGTGCGTCGTTGACTTTCCAATGCATGTTACCAGTAAGCGTTTCTCCTCGATTGATTGCAAGTGGTTCGCTGAGGAGGAGACGGGCTTGTTGCCAATGTGTGCGTGGAGCTATTCAAGGAGAGGTTTAATCAGCGTCGAAGCCAAACAATTCGCTCCGTCTCACCACTTACAGAACGGTCCAGTATCCAGCCTGAGAGCGATGCCATCCGCGGGCGGAGAAGGTAACATAGCGGGATTCAAGCCATTTTCGAAACCCGACCAAGGAAGTATGGCATTGTGAGTCGTCTCCCAGTTCTCCCATTGTTCGTGGATTTGGTCGTTATTGGCGTCATCAATGAGAGGATCGACGTGACGAGGTGGGTAGAAACCGAGATCGAACCATGATGCGAGCTAAGGTATACATACCCTACATCAGTCCGACGCTTGAACCACAAAGCAAGCAACCGACTTACTCCGTGTATGACACCGGTACGCTTCACAATCCAAACAAGCGGCACCGTAAATTCCTTCAACTCATCCAATGAGAGAGTGTAGAAATCGAAATTCCTTGCACACATTCCTTCAGCCATGAGTGTGTTAGGAGGAATCAGACCGACCACCGGTTGAGCTTTGGGGTTCGGCTTTGTTACTTTCAAGTCGGATAACCAGGAGGTCACCAAATACTCACCAAACACTTCCTCTCGAGCTAGATCGGCTAATGCACTGAAATTCGTCCCGAAGAGATTTTGTTGGAAGAACGCCGCCTGAGTGCTCCGTCAATCAAGGAATCAGAGCTCTTGTTCTCCATCCCATCACAGATACCAAAACACGAGATATTTCACCTTATTTATCGTCTCCGTATGTAAACCTTCGTCTGAAAACGGACAAAACCAAATACCACCTTGAGAAGGATACAAAGAGCCTTCCGGTTTTAAGAATAGATCTCTTGCCAATAAGAAGCTCTCCACCTGATGATCGACAGGACCGACTCCCATTCCATCAGTACATTGCCACTAGATTCAAGGAGAACAAGAGCTTTACCATCCTCTCATGAAACAGCATAACACCAATCGGTTCACTTATAATCGTATCAACCCTTCCTGATTCCAACGCCTTCTCTTGTATTATTGGATCTTCAATCTTTCCATGTAATACTTCGATACGATTTCGGATATGGGGATTCGTATTCGAAGAATTTGCTTCGTTGACAAGCTTTGATTTTTGAAGAAGTTAGATCGCGAGGATTATGAGGTTAGCAATGGAGAGGGACTTACGATTTGGAGTTTGCGTGCGATAGTTGAAGCTTCTATGGATTTGATGTTCTTTGCTCCTGCCTATTCGCAGAGGGGTCAGCAGCTGAGCTTCGTCCGCTTCCTCACAGAGCAGAGCAGTTATGCATGACTAACTTGTGCAGCGAAGAAACTCAGAATTCCTGATCCTGGTTTACACAGCCATGGTCCATCAGCATGATGACGGCAAACATGCCACCTTGACCCTTTATCAGATAAAATGTAGATACATACCAGCTCCAACATCAATCACCAATTTATCATAGAATGCGACCACTGCATTTCCGAGAATTGATTTGCGGTAGGCAGATGTCCGAGCTATATCACCTATCATGTTTGCCTGTAAGGAGGAAGGTATGGTGGGGTGTATGGCTTTTGTTAGATTACCAAAGAGAGGGAGGGGGAAAACAAGACGTACCTGATTCTGAAGAGAGGAGTAGTATTGAAAGTAATCTGATTTGAGTGTCGAGATTAGCATGTAATGCTCGTAAGGGAGTTATATGTATTCCAGCGTTCGGAGGAGAGCACGATGCCACTCACAATCCTGACTTTTCCCGTCACCTTCTTCGCCTTCCTGCTTGTCTTCCGACATATTTGATGTACTTTGTGATCGTACTTTGAAAGGAGCGTGGTATTTGTGCGTGAGGTCACTTGCGAGGGCCGTGAGGTAGGTGTTTTCAGGAGGGAGAGGTGCTAAAAAGAAGAGTATATAGAAGGTAGCGAACGGTATGATAATCCAATGTGATGGGCGGACTGGTTCAAGTCGTTCGAGCAAGCGACCGGAGACAAGAAGACTGCCAACATCTGAAATGTGAAATGTTGAGCCCCGCACTCTACGTCGACGCGTTCAACGAGGTAATCCAACTTTTGTCAAGTCGACCTCCCGCAACACTATGCTCTTCTTCCACGGCATCACTACACATCCTCCGACTACCATGATCATCCCATAGCATCATCAAAATGCTAGACTATAAAGATATCAAAGAAGCGTTCGTAGCGAACAACCCCGGAACCTCCATACTCCACATCAATACCGTCAACCTCATTGGATTGGTTCGTCCCTTCGTCCCTCCCTACTGTCCATCTTACTAAAATATCTCATCGACCGCCGACAGACATCCTACCTACTCGCTTCATCTATCGCTCATTATAGAGACCACTCAGACTTCTTTGCCGACTACATTGCATCCGTTCTTCTCCTTTTATGCGGTCAAACGGTATTCGCAAAGTATCCAGGAAGGTATAATGCGATCCTCGTCTTGTTAGCTGGAATCATCACCTACATTACGCCAAAAAGAATACCAACGCTCGGAAAAGGTCGATTTAGATCAACCACAGGTACTTCCAGAGCTGACGTTGGTGAGACAGGATATTCATCATCGGAGGAAGATGAAAATCCAATAGCTGCGAAATCTGTCCCCATTCCACCTTCACGACCTAGTGGTGCTCTCTCTACACTCAAGGTCCGAGTGCGTCATCGTACATTGAGTCAAGATGGTCAAATACTAGATAGACTCTCACCCCTGGCGGAGTTGCCAACTGAGATGGAAAGGAGAGCCTCGTTTCTACACGAGGAAGAGGATAGTTCAAGGAGTTCTTCAGCTACAGGGATCATTTCTCGAAGCGATTCACCCCACACAATCGACATCCCTCCCTCGCCCAATCCCGACGCCTCGTCCTCGACGCTTTCTCCCCGCCTCACTCCGAGTAGTGGAAATCGACTCCCCCAACAAAGATTCTTATCAGTCTATCGAGCTCATATGATGATAATGACTACCATTGCGATACTAGCTGTCGATTTCCCGGTCTTCCCGAGGGGATTCGGGAAATGTGAGGATTTTGGTACTAGTTTGGTGAGTCTGCCGCTCGCTACCCATTCATGGTATCGACAGCGGCGTAGTAGCTCAGAGAAAAAGCTGAAAAGAGTTGGCCCAGATGGATATAGGTGTAGGATCATTCGTATTCTCGCAAGGCATCATATCAGCACTACCTCTCCTCAAACCTAGCAAGGAGAAACCGATACTGCTCGATCTCCTGGGAGCTATCCGCAAATGCTTACCTATTTTATTGTTGGGATTGATAAGAGTGTTGATGATCAAAGGATCCGAGTACCCTGTGAGTCTAGCAGAGTGGCTGTTGGGGCGGGAAAAGTTGCTAACATGTCTTCTTGAAAAACAGGAACACGTTACCGAATATGGTGTTCATTGGAATTTCTTCTTCACCTTGGGATTGATGCCATTGTTCGGGACTTTGGCGATTCGAGCGAGGAGATGGGGGAGGTATACGAAGATGGCGTTGATTTTGTCGGGGGGTGAGTGGAGTTGTTCGGTATTGAGGTTGGAGAATTGGCGTTGATGTGTGCTCTGGTCTACGAGTTTTAGGGCATCAGGTCATATTGTCGCTGGGAGGCGTGCAGAGTTGGGTGATGTCAGATCGGAGAGAAGGCTTGATCGGAATGAATAAAGAGGGTATCGTCAGCTTTACAGGTGCGTCAAAAGATATCTCCTTGGATGGAATATCCCGATACTTATGACTTCTCATCACAGGATACTTCGCAATCTTCCTCCTAGGCCTTGATTTGGGACATTACCTCCTCCCACCAGACCCATACTACTTCAAAAAACTGTACTCCAACAAGACAGATGCATCGTCGACGATACGGCGGATGAAGCGAAAATCGGGAGAATTAGCGTTGGTGTTGTTGAGTTATGCGACTATCTGGTGGGTCTGTTTAGCTGTCTTGAGGGTCTGTGGGATGGAAGTATCACGGAGGCTGGTGAGTGTTCTGTTAGCCTCAATCAAAGGGGTGGATTGGAGCTGATCAATCCGCGATAGGCGAATCTACCCTACGTCCTGTGGACCGCGGCGTTCAATACGACGTTCTTGTTGGGCTACCTCTGCATTGAAATGCTATACGAGAAACTGGGAATAACGAAGGATGTAACCCCGCTATTAGAAGCGTATAATGAGAATGGGCTGATAATATTCCTAGCTGTGAGTGACAGGATTTCCGAGGCTTCTAGAACTGTATTGTTGAGCGAAGGCTACAGGCGAACATAGGAACTGGAATCGTCAACTTATCGACGCAAACCATGTTCGCATCGGACGGGAAAGCGATGTTGCTGCTGGTGATGTATACGATGGGCTTGAGTGGGTTGGCATGGACGTTGAGAAGGACGAGGTTGAGGTTGTAATGGCTGATTTTAGAAATAGATGCGCGTGATGACGAATGTCAAATGCCCAATGTTGGGGAACCCGGTCTTGAACGTATCCATCACTTCCATACTATAAACCGAAACATGGCAGTCGAAAACCGTCTAGGTGGGAAGGTGGTATTACTCCTTGGTAGTCGTCTACTCATGTCCCAATGCGAGATTGCTCGGTCACTGATACGTGGTCGGTCTTCATCAGGAAACGAAGCAAGTATCGACCGGTTTAGCGAGAACTTAGCAGCGGAAGGGTAAGGCAAAGTCTTCACTTTCCGACAAGCCGATTATAACACCGTTGATACCCGCACAGAGCAAGTGTATCCAAGTGTGTCATACCCACAGATGATGGCGCGACGTAAGTCAGGCTCCAAACTTCCTTGTCTGAGCTTGACGCACTGTTCGGTTCGGACAGCTCTTCCGACAACTCGGCGCAGTACATCCATGTCGTCGGTGGATTCCACAATGCTATTGAAAGGTATCACAAGGTTGATGTAGTCTTAGCTTGCTTGACGAACGAGGGTGATGGCTCCTACAATCAAGGTGAGTCATTTCAATGTCATCTAAACGACGGCACAGACTCAGGTATATCTCCATTTCAGCAGATCAGGGAGTGGGTAACATATTAGAAGAGCTCAAACCTATCCAGAACATCACCTATCCTGCCACTTATATCGCCAGGGTAGCGCACTACATTCTGAGGACTCAAGGATTGGAGCGCAGTGAGGAGGGTGGAGCGGTGCCTCAGGTCATCTACGTGGTTGATATACGTGAGTGTTAAAAGTGGCATTTGCCTACTACTGTATCTGCGTACTGATTTTAGTCCTATCTCAAATAGCTAATCCTATTGAGCATTCAACATCACCTAGCGGAATAGCAGCATGTAAGACTACATCATCTGCACTGTAATGTCACTGTGGCTGATGTGCTTCTGTCGCGCAGCCAACTCGGTGGTCGGTATCGTGAGAAGCACAGCTGCCGGAGGTGCAGTTCATGGCTATGGGTGCGCCTGTCTTGTCTGCTCCCTCGCTCTTGGGCTCTCCTAACGTCTGTGCTGAAATGGATCGGTGTGATAGCGTCTCGATCATATGTGCGAGAAAGAGCCATGGTCAGAATGGTGAGATCATGACCCCCTTTGTATCCCGCCCCAGTCTCTCTCAACTTTTAAAAATCACTCAGGACCCATCATCGACACCGTCATCGACCTCACTTCCTCCTCTCCCACGACCTTCGAGACGTATGTATATCATCTCCAATTTCCCAACGTACTCACACTGACCGTGCATTTTCCTACCACAGTAATGGCAAGATCTTCATCCAATCCCCAGATGGTAGCATGGTCACTCGGTCATCCGATGAACTGGGTTTCAGACGAGCAGTAGGATATAAAGTCTTAGCTGGGAGGATACTTGGAATTATGACGTATGCCTTTTGCCGCTACCTCATTTTTTCTCTCAGGCTGATATCTCTCTCTACAGGCTTACGCAGGGCATTCAGAAATATTTCAGGGTGATGAGCAAGAAAGAAGTCCAATGGGGAGTGATTGTAACTACCGGGTTGATGTGGGCGAAGGGTATTTGTCCGACTATTTTGGCATTATGGTCAGGGTGGTTGATTGGGAGTGGGGTGTTAGGGTTGATTGTATGAACCTAGACATTTTCAGTCCTTGTACCTGGGTTTTGTCTCACGATTTGTATATTCGTTCTGGATTCTGAATTTATGATGATATCTTTCTCCGTCTATTGTATGTTTCATGCGCAGAGATCGATGATCACCTGATATCTAATTCAATCCAATTCTTTCTCTCCATCTTCCGAATACTTCATCAATTTCTGTTTAATACATCAAACAACATCACGATCCAATCAGCAATCCACAACCACAAGTCAGCTTCTTCAAGACAGTCGACGGAAGACCTGAGCACCGACTTACTCCACCAGCATTCTTCCAAGCTTGTTCGACGTGCTTGGTATGAGATCCATATGCGAGTAATTTTCGTGAAGACTCCGGTCCGTCAGAGTAGAAGTTGACTCGGGTGGTTGCTAGTGTTCTGCCTGTGGGAATGACATCAGCGTTGAGGATGGTAGTGTTAGCTCTTCAATTCCCCCCGTAATATCTACCGTTGAGTGATGTAATGGAGAGAAGGAGGAAGGAATGATATCGTGCAGGGATAGTCAGTCACTCACCAAGTTTGACAACCTCACCCTCAACCACCAAAACATCCCCTTCTTTTCCACCTGGTCGAAGGAATTCAGTTTTAATAGATACGGAAACACCGGTTGGAGGTGGAAGACCGGATGTTGTCAAGGCTAAAGAGGCCATCGAATCTGTAAGCTGTTGAGATGGGATGGTGAGGTCCAAGTGGAGAAATGAGCTGGATTAGGGTCAAGAACTTACGGTGAGGAGAACGCCACCATGTACAGTCTGATTTCATAGAACATGAGCATTTCTGTACCGGGATATCGAGTCTCATATCCTCCACCTCCAAGAGGCGGCCGGATAAATCTCTCACCTACCTTGAATTTGTTCAAATGTCCCTGCTCCAGTTTCAATTTAGCTTGCAAGAACCCTGGGGTCGCCTTGGTCAATTGAAGCTACAGTTTACATCCATCCACAGACTCCAGTAAGCTTCCTATGGAGCTTTCAAAGAGATATAAGAGAACGTTACTCACACCGGACAAGGTACGGAAATCATGGCCTGTTGAAAGATGCAAAGATCAGTTCCTGTTCATACGTGGTAGCCACAAGGAAGATGGAATGAGGAAAGAGAAAGAAATAAGACAAGACTGACCTTTGGCTTCCATGGATCCTGCCCAAGCCTTCTGTACAGCTTTGAGACATGCTCCCATGGTCGATACGTTGAATGGATTGGTTGTTGAAGCTGAAGTATGGACGTTTATGAGATCTGCCAGACCCGGCTCAACTCTGGGGCTCCATTCCCACGTGGCCGATATCAGGTTCTGGATCTGTCCAAGAGCGTCCTGGACATTAACATCAACAATTTCATCCGAGTCAAACAAGCTGAACCAAATACGGTAGTCGAGGCCATCTGTCAATAGAAGAAGGGTCGCTACAGTTGTTGGATTCGAATATTCGCTAGAGTCAAGATGAACCCGCCTGTTCCTCCATCCACGTTGGCCATCGTACGTGCTATCCCTCACTTGACTCTACACCACACATTCTCTCTCACTCATACGGGACTTACCAATGCAATCCTCTATAGATCGGAATCGTGCTCTTTTACACTATCTCTGCCATCTCCATGACCCTTCTCAACAAATCCGTATTAAATCACACACCCATACCTGTGACTCTGATGGTATGTCAAAGCTTCGTAGGGTGGGGGTTGATGAGATGTTTGAAGATCATAGGAGGGAAATCAGGGCATGGAGTACCGACATGGGATAGAAATGTGGCGAAACAACTTGTGCCGTTGGTGGTGATTAGTGTTATTGGTCTGACGTCAGTCAATTCTCATTTACATCTCCCGCATGGTTCATAAAGCTAATAGAACATTTCTCGGCTTCTCACAGAGCGAATAACTATTGCCTGTCTCATGTAGGTTCAACCCGCTTCTTGAATGATGAGAGAGTACAAATTGACGGCAGTGAAAACAGGTCGATGCTAGTTTTCATCAAATAGCAAGAGGATTAGTTTTACCGTGTACGGTATTGTGCTCGATTTTCATACTGGGTGTGAGTCCACCATCTTCAATTCCCAGTGTCAAGGGTGGCTTTCAACTGAGATGTTTTACTTCTCTGCTCTCATTTTGGGCTATGTCGTTCTGCGATACCGGGACCCAACAGCAATCCCCTCAACCTCTATCAACATTCGCAACCCTAATCGTAACAATCGGTTTCTTCTCCGGAGTTATACTGGACCCACATCACAACTCCTTCAAAGCAGCCAATCCTGGAGGTGATGTGTATGCGCAAGGCAAAACGGGGACTTGGAAAGAGAGTTTGATGAGTTTAGGCGTTGTTTTTGGTATGGCTAGTAGCGTTTTAAGTGCGCTTCATGCGATCGCTATCAAGACCAGTTTGGTAAGTCCGATCCATTCTTTGACATTGATGCGCTTCGTAGCTGATGGTAGATTGTAATGGGGAGGGTAGACAGCGGTGAATGGATCACCATTAGCCTTGGCGTACTATACGAACCTGCTTTCTGGAGTCCTTCTTCTACCGTTGGTATGGATAACAGGAGAGAGTGGAACTGTAAGGGAAATCCTCATCAGTGCAGTGAATGAATTTGGTCAAGGCGTTTGGTGGGGTGTTGGAGGGAGGTTCGTCGGAGGAGCTGTTGTCACTGTGAGCGTCGTTGAATGTCATTGATCGCTTGATTGGGAAGTGAGAACTTATCACGGGACTCGAGGACCGTAGGGGGTGTTTGGGTTCTTGATTTGTTTAGCGGTGGGGTTGAGTATCAAGGTGACTTCGCCGGTCACCCATAGTAGGTTTTCTTTGCAAGTTTGTGGGGAGGTGCGAAGTTTGCTGATGGCTGATTTGGAGAGACAGTGATCTCCTCAGCAATGAGAGGGGTCTTGCAAACTATATTCTCAGGATTGATATTCCATGACATCATTGGAACGTGGGTTAGGTTGATCTTTCCTTTCGATCTCCTTAACAGAATGCCTGATTTTCTTCTCAAATTCAGCGCCCGCTTGACCTCGATCATGCTCATCGTCCTCGGTTCGATGCTTTACGTCTACGCCAAAACCATCGAATCCGGCTTCGATGCAAGACGAGAACGATTCGTCGATCTGGCTAGTCCAGCAGTTGGTACAGAGGAAGAGGAATGGACTTACGACGCAAGAGACATGCGGCGCAAGAGGTCTTTGTTGCGGGTTTAAGTAGATGTAATCTCAGTGTGTTTGTACGTCACAAGGGTGGGAGATCCCTCCTATGAAAATCATTAGATCATGGTAGTGTACAACAGAGATCTCAAGGGTTTCCGTATAGACAACTCCAGATGATCATGTTATGGCTGGGAAATGGCGAGAAGCAATATGTCAACACTGGTACGAAGACTTCAGACGGCCATCTCGATACATACTGTACTTTGGACCCCCACCGCCTTCGGGTACCGTCCAAGTGATATCCTGAGTCGGGACTTTTATGGAGCAAGTCTTGCACTATTGATCACACCTTGCTGTTAGCATCACGGCATCAGCGGACGTATGAGACTGGGCACGACTCACGTGAATGCAGTTCTGCGAGTTGATCACAAACTTCTTTCCAGCAGCGTCCTCTGAGGCCCCGTCTGCATCTGCATATTCGTATACTGCCGCAGGGCAGGCTCGACCGAGCAGACCAGCGTATTCTGATTGGGAGAAGGATAAGAGACCAGGAATGGGAAGGTCAAAACTAGGCTTAACTCACCAGATACGTTCACGTGGGTGTGCTTTTCTCGAGCATTGGCTTCGTTCGGTAGTCGCAGGTGGACAGGCTGGTTCTCGGCGTGGTTGGTACCGGTCAATGAGACGGAGGTGAGGATGTCGAAGGAGAGCTTGCCATCGGGTTGTGGGTATTCGATGGGTTGACATTCGCTGGATAGAGCAGGGTAAATTTCGTCAGCATATTTGACCCTGAGCTCTTCATGTTAGCCCATACTCACCTCGCCTTCTTGGTCGCGGCAGAATCCTCCACATGGTTCCTAAACGTCCAGGGAACTCTCCCCTTCAGCAATAAACTGTCAATCCCGGAATACGCCAGACCACCCCACAAACCCAAGGGATTATGGAAACTAGGTCTTAAATTTCGAACTTCCTTTAGCTCCTTGTATATCCAACTGTCTTGAACTGCAGTCTCGTATGCGGACATATCGACTGGTGTGGTGGATTCCGATTCCTCGGGGATCGAAGAAATGGCATCATATGCGGCTTCGGCGGCGAGCATACCAGACTTCATAGCGTTGTGGGTACCTTTAATCTATTCCCTCGAGAGAAGTGTCAGTTGGCAAGGATCCGCATTGCGATTTGGACGCTACTATGCTATCGCACCTTGGGAACATTCAGGAATCCTAAAGACAAGCGATTGAATTTCATCGGCATTGTCCCACTTAGCACAATCACCTTCCCCGTCAACTCACCAGCTGAGCAACCAATCAAAGCACCACCTGGGAAGTTCAGCTTCGGGATAGATTGTAATCCACCTTCATTGAGTGCTCTAGCGCCGTAAGCTATGCATTCACCACCCTCTAATAGTTTCGCGAAGAATGGGTGGTGTTTCATTCGCTTTTATTCATAATTCCGTTAATTTCATCAGTCAAGGGGAACCTGACATACCAACTTGAGGAATCAAGCTCACCTGAAACTCCTTATATGGCGATAGGTACGGATTCTCATAATCCAGTCCAACCACTAATCCCAGACTGACCAATCCTCCTTCCATGTGATAACACCAACTCCCTCCATACGTCTTGAAGTCCAATGGCCATCCCAAGGTATGAACTACCTTCCCTGGCTCATAGACTTCGTCTCTAACCTTCCACACTTCTTTGATCCCGAGTCCGTACGTTTGGGGATCCTTTCCTTCTCTGAGAGAGAACTTGTTTTGTATCACTTTAGAAAGAGAACCATGTGCTCCTTCAGCAATGAGGGTGACTTTGGCGTGGAACTCCATTCCTGGTTCGTAAGAATCTTTAGGTTGACCGTCTTTATCCAGCCCAACGTCTCCCGTCGCAACACCTTTGACCGCTTTCCCATCCTCGGAGTAAAGAACTCTTGCTCCAGCGAAACCAGGGTAGACTTCCACCCCAGCAGCTTCAGCTTGTTCCCCTAACCAAGCGGTGAACCTAGAAAGTGAGACGATATAATTCCCCTTGTTGTTCATTTGAGGAGGATGTGGCATTGGAAAAGAGGAGGAGCGAGTGAGGAATCGCATGGAGTCGGAGAGAGCAGGTTGATTGAGAGGTGCACCGAGTTCTTTCCATGTTGGGATCAATTCATCGAGTGCTTTGGTCTCGATCACCGCGCCTGAGAGAATGTGAGATCCTGGCGATGGCGAAGAAGATCGGTACCGGGTAAGGTAAGGGTGAGGAACGCACACAGACCGCATTTTAGTACTCACCGACTTCAGCACCCTTTTCCAATACGACCACTCTGATTTCTCTGCCTTTTTCAGCTTCAAGCTGCTTCAACCTAATAGCCGCGCTCAAGCCCGCCGGTCCACCTCCAACGATGCAGACGTCTACTTCGTCGGTGTCTCGCTCGACTGTTGAAGGGTCAAAGTCTGAGACGGTGGCTAGTGAGCGAAAGGATGAGAGGAGAGGTCGAGGGAGGAAGGGACGGTGAGCTGTACGAAGAGGTCGGATGAGGGAGGGAAGATTTGGATTGAGAGGGATGATGCGCGCCATGTTGGAATCAATGTGTGAAACGAGTTGTATGGAAGGAAAGCTCGATCTGCCCGAGTGGAAGTTGTTGGAACGAGAATGGTATGAACCTGAACTACTCGATGGAAAGTGTCGATGCTACTGCACGGTTAATTGAGGTTAGTGAGGTGACCCTCTGTGGCAGGTATTCGTCAAGTTATCAAGTTCTCGTCCTCTTCGCTTGTTAGATCCAAATCCGCTTGTCGACTTTTGCCGGTGTGGGATCGCAATCTTAGCGTACCAAATCACGTGGACATTCGTCAACAACCCAATGGCGCTCGGGCTATTATTCCAATTCATCGCTGAACGAGGCGAGCTGTTCAAGCAAATGTCCACTCGTATCATCTAGTATACTTAGTCGTTACATCCATCCCACTCGGTCACCACTCCCCTTCCTCCTTCTGAATACCAAGAGGGCATGAGTCTCACCGCATCGATCGATCATGTTTGACTTCAATGTAATCGGGTTTGCTGAGTCCGGTGTATTCCCAAATCGGGTCAACTGTGAAAGGTAGCACTACTTAGTCTTAATCCGTAAAGGTCAAGGCAACGTGGGACTCACCATCAGGTCCGTCGAGATCTCCAGCACCATCCCAACCCCAACACCAAACTGTTCAAGTTATGAGGAACATCGAACATCCTTTTAAGTCTTCCGCCTCCTTCTTGCGGTATAACTCCCCCGTGCACTTACCATGATCCGGCCCAGGCTCGAAATTCAACTCAACCGATTCCTCCTTCTTGAACAACCTATCATGTGGACCATACCAACTCCTATCTTGAGGATCCGAAGAAGGATCATCTGGTAATCCTCCTAGTCTCTTGTACCCCCGGATGGCGGTAAGATTTCGACGATCAGGGTGAATGATGTCAAACACTCGCTATCAAAGGTAGGAAGGGTCGGTCAGGAAGGTCAGGTGGCGAGTGAGAAGATAAGTTGGGGAAGGGCTTACACGATCGTAAGCGAGTTTGACTCGAGGTACCATGATAATTCGGCCATATCCAGCCCACCAATAATCGTCTGACATTTCCCGTATGGGAATCAGTCACTCCAAAGTACTCGGAACAAGGACCGCCCGACTCACTGCAAATCAAACCACATTCCGAAGCAGAACATTCACCCTGTGAAAGCTTGGCCATCCTGAATCTGACGTGTGGAGGAGCGTAGAATGGTGCGGGATCAAGGACGGCGATACCATTCCAGCATGATTGGACTAAGACGATGTTGATCATGCGTCAGCAGCTGTTTTCGATCAAGTCGAGGCGACCTCAGACTCAGGCTCACCCTGCACCGGTAGATGTTCTTGGAATCGACGCTCGGATTCGGTGTGATGGAATACTGATTCGAAGGGAGCGTTTTCCAGAGCCGTTCCGTTGATGTCTCGAGCGACCCAGCTGAGTAAGGTGACGAGAGAGGGAGGTAAAATCAATACAGAGAAAGAGGTAAGAGGGAATGACTGTAGAACAGCTCACTTGTCGTAGAATACAGGTGCACCCTGAACAGCAGGAAACGATTCGAGATCAGCTTGAACCCCACAACAGCGCCAGATAAATCCCTCCTCTTCGATCACTCACGATGTCATCGTGAAACATGTAATCAGCCGCACAAGTGATCCCGGCGTTCTGCTTCCTACTCTGCCAAATAAGTTCCAATACATCATCCACGCATGGTAAGATATCGTTCATGAAGATGATTGAATCGAACACTTCTCCTTCCGTATCTCTCAATTCATGAAGAGGTACCATTGCTGCGTTACGAACTTCCGCTAGATACTCGATACGATGATTGAAAGCTCCTCTTGTTCGCATAGATGTGCGAATGATGACTCGAAGACCGACCGTTCGAGCTAGAGCGTCGAATATTCGTAAAAGTGCCTTTGTTTGATCGTTGGATCCATTTTCGTAGATTGAAACGTAGACATTGTGATACCCAAGTACAGCTGCGACTCTGAAAAGGGTTGCGAAGAGATCAGGCATGACATCGAATGAATTGTATAAATTGATGGCGAAGAAGTATTTATGTTGTTGTCCTGAGAGTTGACGTTTTCGATCTTGTCTTTTAGATATCGAAGCTGGTGTATGGGTATCGGGTGTTGATCTACCGAAACCGAACCATCTACCACGATTCAACCATGATGGTCGATGTCCAACTAGAGGGAGATAACGTTCTTTAACTTGTTCAACGTAGTCAGCTTGTGGGGTCCGTGTACATTCTTTTGTGTGATGAGCGGAGAGTGAACCGATGATTTCAAGGATTCGATAACGTTGAGTGAGAGAGCTATGGGAGGATGATTGATTGTTAAATCATGCATGTTTTTTCTTACCCACTTCTGGTACATCTCTCACGGTACTCACGGCAATGCAACTGTTCTACTACTCAATCTAGATCCCGATCCCATAGGATTCGGTCGCAGAGAATTAGAATGACCACTGTTTGTTTCACAAAGGGATACACGATGTATCAGTTTTGAGATTCCGATCTCCATGGAGAATAGCCCGTTAGATCTCACCCTGTCCAATTTGTTGGAGTCTAGATCATCGCCATTAACATGATATATCACGGATTAATCTCTCAAAGTTCTCATCATCCCAGAGATGAACTATCCTATTACTCACGGTTGACGGTGAAGTCAAGAACTAATACCCGCCGGCCAACAACCAAAAAATCAGCTCATTTGAACCTCTTGATCGAGTCAGCGTAGACAACAAAGCTCACATTCGCTACAATCAACCCAACCACTACAAAAGCAAGAAAAGAAGAGTTAGATAAACGATGACGAAGCGAGGACCTCAAGACGAAGGTGCTTTTTGTTTAGAACATACCGATTCCAAGGAAGAGCTGATAGAATCGTTTTTTTTTTTTTAAACAGAAGTGGAAATCAGTAAATGTATAGGTTCAGAACAAAAACCAATTGAAGGATTGGGTAGGAGAAGGAAGAAGACTTACAGTTCCAGCCTGTATAGACGAAACGAAAATGAAGAAGGATAATTAGAGAAGAAAGAAAGGGTGAAAGAATCCCAAGGTCAATATCTTTTGTTCCAAAAATACTCGTGTTAGAAACTTGATCGAACGATGAAACAGAGATGAAGGAAACGAAGTTGAACTGTTTCCCTCTATTTTGGAAAAGACAAAAAAGTTCTTTTCCTACGCATTTCTTTCCATCCATCATTGAAAATGACTTCGGTTTCCGTTTGATCCAACCACTCTTCGAACCCGAAACATTGGACCCCGTCCATTTCCCAATCCTTTTTCCTCCCTCTTCATATCCATCCCTCCATCATCCATCCCTCCATTTTTTTAAAACCCTTCCCTTCATCTCCTATCTTTCTCCAGGAATAATATTTTCCCCTCCAAATCCAAATTCACTCACCGTAGGTAATCTCCTGCCCAATGATAAAAAAGTTATCGCCATCCTCCCAAATTCTCAAGATTTCTCCTCGTTTTTATCTAAACCACTTTCTTTCTACTGTCGCGCTCCCGTCCTCACAAAAGAGTTGGTGAGAATGGATGTGGATGAGGATGGCGGGTTTATGGTATTGGGAATTAAAGAGGAGAGCGTTGAGATGGTGGTGGTTCAATTTATTGTAATGGTCGAGCTCCGAGGGTTTTGTTTTGAAAGGTGTTGGATAAGATGGTCAATTCTACTCAAAAGATCCAACCTTGTAGAGGGAGTTTCAATCGCGGGATTTTCCTTTTTTCGATAAAATCCCCCCCTCAAGACACTGCTGTTGCTCTCTCTCCTCTCTTTCTCGAGGAGGTTGAGGAAGGTGATCTAACCTTTTATTGAATCTGGACTCTCTATTGAGACGAATCGTGGTGTTTTGATTTAAGAAGGATGAGAATGATGGAGATGAAGGGGTCCGTCCTCTCTTCCGCCCGATTAAAGAACTCGTACTACTTTGTCCCTCCCCCTTGAAGTCGCGCGTGTCACGTCGCGCACTTTGATCCCGCTGCCGAGGGTCGAGGGGATGGGATGGATATGAACGATGATGCTGATGATGGATGATGGATGATTCAGATGTGAGAGGGGAGGGAGTTTAGAGGGTGAGGAGGTGAGGAGGTGGGTAAGTGGATAGGTGGGCAGATGGGGGTATGGTATGAGTAAAAGGAGATGTCGATGGATCCAAGTACGTCTTCCGCAATAATGATCGCGCCACTGGTAGGTACATGCCGAGGGGTCCTCTTTCAAATCACACCCCCAAACAACAAAAAAGCAAAAGGGTTACAAAAAAAAGGACCTCCATGGGTCATCAACTCCCCGAACTGCCCCCTCCAACTTGCTATTCCCCAACGACCCTTGCGTTGGATTGTGGAAAGCCAAGACCAATCCTTTGATGTGGTTTTGTGGTGGGTGGGTGGGTGGGGGGGGGGGGGAGCCAGATAAGTCCATTGAGTAAATAAACTCTCAAAAGTGATGTCCTCCCCCGCCCAAGCCGACTCGCGCGCGTGGCCGACCCTCGCCCTCGCCCTCGCCCTCCGCCCTGCCTGTCAGTTTTAAATGGACGGGCAAGCTAGCGTAGCTATCAGATTCCACATCGCACGCACAGCGGTTCAAGGGGGAAAAATCGTATCAATATCTATCAACATATCATATACTCAGGAATCTCTACCCATTCCTTCTTCATCACCACCCACCATCTCACTCTTTTTTTTTTTGATTTGCGCAGCTTTCAAATCGGGGTACCCGGGACAAGCTTTCCATCCGCACATTTCGACGCGTTAAGGGTTAGGTAGGTATCTGGATCCTTATTCCTTTCAAGTCGTGGACAAAGTCAAGTCGGAGACAAGACGCATCATCGAACGGCCTTAACTCACAAGAACATCTCTCCGATACCCTCCATTCCAACGGCTTCTCCTCCCCGTTCATCATCACATCTCCTTCATCCCACCCGCACCCCGCACCCGGCACCCGCACCAAACATCACCACCATTTCCTACTCCACTTCTACCCCAATCACCCCTTCACCATCACCATCCTCTTCAACCTTATCCACGACACATATCCGAAAGAAATCGGTACCTAGTAAGGTCATCGATAAGGTTGAAGTAGTTAGTACGAAGGAGGAGAAAGGTTGGTGGGTTTTGGTAAAGCAGTGGGAAAAGACTTTGAGAGATATGAACGTGAGTTTTTTTTTTGGGGGGCTGTGGGTTTCTTGTCTTTGGTTTTTGGTTTGGGTTGGGGAAGGAACGTATATCGATGAACATACCACTGCCCGATGGTGTTTGCATTTGGGGATACAAGACAATAGGAGAGCTGATCATCGGCTTTTTATCTCTATCGTGCCTCTTTTTATCCCTCCTTCCTTCCTCCTCAAAATCGTCTAATCATTTAATGGACTTATCTCGATACATCCTTGGATATCCATCTACCTCCTTTTTGCATCGAATATTGTCGAATCACTCATCTATTCACTTTCACCTCTCGATTCCTATTCCCTTCCATATCCCTCTCTCTCTCTCTCTCTCTTCATCTTTCCCTCTCTCAACAACTTCACCTCATTCCTTACCGGAACCATCTTCCAACAACCCTCCCTACCCTTTACCCAATCGAACTCTTTTCACCAAATCTCAACAGCGCGAAACTAAAAAAGAAGATCCACCTCTGATATCCACTTCCACTCCTACGAGTCGTAGATCGAGTGGGAGTGCGATGCCAACGGGTGGAAAGGGGTTTATGGGAATTGGTGAGTGTTTCCCGATGGTAATGAGGTTTTTTTTTCCTTTTTTTTTTTGGGGGAATAAGAATGATGAGGAATTCGAATGGGTTTATGGTCGGGAGAGAGAGAATGAGAGCGAGAGGAAAGTCAGGGAGCGAAAGGTCCTGGGGAGGGGTTTTTTTTTTTTTTGGGAATAATGTGATGAGACATGATCATCAGAGCTAATAATCTGATACTTTCTTCTTTCAACTCTCTTATAGGATTGTCACCTCGTAAGACGGGTTTTATCATACTCCTCGCATTGGCATTGGTCACCATTACGAGATGGATACTTCGTAAGTCCGCTTCGTCAACCATGAACCTCTCTTCAAACACCTTGCACTAAAACCATCATCACCATCATCACAGCATCATCCGAAACCTCATCCTCTCATTCCCCACACCACGATTCATCTGGTCTCACACCTAGAGATTACTTGAATGCATCTCAATCAGATCCTGCTCCTTTCGATTTCTGTCCCGTCTTTGGTCCAGGAGATCCAGTTGCAGAACGGAGAGGTCAATGGGGGTTGTTGAAGAGTAGATTACACCAAGGTAGTAATGCTAGAGTCCAAAGGGTCATTCAAAAAGCGTTGAGTGGAGCACCGATTACTATTAGTATTCTTGGTGGTTCGGGTGAGTACGAGGATACTACGTTTTTACTCCTCTAGGATTTTTATATTGACTCGAGTTCACCCCACCCATCTCCCTCGTAGTCTCCGCGTGCCACGGTGCAGGCGACGATCCTATCTCAGCGAGGTGTTACCCATCCAAATTCTTCGATTGGTGGAACTCGGTCTTCCCACATCCAGCTTCCGAGCTCACCAACGGAGCTTCGAGGAAAACCGATTCAGCTTACTTTGCCTATTGTGCTGGTCATCATTTACCGGATCATACCGATCTCGTGATTTTGGAATTCGATTCGTCTGATCCAAAGTGTGTATGATGATGGCCGTGTTGCATTCGTTTGACGAAGGGTTGGATTACTGATGGTTGCGATTTTCCTTTTTGTCAACGCTCACAGTGATCCGGAATGGCTCTCTCATTTCGAATTACTCGTACGATCGATCCTCGTTCGACCTGATATGCCAGCCGTCATCATCCTCGGTCATTTCAGTCCTCAAGTCCAAGCACAGAACGGTTTCGCTGGTCCTGAACTGCTGCATACCGTCGTGGCACAATTCTATGACGTGCCTCACATCAGGTAGGTTGTCACGGCGTCAACGGTTAATCCTCACCTTGCCCTTAACCTTTTCATCTTACTCGCTCCGCAGCGCCAAGGGTCTACTCTACCATGACTATCTCGCAAACCCAGAGGCTGCACGAAACACCTACTACACTGACCCGATTCTCGCCAATGCCGCAGGACACGACCTCATCGCCGACGTCCTCATCTCATACATGATGTCCCAGATCTGTCAAGGTTGGGCTGCCGCAATGGGTCACGCATTCGACGTTCCTTACATGGGGACAGAAGGTACCGACTCGACCACCGGTGGACCTCAACTTCTCGGAGGTGTTGGTCTCCGAAAGGGTGTACCAGGACAAGAACCGGGAGATGGCGAGTCGACGCAGAGCGAGAGCAAATATGCTGCGTTACGTGTCCCTTCCGCAAGGTTGTCAGATCGACCATCAGATATCCTTCAATTCAGGGAGATCGAACCGTTCTGCGTTTCAGCGAATGATCTCATCAACCCTCTGCCTCCCTCTCTGTTCTATGGATCTGGATGGCACGCTTATCACCCAGCCAAAGGTGCAGCAAACGGGGACAGGCATTACTGGTACGCTGAACAACCGACCAGCAGGCTCAGAGTTCCTATCAGGCTTGGTGCAGGAGATGTTGGAATTTATTACCTCCAGAGTCCGGAGAATAAGCCTTTGGGTAGAGCGATGTGCTGGGTAGATGATAACTCCGCGAATGCTGTGGAGTTGAGCGGGACGGCCGATGTGCCGGACGTGGTGCCGACGTGGGTGTTTGACGCTAATTTCTTTCCTGACGGTTGACTGCTTTGCTTACACCTTGGTTTTCATAGCCTCACCATTATTGACCGACATGTTTCGAAAGGCTCCCATTTCGTCGAGTGCGCTCTGATGGGCGACCCAGGTGAGTTGAGAGGTACGAAGTCTGCCTTTCTCCACCGTGTCTGAGCGCCCTTTTTTTTCCCACAGGCACCCCCTCTCCACCATTCAAGCTTCTCGCTGTCTTCACAACATGATACCATAGCATTTCATTCCTGGGTCGGACGAACGATATTCGGGGGGGTCGATCTTGTTGGCCTGCTTTTTTCTTTCTTCCTCTATTTAGACCGTCGTAGAACCTATAGGTTCATGGGCGAGATGTTGATGCGTGCGTTGAGAGATAGTCGAAAAAGATGTATCCCGTTGAAACGTATTATGATGGGCTATCATGATTTGCCCGTTGTGAGCGTCGGTCGATATCTGAACCAGCTCGAAAGTTGGAGGGGATGACCATCTCTAAAGTTCATTGACTATCATTATGCTCTGGATATATACAACGACCAACACGCTTGTCAATACGTTACACCGGGACCTAGCTCATCAAATGCGACCTCGAAGCGAAGGCGGAGTTGGTTACCAGGACCATTCGACTTAGCGATACACTGCGTAACAGTCACCCTCTGACACCCTAGAGCGGACTGATAATGTGAGTATTGAGGAATCCTAGATCGTCATATGTCGTCCTTTGCTCGCTCATAGCCACGGTCAAACCAAGCCTTCCGGGTCCCGGTGGGCATCACCGATATATCGGAGGCGGCTATAACGTATCCTTCCTGACTCTTCTACCCTCCGTGTAGGGTACTGATGAAGACTACCTCATCTCGACTCTTCAGTTCGTATTCCAATTCACCTTCGAGCTCCCAATCCGTGTCGTTGATGAGGACCAGGATCCCTGGTCGACTGAATTAGGATGGATTCGAGTTGGATTTGTGGAAGCTTAGTGAGACTGTCTTCTTCCCAAGGACCGTAGGCAACTTACACTCCTTCTCCATCACCAAACATCTCTACCCGTTCACTTAGTAGATTCTCCTTCATCCACTTGATCAGATATCTGACGTCCGTAGGTTGTTCTTTCACATCTTCTGCTGAAGATGAGGGTATGTATTGAGGTAGGTAAATGGTATGCCTGTTCAT
Organism: Cryptococcus sp. T15_22C; assembly: GCA_017654825.1. Taxonomy (NCBI): domain Eukaryota; kingdom Fungi; phylum Basidiomycota; class Tremellomycetes; order Tremellales; family Cryptococcaceae; genus Cryptococcus; species Cryptococcus sp. T15_22C. Next base: position 11,988 of record JADPYA010000029.1, on the reverse strand, counting down.
AGAGTTGAAAAGGAGATGAAGACCGCCACTATAAAAATGAGGGGTTTAGTTTGCAGGATGTGTGGGGAGAGCAAGTGTAAACGACCAAACATACCCGAATTCGATGCGAATTTCGATGTCAGACGGCGATGAGCGTTTGACGGGGACGGTTCTGTCTGCCATGATGCTGTTGGTGGTTGTCATGGTGTTGTATATCCAAGTATATGGACGGAGAAAGGAGGAGGAGGTTTAAGACTCAACTTTCTTGGAGACTCATTTTCACGTGACCATTTCTACAATTGACAGGAATTTATGAATGAGCGGTTGGTTGTATGCAAGCGATGATATTCCCAACTCATCCCCATCTCTCAGCACAACTTTCCTGTCATTCCTGCAAAGATGGCAACTGCGGCAGCGAACCACTCGTCTGACCTTCGGTCATCTCTTGAAGCTCATGATGCAGCGTTCACTCAGTTATTGGGATTGATCCCTGCAAAATATTACATCGCTGTTGATGATGAAGAGGTGAGAATGGGTCTGCATCGTCAGTTGATTGCGAGATGAGACACTGGTATTGACGCATATCTTTCTTCCTCTGTCTCTGCAACCTTCTCGTCGTATGCCATCGTGCTATTCCAGGCCGATTCAAGGTGGATGAAGAACAAGAAGAAACGACCAGCAGAAGAGATGAAGGAGCTCAGAAAGAAAGGCAAGCTTGAAAAGGTAGGTCTGCGGCGACATCTACCGGTCACCTTTCAAATTGTATACTGATGCCACCCACCCTTTCTTGCATCCAACTGCAGATGGACCCAGCAAACCACAAGACCATCCCTGAAATTCAAGCCGAACGTGCAGCTGCTTCAGCGGGTATCAAAGATGCAGAGCAATCGTCATCTTCTACCGCTCCTGCGTCGTCTTTGACTCCGATGGCTGCGCCAGCTTCCATCTCTGTCCTTCGTCAGAAACTGCAGGATAAGTTGGATTCGTTCAAACGAAGGAAACAACCTCCTGCTGTTGCAGCACTTACTCCAAGCGACGGTGCGATCGGAGGTGGAAGTGACGATGACGAGGCAGATGATGATGATGAGAATATGACCGCTCATTCTAGAGATGAGATGATTGAGGAGACCCGAAGGAGGAGGGGAGAGGTCAGGGATAAGAGGAGGGCGAAGAGGAAGGCGGAGAGGAAGGAGGAGAAGGAAGGAAAGGGTAAAAAAGTAGTGAAGACTGGAAAGGCTGAGGAAGGGAAGGGGAAGGGGAAGGAGGACTTCAAAGCTAAGCCGGGAAAGGTGGGTGTCGATCGAGCCCCTGTAGAGTCGTGGGAGGCGGGAACTGATGATCGCTCGATATGTAAAACAGACCAGCCTCTTAGTCGACCCACTGCCGAATACCACCACTCCATCGTCTTCCAAACCTATACTCGAGTCGAACCTCTCCTTTGGTACTCTTGCTCTACCATCCTCCTCGACCTCTTCCTCTAAGACCCACATCAAATCGATCTCCAACCCCGTTCAAGCGCTCGCACATCTGCAAAACCGAGCGTCCAAGTTATCGGAGATGGATGATGAGAAGAGGCAGGAGATCGAGAAGAAGGAGATGTGGGCCAAGGCTTTGGAACGTGCTGAAGGTGGGAAGGTCAGAGATGATGAAGGGAGGCTAAAGAAGGCCGCCAAGAGGGTAGAGAAACAGAAGAGCAAATCTGGACAAGAATGGTGAGTTGTTCTCCTAATGATTGTTGACTGTTAGCGATGGACATGGACAACTAATCGGAGTTGCATGATGACTCTCATAGGAACGATCGAAAGAAGGCAGCTCACGCTTCCCAAGCCATCAAACTTAAGAAGCGAAATGAGAACATCAACTCTCGCTCCGAAGCTCGTAAGAACAAGAAGATGGGATTGAAGCCCAAGGGAGATAAAGATAAGAAATCCAAGGGCAAGGACAGTGGACCGAAGAAATACCAAGGGAAGAATTTCCGACCGGGTTTCGAGGGCGGTAGACCTGTTGGAGGTGGTGGTGGAGCGAAGAAGTGAAGGAGGGGAAAGGAGTGGGGGGACTGAGACCGGGTGGAGTGGATAGAATGTGTGTACCTGGACTATTATATGACTGATATCGGCGTGATTGCGACGTGTTCATTCGATGTTGGAGTTGAACACAGGGTAACAAGGACCTCGAGTACCTTTCGCCACCCTGTGCCCCCCGTGAGACGCGTTCCAGCTTGGCGCAACTCCCAACTAGCAGCCCAAATCAACCTCAACCACCGTCCCCTGCCCTTTCTTCTACACAACAACATAGTCCTTATCTTTCACAACAATGGAGTCTGGAAACGGTACGTCACGTCTTTCGGTATCAGCATCCACGACTCTTTCCCATCACAATCGCCGAATCGACGTTTCGAGCGTTAAGACCCATCGCTGCGACTCCTTTTTTTTTTTGATTTCGAGATGCCAACCCGGACCAGTCGATGACCGAAAGCGATGCGACAATGATTAATGATCCTCCTCCGACGAGATCGGTCTCCCCAAATCCCTTGCGATATGACGACTTTTCTTTTGAGACGAGCGACATGGGTGGATGGCTCGGTTTGACGACGAGAAAATACGATGTTGTTCGGTATGCCACGATTTGGAGGCGAATCGGCGGATACCAAGGGATATCAGTCTACTTGGCAAATTGCTAATTGCTAAAGCAACCCTCCAAATCAACTGGCTATCAGTCTGTCTATCGCTCCTCGTCTATCAATCGTCTAGCGGCCTGCTATTCTCCGGCTCTTCCGATTAAATTTTTCTTGTCGCTTTCATCCTCGTTTCTTTCGACTTTCCACCAACTAACGACTTTCCCCAATACCCCAACTTTTCCCGCCGACTGACGCCATCCCACCTACCTACCCATCATTCAGCCACATACGATCCCTATTCCGAGAACCCCACCTCCGCAGGTGGTCAAGAGATCGCTCCCAAGCGATCTCAATCCCCACCTTCCCGAATGGACGTTGATCGCGAACGATCTGCAGGAGGGAATGGGTACGAAGACCGTAAAGAGAGGGGTGGAGACGGTGATTCTTACCGTGGAACGTGAGCATGCGCCCGGGGTAGTTAGAGAGAGGGGGAAAGGGTGCTGATATTTAATTTGGTACCGGTGGTGAAGCAGAGCCGAATCTGAACAGATCAATCCGGGAAACAACCTTCATGTTTCGAGCTTGGCTCCTCGAGTTGAAGCTCGTGACCTCGAAGAGTACTTTGGCAAGATTGGCAAGGTGCGTCTTCTTTTCCTTTCTATCAATTCGACTAAAGCTCATCGACCATGTATCATCTATTCCCGACACGCAGGTCGTTAAAGCCTCGGTCATGTACGACCCTCACACTCGTGACTCTCGTGGTTTCGGTTTCGTCATGATGGACAACCCAGAAGACGCCGCGGCTTGTATCGCAGAGTACGATAAGAAGGACTTCATGGGCAAGGTCATGACCGTTGCTATGGTGCGTCCGGAAATCGAGAAGGGAAGATTAGAGGGATTGTCGCTGATTTCCTGGCTGGTCAACATAGGCTAAACGTGCTCGTGCTAGGACTCCAACTCCTGGAAGGTACTTTGGACCTCCAAAGGCCGAGATGGGAGGTTTCGGTGGTGGTCCTGGTGGTGGTGGCGGTGGCGGTCGTGGTGGGTACGGTGAGCACGAAATGATTCCTTCCCATAATTCTTAACTTTCAGCTGACATTACCATTTTTTTGATACGCATTAGCCGAGCGTCCATACCAACCCCGTTCGTGTGCGTCGTCTAGCTGCGTCGCAGTGGGATCGTTCGAAGACTGACCGTTGTTTAATTGATCTTAATCCGTTTCATAGATGACTCGAGGTACAACGACAGGGGACCACCTCCTAGCCGATGTGAGTAATGGCTGGAGTTGAGTGTTGTCAAGTCAAGACGAAAGCTGATAGCCGACGACGAACCTTTTTCCAGACGATGACAGGGAACGTTCTTACCGAGATGATCGTGGACCACCTCCATCGCGATGTACGTCATGACTTTGATGTTGAACTCCTCGTGCTCTCTCTGATTGGGACCTTATTTTCACAGATGAAGACCGCCGATACGACTCCCGAGACTCCCGAGGTCCTCCAGGTGGTGCTGGTGGTGGCTACGATGACTACCGTGCTGCTCCTCCTCGTCATGCAGGTTACGACGATCGAAGGCCACCAAGGGATGAGAGGGCACCGAGGGATGACAGGGCGCCGAGGGATGATAGGTATGAAGCTAGGTCGAGGTACTGAGTACCCTAGGCTGGCGAATGGTGTGTGGCGATTCAATGATCATATTAGGATAAAAAATGGCATCTGATCGTCGGCTCTCAAGTCGAAGGACAGACTTGTTACTTCATCGCGATTTCCTACCCTGGTTGATCTCGCACGTTAGGATGACGATCAACTCAATCACCGAAGATCGTCTTCTCATAGCAAAGTGTCCCCACTGTCATCGTCATTCACATACATCTCCTTCCGAGCGTTCCTGCGGCGCAGTAAAGGCTTTAGAATTGCAGCTGTGTGATGCAGCTGTGAGCTGCGACCCGTGCTATTTTGGATGAACATTATAAGTTTGACATGTACATGAGCAAGTAATCTATCCCTCTCAATTGCCCTCTTCAATCATCCATTTCAATCGTCCCTTTCATCTGGATTCAAAGACGAAACCATCACTCCACCCTTCTCGTACTCCACATCAATCAGATAAATCTCAGAAGCCACGTGGGCGATTGCTTCAACTGGACAAAGTACTCGAGTCCTCCCAATCTAACATATCTACATATCAGTATAAGCTCACTCAATCTACAGCTCACGTCCAGTTGACGGCAACCCTCGCACATATCCTACGCAGAACAGACCTTCGCTCAAAAACACTACAGATGAGAGCCCTCACACCTCGGCTAGCTTTCTTCTGGATTGGAATATTCATCTTCGGAACTCTACTCTACTATCACGGCAGTCGATCATCCAACTCACTAGGGGACGACGGAACTGAGCATGGAGGGGTTTACGGCTACCTGATATCCATATTACGAACTTCAAGGCCGAAGGTTTCCAGCCAGAGTCAATTAGATTATACAACCGTCATTGACGATGGAACCCAACTGGACTCCCTGCCACTCCTTCCGCCGGAATATTCCCAATACTATCCCTCACTCTCTCTTCCTCAGTCCCTTACCACTGTAAACTCATCTCGACAACTTGCCCTCGCACTCCACTCATTCCTTTCTCGGCCCGTCCTTTCTCACGCCGAGTACATGTCACCGGAGAATGCGGAATGGACTGAGAAGTGTCCTCGTCGTCTCGCTGATCAAACAGTGGTCAAGAACGTCCTGCATGATAATGGAGAATGGTGGCGTAGTGTGGTGGATAAGAATATGATTCGAAAGAAGAGGGTTGCGATGGTTGAACATTTGAAAGGTTTGGTAGAGAGTGGCCAGGAGGTCATAGGCAAAGTTGCACAGGGACAGGAAAAGAAAAGAGGTTTGGTTCTGACTGCTGGAAATACAGTGAGTTGATCGGATCGTACGACCTCTTGGTCATGTGCAGGTCTCCCTAATTCCGTCCTCTCCTTCTCGCGTCAGGACACCACCGCCCGTGTCCTTGCTCAACTTCGAATTCTTCGTAAAGTACACAAATGTGAACTCCCGGCAGAAGTCTTCCTTTTCCCAGAGGAGATCACTGACCCCGCGGAAAGAGAAGAGATCGTCAGCCTAGGTGGAACATTACGGGAGGTCCACAATCTTGGTAAGACTCCAACGTGGAAGCAGTATCAAGTGGGTACGAAGGGACACCAGGAGAAGGGACAAGGTGGCTCATTAATAACTACTCGAACAGATCAAGGGAGTCGCTATGGCAACAACAACTTTCGATGAGTTCCTCTATCTGGACAGCGTGAGTACGTGGTAGCATTGGTTTGGGAGAGCATGTTAAAACGCCCTTGTTGATCCATTCAGGACAATATTCCGCTCCGTGATCCATCCTACCTTTTTGATTCCAAGGCATATAATGCGGAAAACTCAGGACGATATGTCCTTTGGCCTGATATCTCCAAAGATCACCCGGAGAATGCTATGTGGAGGCTCATCGGCGATCATTGCTCGTTGGATATGTGGACAATTGAGAGTGGACAAATATTGGTCGACAAGGTGAGGGTCTATGCGGGACAGCGGATGATTTTGCCACTGTTCTGATTGATTGGTTTCAAATGGCAGACCGGAAATAACGGTTTGAATTTGGCTGGCTTGCACCTGGCTAACTTCATGCAAGATCCGAGAGACCAAGACTTTTACTTCAAAATGTGTGGGGTGAGTGTGGTTGGATCATGTCAGCTGAGGTTCCGTCGTTAATGCTTGCGCGACTCGTAGGGCGACAAGGACACCTACGTGAGTTGTCCTCCCTCAGGAGCTCTCAGGGCGATCAGAAAACTGATGCTGCGAGTCCATTCTGCAGAGATGGGCTTTCCGCGCTCTGGACTTACCCTTTATCCATTCTCCAAGATGGAAGAGTACCTTAGGTGCCGCATACCCCTATGATAATGACCGATATTGCGGGAAGTGAGTCCCGTAGCGAACTGATAATTCCAATGAAGAGGAGCATTGACCATGCTTGATTCACTTCTCAGCACTATCGTACAATACGAGCTTGATATTCAACCGGGGGCGTCAAGGGAGCGACCACTATTCATGCACAGGTGAGTAGTCGTCTCTATGGCTTAGGAAAGTTCGATAGCTGAGGTGATGGTGTCTTTTTATAGCAACTTGCTCAAACATCAGGGCTTCCAGAGTGCAAATCATCGGGTCTGGACACATATGGTGAGACTTTTATGTTCTACTTCGATTCCCGTTGGCTGATACAACAATCATTCTTTACAGAAACGCATGTCACTGGACAAGTATGATGAACCAACTCTCAACGAGGCCCACATGTGGGTAGTTGACATTCCACATGGAATCTGCACGGACCTGGAGCTTTGGGAAGGCAACGAGTTGACTGAGGAGCAAAAGAAAAAGCAGTACGTGATGCATATTCCGATTGAAGAGGTAGAAGGTCGGCCATTTGCAGGCTTTGAGGAAATGTACTTCGAGTATGGTGGTCGGGCTGCTGGGCATTGACGATGGCGATGATGGATGGGCAGACGGGTGGACGGATCATGATACGACACGAGGCCTCACGAAGCACACTACATGTATAACTCCCTGTACCAACATGTATTTCTTTACCTTAGATTGCAAAGTACTGGCCCTTCTCTCATGCCTTAAGTTCCCCACAAAAGACGACGACGACGCTTCTCGGTCAACTCCACCCGCGTCTCCGGCACGCGTGGGACTTGGGATTCGTGTCCAACTAACATCTACCATCGACATCTCATCCTTCTACTTCTCTAGCCATCGACGACATGGCATCCACATCCTCAAGTGGCACTCAATCGCCAGGCGATGTCACTGCCAGCACCTTCCAACCTGGAATCGTGCGCAGTCTGACCACCACCTCCCAACTCCATGCCCATCTTGCATCGCTCACAGCCCGTGAATCTGAACTGACCTCCGCTCTCAATGACCTGGTATCCAATCGTGACACCCTCGACTCCGCCATTACCCGCCTTCAATCTCTCATTCCTCAGATTCAAGAAATTACGATCGAAGTGGATGGTAGACCTGCTCATCCAGGTCTAGAAGCTCCATATGGAGCTTGGACGCACAGTCATTCCACGACGGAAATGGAGATGGAACAACCGATAGGAGAGGAAGGTCTGGTAGATAGAGTCAGTAGAGTATGGGAGACTAGTGAGAGAGTGGGAGGGAAGGTCCGGAAGTTGGATACGGAGGTCTCGAGAGTTCGGGAGGCTGCAGAAAGGGTGACGGCTGTTTTGGAGTTGAAGGTGGGTCGGGTTTGCGTCGTCATTACGACGGTCATAAGGTTGACACAGGATCGCATCATAGAATGCGCTTCAATCGCTGAGAGAAGCAATACCTAAGCAAGATTGGGAACTTGCTACGAGATGCTGCAAGAGAGCGATGGATATCGAACAAGATGTGATAGACGGAGCGTTCGCCGCTCGAGTTGTCGTGAGTCCATGTCCTTGCGTACTTTTTGTTTCCATCTGACACGCCACGATATCTATTCTAGCCGTCTTCCGACAACCCTCTTCCACCACCCCAAGCTCTGTCTACACTCCGTGCTCAACTCCTCGAGACGTTCAAAGAAGAATTTCAAAAGGCAGCAGCGAGCAGAGATGAGCAAAGCACGAGTAGGTTCTTCAAATTGTTCCCTACCATTGGAGCTGAGGTGAGTGAAGGCGGTATGTGCGTCGTAACCCAGCTTGCTAATGGGCTGGGGAACGGAACGCAGGAGGATGGTTTGACGATCTATGGTGACTTCGTGGTCAATCTTGTGAAAGGTAGAAGTGGTAGTGGTGGAAAACGTGGGTGTGGCGCGAAGGACTCGGCTACAATTCGTTGACTGATGGGCAACCTTTTCCAAAGCATCATCACCGCATTACTACATCGCACATCTTACTTCCCTCTTGGAATCAATAGCACTGATCATCGATCAACATCAGTCTGTTGTTGACAAATATTACGGGCAAGGGAGGATGAAGATCGTGGTAAGGAGACTGCAGGGAGAGGGGGATAGAGTTGTAAGGAGTTTGGTGGAGGGATGGGAGGAAGAAAGAAGGGTGGGGAGGCTGGTGAGTTCGGCGAGCGATGGGTGGCAATATTGTCATCTGACAGAGCGAGTGTGTCACCTCGCACAGATCTCTGAGACAAAACAATCGCAATTTCGATACCTCGAAACTCCAGTTCCCCAACAGCACTCTACGTCTGCTCTCTCCGCGCTCTCCTCCCATGCACAACAGAATATAGCATCTCTTCCGAGCGCTGCTTCCTCCTTACTTTCGTCATACGCTGGTGCGCCGAAACGAGTGGAAGAGACCCAGCGCTTTTCAGAAGAGAGAGAAGGACCTGATCCGAGAGATGTGGATAGAGTTCTGGGCGAGATGGTGGCGCTGAGTGGGAGGTGGGCTTTGTATAGAAGATTCGTTTCGAATCGCTTGACGGTGAGCGGGACGGGAGGGCTGGGCGGATAGGTCGGTACACGTCGGCTGACCCTTTTGACGTGACAGGATGAGGATGCCGTGTCACTTGAAACTAATGGCCAAGGTGATATTGCTCCTACGAAGGAAGTCGCAAGTCATCTTGCAATTGTGGACTCTTCGGATGGCCAGCGTGCGATTGAGAACATGTTGAAGAGGTATTATGAACCGATGGAGGAATGGTATTTGCGGACGAGCATTGAAAAGGTCTGTACGGATTTGCCAATTGTATTGCCTGAGTTTGCTGATGATCGGCCTTGAATCACAGGCCCACAAACTCGACATCCCTGATTTCTCCACTCGACCATACATCTCTTCAGTCGTCGACGATACTTTCTACCTCCTCAAGCTTGTACTGAACCGTCTTTTGTCCGCCGGCGCCATCAGCACTTTAAACTCTATGCGTCAGATATTGACTCGGATAATTGAACGAGATTATGTCGGTGTCTTGCAGAAGAAAATGGAGGCTGTGTACCTAGGGGGGAGTACCGGGATCTCATTGGTGAAGAAACAGGATGCGGAGAAGGAGAAGAGGGAGAAGGAACTGGGAATGAGCTACAGTGTATGTTGATACGGTGCTTTCCCTTACACCCAGGGAACAGCTGAAATTGAGCTATAACCCCACACTCAGGTCCTGCTTAACGACTTGGATATCTCGGCGCATTATATGGAACGGCTCGTCGAAGATCTCACGGCGAGTCACGCCATTGGACAGGCATTCTTGGACAGCGAGTACGAATCTGTCCGCTCGGAACTCAACTCGTTCAACGAGTTATCGACGCGGATGCGAAACATAGCGAAGGTGAGTGGCGACTGCGACGAGGCGATCAGAGGTGCGGTCCAACGTAGACTGATCACCTGACTTTGTCATCCCTCCTTAGACCGGCCTCGATCAGCTCTTTAACCAGCTCACTCGACCTCGTCTTCGCGCCCTCCTTGAAGACTGCTATAAGGGTGTTTCGTATGTCCTCGACGAGGATGCGTATGCGGAAGCTGAGCTGCAGGATATCGTGAGGAAGCGGTTTATCAAGGGTTGGGAGCCGTTGGTGGAGGGTTATAAGGTAGGAATCGAAGGAGAAGCGCAATCGCACAGCTTCTGTGATTTAACATGATTCCTACAATGGCAGGACGGCTTCACCGAATCTAACTTCCAGCTGTTCTTCTCGATGACCGTGGAAGTCCTCGTTCGACCCTGGGAGAAGATGGTGATGAGTATGCGATTTACCGAGGTGCGCACGGCTTTGCGGAGTGTTTAACAAATGCGTGGAAATCTGGTCTAACATCCCCTCCCCTCCACACACCCCAACGGCGTAACAGCTCGGTGCAATCCGGTTCGATCGAGACGTTCGAGCGATAACCAACTTCCTGACCACCCAGTCCTCCTTTGGAGGAGCTAGAGAGAAATTCACGAGATTACAACAGATCTCTACGTTGTTGAACCTGGATGCGGTGAGTGTCGGCTATTAGTGACAGGAATGATTCAAATCTTGGGCATTAAAATGACTGATGAGCCGTGGCGTGACATGTGTGCCGTTCGAACAGGATGAAGATCCGGAAGATTTCTATGGAAGTTCGGGGATCTCATGGAGATTGTCCAAATCTGAATTCAATACGATTATTGGATTACGTGCGTGAGGGAGAAGGGAGGTGTGTCGGTTTCGCTGAGGACTTGTTCTTTAAAGCGATGGTAGTTATGGGCACAATGGGAGCTGGAGGAGAGCCAGTGCTGTCTTTACGCTTCTCGCCCGGCGACCCTGGGGCCTAATAGTGGGCGAGGAACCCGCTTGGAATGCATGAAAGCAAATTTAGGTATAGGGTGTCAGGTTTATGTAGGGATTAGAAGTGCTGTCTACATGAGACACATCCCGGTGTATTTAGGAACGAAGCATAAAGGTTCCTTTTAGATGGAAAAGAAATGAGGTATTGTAGATGGACCAGCTTTCTTATGAGATCATCAGGATTGGATAATCAATCCATTACTTATTTCCAACATCGAAGGGTTTCATTTCGAAAGGGATGGTCAGGTGTTGGGAGGTAGGACGATGTGTTTTGTTGAGGGGAAATTGTAATCGACTGCTCAATATCGAGGAATCAAGGTAATGCAACGCAATCCACCCTCACCCTCCCCAACAGCTCTTATCCACAAATGAAACAACGCATCAAAAAAAAAGGATATTTAAAAAAATCATAAAAGACAAGAAAGAAAACGAAAAAAAAAACCTTCCCCGTCCTTTCGTTTCCTGCCCACATACACACAGACCAACTCATAGAAAGAAGAAGAAGAAACGTAACACCTCCTCCCCAAAAGAAGGATAGGAAGATCCCTTTTCTAATACGTAGTTTCGGATTTGTTGATTGTTGTGTGTTGGTGAAAAGTAATATCCCAAGACGGATGGTTTCCTCATTCTTCTATCATTCGGATTTTCTAAAAGACTTTTTTTCCTCAGAGAGAGAGAGAGAGAAAGAACGGTGATTCGTTTAATCGAACAGACCGAAACCCATGTCATCGTCGGACTGAATTCATTTCAAAAGAAGAAGAGAAAAAGAAGAAAAAAAGAGAACAGAAGACCCGTTAGCATTTCCATTTTCCGAGTAGGAGGATGAAAACGACCCCCAATGGGTTTTTGAGAAGGAAAAACTCACCTCCTCCTTGGCCTCCTCCTTCTTCTCCTCCTCAGCTGGGGCTGAAGCGGCGGCAGCACCACCTGGAGCGGAAGCGGCGGCTCCACCTGATGGACCAGCAGCGGCTGGGGCACCTATTTAAAAAGAGACAAGAACAGGGAAAAGAGGTAGAGAGAGTCAGTATTCAATGATTTACAAATTGCCTCTCGTAGTTCTGTCTTTCTTTTTTTTTTCCCCTCTTTTCACTTTTTGATGGGATTCGATTTGAATG
>JADPYA010000028.1:0-70367 GCA_017654825.1 Cryptococcus sp. T15_22C | reverse complement strand
CTCCATTTTGGCTCAGCTCACCTCTGCAGGATACCCGCCAATCATTTCAGTTTGTGCGTATGGCGGGTATCCTGCAGAGGTGAGCTGAGCCAAAAAAGAGAAAGACAAAGAAAAAGAAGAAGAAAATCTGTTGGATTGAAAAGACGGGGTGTGGGAGGGGAGGGGAGGGGAGGGGAGGGCAGGGGAGGTTCTATGATAGAAGGGAGATAGGGAGGATGATTTGATCTTTTGGTGTGGAGCCCATTTTTTTTTCTTTTTTTCTTTTAACTGATCTTTTTTGATATTTTCTCTCCCTCTTTTTTCCCTTTCCCTTTTCCCTTTCCTTTCCCTTGGCCGTACCCCCATCATCCTTTTTCTTCTTCTTTCCCTTCCTCCTTTTTTTTTCTTTTCTTTTTCCTTTTCTTTTCTCTCTTTCTTTCATTTGGTATCTCTTGGGGTTTTATCCTATACCTATATTTCAACTAAACCCGCTCTCTCTTTCAAATTCATCTTTCGACCCAATGCAACAAAACACAATCTTTCGTCCTTTTTCTTCTCTCTCCCTCTCTCTTTCGAATATATCCAAAAACACACACACTCACACACCCACACCTAAACAAAATATCGCCCAGAAAGTAGATAGAAACGCATTAAATACCAAAAAAAAGGAAAAATAAAAATAAAATATCGAATCAAAGATGGCGTTGAAGCGAATCAACAAGGTGAGTTTTTTTCTTTCTTTGGGGGTTTTTGGAGAGGGGAGGAATGGGAGAGGCGGATGGGAGGGATGGGGGTGGGAGGGCGGGATGGGTGGGTTGGATCGGGAGTTAGGAGTTGGGAGTTAGGGAGTCGGAGTTGGTCTGGGTTAGGTTTGGGTTGGGTCCGGTGTGTTTTGAGAGAGAGAGGAGAGTGAGATTTTTTTCGCGTGATGAGTAGATTTTTGAGTGGTGATTGGGGATTTTGGAATGAGGATGAGATTCGAGATAGGTGGATGGGAAATAGTATGGAATGGTAGAATGGAATGTTGGATGGAATGGTTGAATGGTTGAATGGGGAATAGGGAATTGGGAACTGGGATTAGGGAACTGGGAAGAGGAGGTGAAATAATCTCCTCGGAAAAGAAAGAGAAAAAGACCCGAAAGACTCTCTCGCTCTCATTGTCTTAAAAAAAAGGGTTCTCGAATCCTTTTGTCAAGGAAATACAAAACAACACCAAGGAACGGGCAATTGAATCGTTGTGTACGAGGAAAGGGGTGGGGTGCTAGGATATGAAGAGGAAAACAAAAAGGACCAAAGAGGGAAGAAAAGACCTCTTTTCCTTTGAAACCCACCCGTTTCGTTCGTTTCGCCGTGTTTTTTTTTTTGGTGGTGGTGATATGCACGTTATTTCTTTGCAAGGGAGGAGATGATTTCTTGGGATATTCCCCTTTATAAAAGACGGAGGGATAGGATAAGGGACCGTCTTTTTTTTTCTTCTTCTTTTCTTGGTGGGTCGGGATATCTCGTTACCGAAATATCCACCCCATTTCATCTTCCTTTTCTCTTATTTCTTTTCTCCAACCCGACCCGACTTGGAGACGTGGTTGTGAGATGGTGGGAAAGGGGTTTATTTTTTATTTTTGTGGGTGGGTGAGATGTCGAATGGATTGGAATTGGGTCGAGGTCGGTTTGGAGCGGATGAGGAAGGGGTTGAATTCCATTCGGATCAAGGGATTTTTTCTTCCTCTCTTTCGGCTTGTTTTGACCACAATTCTAACGATGGCGACGTTTCATCTGAAACGTTCCCTTCTCCTTCTCCGTCTCTTTTCAATCCATTCGCATCTTCCCTATTCTTCGTCATGAATCATAAATGAAATAAATAATCCTCAACTGACCCAATTCTTATTTGTCATCCTCTCATTCCTCTCATTCCTCTTTATCCTTTGCAACCACCTCACAGGAGTTGACCGATCTTCGACGTGATCCACCTTCTTCATGTTCTGCGGGACCAACGGGAGATAACATGTTCGTTTGGCAAGCTACGATCATGGGTCCGGTGAGTTTTGGGGGAGGACGTTTTGGAGAGGTGGTGTAGGGAACGGGATATTGAATTTAAAAATCTTTTCTTTCTTTTGTCTCTCTCTCTCTCTCTGTCCGTCCGCTCGCGGTTCTTAGGGTGATTCGCCATACTCCGGTGGCGTCTTCTTCTTGACTCTCAACTTCCCTACCGGTGAGTTCTACCTACTTCTCTCACCTTCCTATCGTTTCGACCAACAAATAAAGCTGAAACCCGGAAAACCCGCCCTCCCTCCCTCTCACTTAGACTACCCATTCAAACCACCCAAGGTATCTTTCCTCACCAAGATCTATCACCCGAATATTAACTCCAACGGTTCGATCTGTTTGGACATATTGAGGGATCAATGGAGTCCAGCTTTGACGATCAGCAAGGGTGAGTTTGGGGGAGCCGCCTGTGAGGTGGGGGTGCGGGGACAGTTCGCTGATCATATCGATTCTTCTCTGTTGGCTATAGTGTTGTTATCGATCTGCTCGATGTTGACGGATCCGAATCCCGATGATCCTCTTGTTCCGGAGATTGCACATGTGAGTCGAGTCCAGGGAAGCCATCCGGGAAGGAGGAATGCTGAATTCAATTCGTTCGCTTTTCTTCGAAATGATCAGACGTACAAGACGGATCGACCGAGGTATGAGGCGACAGCACGAGAGTGGACGAGGAAGTGAGTAGTATCTTTCATTTGGTATACCGTCTCCTTCGTTTCATAAGATCCCGGGTTATTGATATCTTCCATCTTTCGTTTGTCACAGGTACGCTATGTGATTTGGGGAGAGAGAGAAAGTGGTTAAATTGAACGAGCATTTTTCTTAATTTTCCCGTCTTCCCCACATCCCATCCCTTCTCACGGTATATATATATCTTCCTTCCATACAAACTTGTCCCCCCCCCCTCTCCCCCCCACTTGTCATGTCTGCATCACCACTTTCCCCCTTCACTACCACATCCCATTTCTCGTTCAGTGTTTCTCCTTCTTTCCCCTCCCTACCTTGCTCTCTTAGTCACGCTTTCTGAAGATGCGATGTATCTTTGATCCATTATACAAGAAGACGTTCCTATTTGTTTGTTCCTGCCATGAGTCGCATGGGTGCTCAGTTAGCCTGTTCGTCACTTTCCGTCGCTATCGATATGAATCGTGATGACGTCAGATGAGAATGTCGATGAACATTTCAAGGCGTCTTCCCGTCCTTCTTCTACAACTCCCTAACCAATATTCCACCATGTCAGGCCCATTCGCAGCCCTCACTCGGTCGATCCGTCCTACCGCTTTATCTGCATTCGGTCTCTTCACTACTCAAACCCTCTCGCGGCCCAGCTCATCTACCGCTTCACTCGCCAAATGCACAAAGTTCCTAGTGAGACCTGCTAGTGAGGTGACTCCGAGAGAATGCCCTACGCCATTAGTGCTGCTGCGTATGAAAAATTTGGGAGAGACTAGTATGGCAGAGGAGTGAGTCACATCTGCCGTCCTTGACCGAATTCTTGAGGACTTCGCTGACTATTCTCATCCCTGGTCTTTTTTTTGCACATGCAGCTGGTCATCTTGGGGTGGCATATTCGCAGAACGCGGCTACACGGCAGTCGAGGTTGATATCGAAGCAGGAGAGTCGTCAGCTGGTTCGACCAAGAACCTGATGGATGGGATGGTCTCAGGTAACGAGCTTGCATCCCCAACTCTGCCCGCAGGCTATTCAGCTACTAACCCCCTCCCCTCTCAACTGATAGAACTGGCACACCAGATACGCCTGATGGCAATTCCCTTCGCACCCATCATCATCGCAGCCGAATCCTCTACCCTACTCTCCCAATCCTATATCTCCAGCCATCCTGCCTCTGGGCTCGTTCTCATCTCACCACCCCATTCCGCCACTATCGCAACCGCCAATTCCCTCGACGAACCTCTACCTGAGCTCACCTACGAACCACACTTCCCGGTGCTCGTCGTAGCTTCGGATGCACAAGCAAAGGAAGTACAAGCGCAGAACCGTTTGGTGCGAGATTACGCAGACCGTGGTGTCGGCAGAGGTGGCAAGGGTGTCAGCTTCGAGAAAGTACCCAACGTGTACAGCGAGCAGTCGCGGATGGCGATCGAGCGATGGATGGACAGTTGTGGGTTTTGAGCTTCTAAATGGCACGTCACCGCATGAATAAGTATGGCAATAATGTACAAGTGTATCAATGAGTGTTTTGGTTCGTTATCATCAGAATGTCGTGATCATTGCGAGTACGTAGGAATACCTTGGAATCGGAATCGTTGAAGCTTTTGACTGCCGGTCAAACTGCCTGGTGGTGTCTGTGACGCCGGAGCGAGTACTCCGGGAACCATCGGAGTGTGATTGTTGTCGTAATCAACCACGTCAGACATGCCGTCAACCATATCTGCCGTCCTCATCGCAGCAATCGGCCTCGATTGTAGGGCGACAGGTTGCAGCTTAGGTTTGCCCTTCGTCACCTTGGACTGAGGCGTCGGCGTGCGAACTGGCGTGATGTTGGCGGCCCGTGCAACAAGAGGCTTGCGGTTGCTGGTCGTGCGACCTCCTTTGCCGAAGCCGGAGAGCTGTGCAGCGATGGCAAGAGTCAGCAAACGATATCTCCAAGGCGCCCAGCGGGACCTGCAGCTCACCTGCGCATCAAATGACCACTTCGCCTTCCATCCCTGCGCGATCTTCTTCGCACTCTCTCTGCTCTGCAGCTCCAGCTTAGCCTCCTCATCACCTGGAGCAACGAGTGCAGCATCATGAACTGACCAGTCCTCATGGACGCTGGAAGAGTCCCATTGAGTTTCGGGGCAGACGTCGTTGAGATTCGGTCCATCCAGGAGGGGCGGGGGTAGAGGATAACGCATTCGGGACAAAGATAGTCTGCGCTTCTTTGTTTGAGAGTGATTCTTGAGAGGAGACACTTGATGACTTCGTTTGTCCTGAGAGGCAGAAGCGAGCGGTGAAGGACTGGAAAGTCGGCCACCAGGGCCGTTTGAAGCATCCGGTGAGGTGAGGATCGATTGGTAACAATCAGCGTCGGGCGAGGCTAACGAAGAGCAAACAGGCGAAGGAGATCTCCTTTCCTCCACGGCGTGCTGCTCCGATCTGATTGGCGAGGAGACGTTATCGACATCCATCTCGTTCTTCTTCTCAATCCCGTTGTCGTCACAGATATTCGTCATGTCATCGTCAAAGACCATATCGTCTCGCAATGTTTGCACTCGTGGCTGGGCCTGCTTCTTGATGCCGAAGAACTTGCTGCTCTTGAGTTCGGTCGCATTGGTGACATCGCGATTGCGCAACCTGCCTGCTCCTTCTTTGCCATTCCCGGAGCAGGTGAGATCTGATAACCGAGCTGGACCGGAGCCTCGCACACCGACCGGCTTGGGTAGGAATGATGTAGGTGCCGACCAAGGCGTCTGCGGCATGATCTTGTTGACGATGGGCGTCTCTGTGGCCAGCAATGCTGGTGAACAACAGCTCCTCCTCATGGCCTATACATCTCACTCACTGGCAAAGAAAGCATCAAGAGGTCCAGAGTTCAGCTGCCTTGTAGAGTTCGCAAGGGCAGGCTGTAAGGTGCAAGGAACCTCAGTCTCAAATCCACTCCAGCACGACACCACTCTTACCCGGAAGAGAGCCGAGCCACGCGCTGCTGCTGGCATAGGGCCCTTGGCGGCGACAAACGAGCTGTGATTCTGCTGCGGTTTGAAGTCTGGCCAGAGATCTTTGATGGGCTCGTATGTCTCCGGATGTAATCGGCCTGTCGCCATGCCTTCTGCGACATGCGGTGGTACGTCACTGTGAGGAGCAGCGTGAGTCTTGCTCCAGCTCATCATTTTGATTTCATTTTTACCGAAAACATACTGTCCGATATAGCGACACCTCACTTCGTCCAGGCCGTCTTCTGGTAGCGGCAGAAGCGTGACCAACCGCTTCGACCTCGGATCGTATACCCTCTGATGGAGAAAAACGAGCTCGGCGAGTTGGAAATTAGGGATATAGTCACTTGGAACGGGGAGGCTGCCTTCGAGCCGGATGTTGAGAACAACCTGGATGAAGCAGGTCTCAGCGGAGGGCGAATATACTCGTGATACAGCATTCCGGCTTCACCTTCTCGACGGTCTTATGCTTTCGCAGTAGCCCATGAGCTTTCTTGATGCCGATGCCAGGAATGCTATCGAGATAGTCACATCCAGCAAGGATCTTGACGAGTGAGGGCGTGATGTTATTAGAATCATGTGGTGATTGTCTCTATGCCATCCGCACTCACCGCCATCCTTCTAAACTCGGTATCCGTCCATCCAGTCAAATTGAAGCTCTTAACGGCACCAAATCGCTCTCGGTCGATTGACATGCAAGCACCATTCCCATCGAGACGATAAATAACCTAAACATCGCAGGACGAAACAGATCAGGCGTGATCAACCCATGCGCATCTTGTCTGCACCCACTTGGCGGCATCCGAATACCAACAAATCCGAATCCTCCGTAATGATTCCATCGACGATTCCCTCACGCTCAAGGTATGCTAATTGAGCATCTGCCTCGTATGGTGCCACGACATATTCAACGTTTTCTGCTTGAAGTGCCTGGAAAGATTTGGATGATAGGACGGAGCGAGGTTGTGGATAAATTGACCCAATTAGTGATGGTCCAGGGCCTTCTCGATATTGCTAGCACTCACCTTGATAAGTTGGTATGCCATCTCAGGTGTAACGTCTACGCACTTCGTATAAATGTCTCTAGCGTCTTTCGATCTTCCTTGAGCTGCCAGAGCATTGGCTTTTGCAAGGCTCTCTTCACGTCGTCTAATATATATAGGAAACCAAACAGATTCAGTAGAGAGGGACATCCTATCGGCGGAACAACCCACTTTGCTCTATCCTCCTCGGTACCCTTCTTTGCTGGCAGTGGACCACCATCAAACACCATCATTGGTATCACACCGTAGTGACGAAGCATACGAATGCGATGCATAGCATAGTCAACGAACCTGGGAGAGTAAGCTGACTTTAGCGTACTCGCCCTTCATTCAAGGACGCGTGAAGACATACTTCGTGGTCTTGACTCCTCTGACGAGATCTTCAGCACAGCCGAACGCTCCCTTGTGAAGCCACACATATCCCTGAATCGTATTGAATCATCCTCATCAGCATGCAGCTACATCTTGATGTCGAGATGATGAGCTTACATCGATCGCTAACCTGTAGAGCCATATCACGGTCACGGTCAGTCGGCGATACTCCATACACGCAAACCCGCTCACTGACCGCTGTCCCTTGAACTCCGAAACATTACGTTGGACTTGTATCTCCTTGAGCAAAGGTAGAAGACCCGATATACCCATCGTTGATGTCGCTATATGTGGTAAAAGGTGAAAACTGCTGGGTCAAGCGAGTGCACATCAACGCGTTCGAGTAAACAACCCAGCCACGTGGCTGATTGTGCCTGTGCTGCTGTTGTCTATGCTGCCAGGTGACAAGCACTTCGAGTTCAGCGAAGAGGGGTCTTCAACCTTCGGACCTACCCAATACCGTCGTATAAACGGTTTTTCGTACAGATGCAGCCCTTCAGGATCACTTTGGCCAAATGCCATATGTTCTTCCTGTCTTCGTCGAGTATCTTCAACCACGATCTCTTCATATTGTGTGAAATGCTATATGTGGATAGTTCGCACAAAGCTGTGATTGTAAACTACAGGTAGCGTGTGACTATCCATCGTGGTAAAATCTTAGATCAAACGTAAACCTGTTCTCATCAACCTGAATGTGATAAATGCTGCAAGATTCATCCACAGCCAATGCTGATAGAGGAATAGATGTACAGTTCATGCGGGTTATACAATCTAGGAGCTGTTATTTCCTACTCGTTCATACTCATTCTCAACCTTTTCTTCCTCTTCCTGTCAACCCTCCTGCTCCGCTCCATCCTCCATTGCAATTTCCTCATCCCCAATCTCAATCCTCTTTGTACTAATAAGGAAATCCTCCACTCCCAATGTAAGATAACTCCCATTCACACTTCTTCTCCCTCTCGCAAGGAGGATGATGATGAGTTGGATAGAACCAGAAGTTAAGAGTATTGGGACGAGGAGGAATATACAAATGTATATGTAGGATGTAAGAGTGTGCATATCAAGCAAGAAATGAAAGCATTCCATTTGATTGTCAAACACGAGGACTTCAGAGGGGTGGGGCATATTGCGGTTCATCAGTTGTGTCTCTGAAATCATTCCATGAGAAGGAGGCAGGCCTGAAGCCCCAATTACTCACACCACCAATATCCAGCTAACATCACTTCAAGTCCCAATTCTACAACAATCATATTCAACCATGATCTTACACCTGAATATCTGCAATATCCCTCTTCAAAATAAGTGAACATGATCCAGACCAAGGTGAGAGCAACAAGGGACGAGAATGGTTGCCAAAGTTTTTCACCTGGTAGGATGAGATCGTTGCTGTTCATCGGGCGATCAAAAGGGGGGGTCCTGTTCATTTGGCAAAGAGCTGGAAACATATCATGGCAAGTCGTTGTTCCAACTTGTTAAATGTCAACAAAGATCACAAAAAGAAACCCCAACCACAATCCTTGCAACCTCACTCACCAGAAGAATAACGTCTTGCAATCTCACCAACCAAGACTGTCAATCCACCCACCATTGTATGTACTGCATTCCTTATAATCAAGAAGCCATTCGCTTGATAATAACGCTGATGAGCTTCAGCAAGAGGATGAGTTGGATCAGGGATTTCGAATGGGATGGATCGTTTGCCTGGTGACGATTTAGTCATTGTGGACTGGGTTGACAGGTGGGCCTGCAAGCGGCGATGGACAAGAAACAATGCTTAAAAGGTCTTTGGTGTTTGTTGCGTTCTTTCAAATAGGATAAGACCCGAGAGAGAAGGATTTATAGCCGTAGGGCAACCTATACCCCTCTAGGCTCTACCAAAATTGTAACCCCAATGTCCTACACACAACCAACTACAAAGGCCAATATAACAAAACAAAGGATTGTCGTTCATATCCCTGATTTCACAGCTCTAGGGGTGCGAAGTAGGGGAACCTCCGTGCACTTTCTGTCAAACTCCTTCGCAAAGGGAGGGGGGTAAATTGTCCTCTCCTTCTCTTGATCTCTCGACGATGGGTCTTACGATTCAAAAAAATAATACAGCCAAACCACCAAATGGTCATACAACAGGGGGCTTTTGGAGAAGAACCAGATCGATTTCAAATGTGGGTGAGAAGTAAGGTGAACCGTCCTTTTCAAGATCTTGAGTCAGCCGCCGTTACCGGTGTCAAATTATCCCATTTATTTCTGCTGTCAGAACAGGAACTGAGTATTGATAAGCATAGCCTGTTGTTCCTAGCAAACTGTACGGGTCCACGAAAACTATCGATCAGAGGGAGGCGAGGTCGAGTCGCACGCGGGTTAACACCTGGACGTGGAGGGGAATGATAAGATCAGGTTTTGTAGAAGTCGTAGCATTGTTTAGGTCACCGCTGCAAGAATGCTATGATTTGAAGTGCTGTGCTTACAGTACGACCCCTTTTTGAAAGAGGTCAGAAGCCGGTCCTCGCCTGAGAACGCCAGTCGAACAACGCCCTCATGAGATTCCCCCCCTCCTCCCCTCTTTAGCATTCTTGCAATTAACCGACCCGATCCTGAACGTGATAGGCATACCATAGCATTGGAATCCATGCATTCACGTACACTGATGCGGAAGCCTGCACAACCTAACAACAGATTCATCACTCCACCGTTGATCTAACAGCGATACATTCAAACGATCTCCCCAGTCACCTTCTTCAATGCTTCCCTTACCTTCTCGACGTCGGTAATGTCTTCCACCACATCACCAACCACCTCTCCCTTCTCTGCTTTCCTACCAGCACCGATGAATACCTCCTCCAACCCACCACCTTTCCCGGAGAATACGTAGAATTTAGCAAAAGCTGATAAGATTTCGTAGCTGAAAGGCATTCCTGCTGGGATCAAGATTGATTCACCAGCTGTGAGAATATCCTTTTCATCTTGTCCATCTACACCTCGTGAGAGGGCGAATTCTACTTTACCCTCGATGATTCGACAGAGTGTGTGAGTCTTGTTGAGCTTGACTTTGCTAGTGCCGAATGGAGAAGATTCTGCAGCTGATTTGGCAGCTTTGAACTTTGGGTAGGTTTCGCTTGGTCCAACACCTGAGACGATGGAGAGAGCGAATCGACCTTCATGGGATTGAGCGGTGGTGATCAATGGAGAACATGATTGGGAGTTGATAAAGTATTTAGGTCCCATTCCATGACGGAGGTAGTAGGGCTCGAGGCCAGATGGGATTTCAGATCTTTGGTAAGCAGGAGAGGAGAATATTCAATCGGTCGATCCCACCAAAAAAAAAAAATGCTCAAGCCGTTTCTGCAAATTGCCACTCACTCTGGTTCGGTTGGACCATTAACCTCAGGGTAATTGTAATCCCTGACAGGTTTCACGTCCTCTCCGGCTTTAACACCCTCAATAAACAAGTTGACTGGGAAGTGACGTCTATCCGAAGCAGGATAGGTTGGGTTGTTCACATATGGCTCTCCGATGTAATCGAAGAATTTGAGCCAACTACCGGGAGCGACTATACCGATGAACTCGGTTTCCGGTTGAAGGACTTGGAAAGCGTGGACGACGTTCTAATTCGACGGCGTCATTATCAATCTCTTAGACCCGCTACGCTGCTGCTGCGTACGAGAGGAATATACTCACTGGAGGGATTGATCCGAAATCTCCGGGGTACAAAACTCGGCATTGATCATTTGCCCAGAGTTTGATACTTCCTTGGGTCACTAGGAATGTATCGTGTGTATGTGCGTGGAAGCTGGATGGCGGTTGATTCAGGGTGGTTAGTCGAGGCTTTCGCACGCTCCGAGGTGGGGTTCCCCTCACTCACTGCGCAGGTACAGCCTCATCGTCTCTTGCCCTAGTCTGCATAACCGCAAAAGCATCCTCGGTTTCCTTACCGGTTGCGAGATATCGCATGATGGACCCAGATCCGATGAGGGTGATGGTCTCGCCTTCATCGGAGGAGAGGACGTAAGGCTCGTCTTTGGGCAGAGGAGCGGAGAAAGACTGGAGACGGAGGGAAGACATGATAGTAGGTTTTGGTGTGAAATAATTGTGATAGAGAAGGAGATGGGTTGAGAAGTTGGGAGATGAGTGATGTAGAAGGGTGAAAATAGGGATTTGTATGGGTGGACGACGACTCATCTACTCGATCTTTCCACTCTGGCAACTCCCGCCCCGCAAACGAGCACGGCACGGCGTGGTTAGTCACCCCCGTCACCCCGCCTCGGAAAGCGGGGCAAGCGGGAATGCGGCCTTGAGAATGCCGGGGGCGGGGGCCGGGGGAGGGGAATGGGAAAGGTGGACGGGTGGACGGTGAGGTAGGTGACGGATTAGATTGAGTAGATGCTGTGGAGGGTAGCCGAGCATTCGTAGCAGCTAGCCTCTCTCTTATCATCTCTTCGTCGTCGATATCAATCACTACCCACCATGGAACATCTCGCAGCACTCGGCACTGACATTGGCCAGAACGCCATCCCAACATTCAAGACGTACGGTCCATTGCTAGGTGCAGCAGCGCCCACCTTCTTCAAGCCGCAGACTTACCGCTACTCCTCCGATGAGAGCATTACCCGTCATGAGCTCGATGTGTATTTGCCAGAGCCAGAAGCGCAAGGAAAGAACCCAGTGATGGTGTTCGTTCATGGTGGTGGGTTGGTCAAGGGCGATAAACAGATGCCGTTCCCAGGTGCACATCAGAATGTAGGGACATTCTTTGCAAAGAGAGGTTATATCACGGTGAGCCTAATCCTAGGGTCTTCAACCTCCCCATGCGACGACATGTGTGCTGACAAGGAATCATCCTCTTCCACTAGGTCATCCCGAACTACCGTCTTCGTCTCCCAGATTCACCAGAATCACCGAACAACGCTCGTTTCCCATCCGGCGGAGCTGATATAGCTCTCGTCATCTCATGGCTTCAATCTTCTAGCTGTCCTATTGTATCTCACATCGATACTTCTCAGATCTTCCTCATAGGGAACTCTGCTGGAGCGATACACATCGCCACCTACCTTTTTAGCGATGCCTTCCCTGCTGTTTCTCTACCCGGGGAGGACCTTTCTCCGCTCACGCCATCTGCATCTCAAGCTATCAAAGCATCCATACTTGTTTCCATACCAGCAAGCTTTGAAACCGCCGCTAAAGCTAGAGAAGGTATCACGTTTGGTTATTTCGGTGGGAAAGAGGAAGTTGTGGCACAGAGATGTCCTACGGGTTTGAGAAAGCGAAGTGATTTTAGGGGGAAGGTATTGGTGATGACAGCGGAGCTAGACCCTGAAGATGAGATTTTGAGTCCGGTGAGTTTTCGTTTGGATTCTTCCACTTGGATAGAATCGTGGGACTGACACGAGCTTCCAAACACCACAGAGCCGAGGCTTCACCTCCATCTTCGAAGAATCCCCTGAGCTCGCATCCACTCTCACGCAAATGCACATCAGTGGGCATAATCATATTTCCCCACCATTAGGTCTGGGTTTAGGTGGGAAAGAAGAGCAGTGGGGGGAAGATGTTGTAAAATGGTGTCGAGAGCAGTGATAATGCAATAGACGTGATAAACTCGACAAGGTTTCTACAGATTCTTCTCATGCACAAACTTCTTGTCACGTCAAAGTTCCACGATACGTTACGACTACCAACATGATATTAATCGCAAAGAAACAACCTCCCCTTCCCACTATTTTACGTATCCCAATCCTTGAAACCCAAGTCAACTCCCCAATCAGGCTTAACAAACCTATGCTGTTTACCACTCGCAGCAAGCTCATTCAGAGTCTTCATCTCCTCTGCAGACAAATCAATGATCTTCAAGTTCTCCTCGATTCGAGACGGAGTGACGGATTTAGGAAGGACAACGATACCTCGACCTACGAGGTAGCTGAGGAGAACGGTTCCAGGTTCGACGGAGTTTTTGGTGGCGATTTTGGTGACGATGTCTTCTTTGAAGAGTGGGGAACCGGTGGATCCGAGTGGGGAGTATGCCTCGAGGAGGATGCTGTGAATAGGGTCCGTATGATTTAGTTTTCAGCGCTGAGTGCGAATAAAATGGGTTGTGGAGAGGCTCACCCCTTCTCCTTGCAGAAAGCGTGAAGCTCATGTTGGGGGTTGTATGGGTGAAGCTCGACCTGAAGAAGACGCGGTCCAAGCATTGTTAGATTTTAGTTACCAAGGGTTATTCTTTTGCTCAGACTTACCTGGTTGGCGGCAGGGACAATCTTGGCCTCCTTGAGGAGCTTCTCGAGGTATGGGATACTCATGTTGGAAACACCGATCTTCAGGATTGAGAACCGAAATCGTTATCAGCAAGTTGTAGCCACCAAATAGTCAAGCGGGACATTGAAATTACTCACAGCCCTCACTTTACCAGTTTCGACGAGCTTCTCCATCTCCTTCCATGTCTTGATGTAAGACCACTCGGTGTCCTTGTCACGGGAGCCATCGGCAAGCTTTGGGAAAAGGTGGTGGTTGCCGTTGGGGTTGAGGGGAACAGGCCAGCTGGTAACGTCTACGAGTTAAGAATGCTTCGTAAACTTCGTTCGGTTCTACTCTACTCACTGCATCAAGTAAAGATCAAGGTAATCTGTACCCAAAGCCTTGAGAGTTGCATCTACGGCTTTCTCTGGAGTTCGATGGTCGGTACACCAAAGCTTGGAGACAAGGAATAGCTTTTCCCTGGCGACGTCGGAGTCCTTGATTCCTTGACCGACTTCCTCTTCGTTTTGGTAACAATGAGCACCGTCGATGTGGGTGTATCCAACTTTGATAGCGTGGGCGACTGCCTTCTCGACTTCACCCTTGGGAGCTGGAGTTGGTGGAGGTCAAGGGAGACTCGTCAGAATGAGGGGACAGAGATTCGTTGTTTGGGATTATACCGGGACTCACATTGCCACGTCCCTGGAAAGAGGAACACGTTGGGAGATGAGAATCAGAATCAACGCGAAACGGTCGCGATGAACATTATCCGCGCCTACTCACCGAGACCGACGGCAGGAATACTCGCACCGGTATTGAGCTTGAAAGAAGTTGGAGCCATGTTTGATGTTTGTGGGATGGGATGGGATGGGATGGTGTTGATTATAGTTGCAGGTAAAAAGAATTCAATCACCTTAATAGCTTGTCACTGACAGCTGGGTCACCGCTCTCCGGTCCGGAGCCCGGCGCGGGGCCGGCTTTACCTCCACTTTGACGCGTGGAGTAGCTCGCTAGCTAGCTCTGTGGAGACCGGTCACTCGGACTATCGCTCATGCTGGTATTCTACTTATTGGAGTTGGAGAGAGAGACCGAGAGATGGTGGACTTGAACCTTCTTACTACCTACACCCCAAACGACATCCCCAATCCGACAAGAGTCATAACCTTATTACATCCAGGCTCAGTACAGGGCAAGTATCTAAATTCTGAACTCCTACTGGGGATGCAAACCGGTGCTCCCGGTTCATATTCGTTTGCCCGGCGCCTTCTCTCTCATGGAAGGAGGTTACTCCTCTTGTTACACAAATCACAGTGATACTATCCGGGTAGCGGAGCTGGAAATCATTCAAGGCGGGGTCCGATGGAAATACTGAGAAGCAAATTCACTGTTGAAAATCTGTTATTTTGAGATTGTTATGCGACTTTAAAGCTTTGTTGTTATCTATTATGAAAGGAATGCTCTTCTCGGTGAAACATCAGTGCCTTTGAGAACCCCTTCCTGATGTGAATCATTGGCAACACCAATGTGGGGGAGCCAACATTTTGGAGAACCTGGTGTGTTGGAGAACCACCCTTGACTTGAGACCGTGGGGAAAACATTTATGAAAGGAAATCCTGTGGCAAATTACTGCTCTTGCCAATTAGAAGGGGGGATGAATACATAAGAAAAGCAGGGAAGGGGGAGCTGGACCTTGGGTAGGAGGGGAGTCATTCAATCCTGAACATTCAATCACATTTCATACTTTTCTCGTAATCCAGCAATGTCTCCACTGCCGTCCAAAGGCAGGGTTCCAATGAAAATATCACAAGCAAATCACTGTTGAGAATCTGTAATTTGAAATGATTGTTGTTGTCTTTTATGAAACGAATGCTCTTCCCGGTGAAACATTAGTGCCTTTGAGAACCCCTCCCTGATGTGAATCATTGGCAATATCAATGCGGGGGAGCCTACAATTTGGAGAACCTGATGTGTCGGAGAACCATTGAAACCATGGAAAGTCAGACGTGAATGGAACCCTGTCGCAAATTACGGCTTTGCCACTTGAAGGGGGATGGATATATAAGAAAAAGCAGGAAAGGGGAGATGGGTTCGGGTTAGGAGGGAAGTTATTCAACCACAAACATTTGATTACACTTCATACTTTTCTTGTCCTTCAGCAATGTCATCATATCCTTCCCACAGCACTCCACAGAGCAACGCCACCGAAGGCACCAACAACAGCACCTAAGTAAGCACATTCAAAGGTGGGAATGACTCGGTCACTACCCAGGAGAACGACCCAGTTACAGTTGGCTATAGTAAGTCACCACCATTTGATGTTCATTATCCTGTCCTAGACTACTGACAATAAACAACATACACCGATGTGAACACCATCATAGACGAATCATCAGGGCAGAAAACCGCCACCCAACAAAGCGGTAAGTCATCTCAATTTGATGTGCATGTAATTTTTTCTAGCCTGACTGACAAGATACGGCATGCATGGGGCAGGGCGAGAATTGGACGACAAGAATTCTGCCAAGATTGTAAAAGATTATTTGACGTGGCATCCGGTGAGAGGTGAGCTGTTTGCTGTGGGATCCTCATACCAAGCCGTCTAATGAAGACCTCGATAAAAAAAACAAAACGCGCACACCTCCTAGAGGGCCGCGACGGTTTCAACGGGAAAGCAGATGGAGCCACGTGATAGTAGCTAGCTGTGGTGTATAGCTGTGGGTTGTGCTTAGTCATCCTCCGGTTAACTCGTTGCCCATGCCCATTGCCCGCGCCACCCGGTTAATGAGAGATGGTGATATTTCTACTTATTGGAGTGAGCGAGAGCGACGGGGAGAGATAGACAGCGTCGACATCATCACCATCACCATCATCCCATCTACTTACTCTCCCACTCCTCCATCCACATACCACACCACACCACACCACACCACACCATGTCATCCACACTCCAATCCATCACATCCGCTCTACCTTCCTTCGGGAGAGCGAGATTACTCATCAACTCATCGGACGATGTCGTTATCGTCGATACATGTAGGACAGCAGTCACCAGGGTGAGGTCTCGTTGCCAGTTGTCCCTAGTCATTCGTTTCAACTCACTCATGTATACCTACTACTCTTCCCCACTCAGGCTAAGAAAGGTGGATTTAAAGACACCGGACCAGAGGAATTACTGGTCGCTGTGATGAAAGCGTCCTTGGAGAGAAGTGGTGTCGATCCAAGTGTCATCGAGTGCGTCGAATGATAATTTCGTTCTTGTTGGGAATGGGAGAACACTGACAATCTATCACTCTTTGCTTCTTCTTATCGTCGTTGGGTTCTTTGTATCTCATCTCAAATCCCTTTGTTTGAAAACCTCTCACTGCATCCGGGGAAACCTATCTCATCTCCTCTCCTCCCCTCTCTCCTCCGTATCCATGTCCGCCCATCTATCTATTCGCACATCCTCCTGTTCTCTTCTACCTTCGTCTCTACCTCCATCTCATCTACCCACCCGCTCCCACCTCCCATCTCAAATAGAGATATCGCAGTAGGGAATGTCCTTCCTCCTGGAGGAGGTGTCAACGTAGCTAGAATGGCCATGTTGGCTGCTGGAATCCCATATACGTGAGTGTTTTAAATTGGGTAAAGGGCGTCCGGTGAGAGGTGTGAACGAAGGAGTCGGAGATGGTGTTCCTCTCTTTTTTCTTTTTGCTTTTCGCTGGAAATCATGCAAGTGGTTTCCCTTATCCGAGTGGATGTTTTGTCCCGGACTTTGATGGAAGGTTTTTCGTACTGTGTAGACTTGACGACCCAATTCTATATTGGGGTCATCTTAATCCAACCACTGACAAAACAACTTCATTTCCACGTCTTACAGCGCCGCTTGTCACACTGTCAACAGGCAGTGTTCATCTGGATTGCAAGCTGTTGCTGATGTGAGTTGGTTCTCATTTGATTTCATGAATTGGGTGGCTGATGTCGAGTTCGTTGTGCTTCGTAGATCGCCAACCAGATCAAAGCTGGCGAGATCGACGTTGGAATGGGTGAGTCTGGAATGGAGACGTCGGGAAAGAAAGTCCCACAGCAGTCACTAAACCACGGAACGAACCCACACAGCTTGCGGAGTCGAGTCCATGACCGCCGACTGGGGATCTCCCGCCTTCCCATCCAAGCTCTCCGACGTCGTCATGTCCCATCAATCCGCTCAGGACTGTATGACTCCCATGGGAGTAACATCTGAAAACGTCGCTGCTCAATACAACATCTCTCGAGAGACCCAAGATAAATTCGCAGTTGAATCTTTCCGAAAGGCTTTCCAAGCGAGGAAGGATGGGAAATTCAAATCTGAGATCGTACCCGTTCGAACGAGGTGGATCGATCCCAAGACAGAGGAAGAGAAGGAGGTTGTCATTCAAGAGGATGATGGGATAAGAGAAGGTGTTACAGTAGAGAGTTTGAGCAAATTGAAGCCAGCTTTCAAGAAGGATGGTTCAACCCATGCAGGAAACGCTAGTCAAGTGTCAGATGGTGCTGCTGCCGTCCTTTTGGCTAGGAGGAGTACCGCTCAGAAGTTGGGGTTGAAGATTATGGGTAAATTCGTGATTTCTGCGGTCGTCGGTGGTGAGTGGGAGGTGTGGATGTTTTCTGGGTTTCCTTCGAAGGGGTACTAACTGCCACCCCGTTCTCCCATCGCCCTCCAGTTCCACCCAAAATCATGGGCGTTGGACCAGCTTACGCTATCCCAAAAGTCCTCTCCAAAGCCGGTATCTCCAAGGAAGACGTCGACATCTACGAGATCAACGAGGCTTTCGCATCTCAAGCTATCATGTCCATCAACCACATCGGTTTGGACTACGCCAAGGTTAACCCGGTGGGTGGAGCGATCGCTATGGGTCATCCCTTGGGATGTACCGGTGCGAGACAGATCGCTACTGGGTTCGCTGAGGCTAAGAGGGAGAAGAAGAAGATCTTGGTCACGTCCATGTGTATCGGGTGAGTTTGGAGTTATTGAGGGTGGCTGGCTGGTGCTGCTATTCACCGAGGAATGATGGTTGCTGACGATTGTCTTGTTCGCACTGGAATAGAACCGGAATGGGTATGGCCGCTGTCTTTGTCAACGAGCAGGTGTAGATGGAACGAATACAAGCGATATAAAACACTGCTAGGTTAGTTGGGTAAAGACCGTACAACCGTTGAGACTCTGGCAACCTGTTGTGTTCTTTGTAAACGATAGTAGTGCTGCGTTGAATTGACATTTGACATGCTTGACCTGTTCATCCGCTCCCATTTTTTTTTTTTGGGTGCCTGCTTGTGTTGCCACGCGGGTGACAAGGCAATAATAAAAGACGGCAAGGCACAAGACTTCTGGGCGAGTTGGGGTCGTGTGGAGTTGAATGAATGAATGAATGAATGAATGAGGGGTAGCATTATTCAACCCTCTGTCTCTATCCTACTCTGCAATCCATTTCTCCGTTCGTCCAGGCTGGAATCGTAGTGACAGAAAGCAGCCATTCAGCTACCGCGTCAGCCATCTTGGCAATACACACTCGTAATCAAAAAGTCAACCAGGTCTTCTTTCTCGCAGCACATACGGGTTCGGTGTGCATCCACGAAAGGGTAACCCTCGTATGTCCTACTCCCTCGCCATCCACTCCTCTTGACATTCCCTCTCGATGGCACCTTCCCTCTCATCCGCTGCTACCTCCCAATACGCTATCGTCATAGACGCCGGCTCGTCGGGTTCGCGACTCCAAATCTACTCATGGAAAGATCCAGAAGCGGAAAGGAGCCAGATTGTCGCCGATGTGGCAGCGAGGGTAAGGCGGGAGAGGAAGGGCAAGGGTAAGGAGGAGGTGAAGCTGGAGGTGGAGAGGGAGACGGAGAAGGCGTTGAGTAGATTGGTCAAGGTCGGTCAAGGCGTAGATGGGGATGATTGGTTGAAGAGGACTCAGCCGGGTGAGTAGTGGTTAGATTGGCTTGTTTGTGAAGTCCTCAGCTGATCGGTGGACCTGCCTGCCTGGCCACCCTCCCTCTCTGTCCTTTCCAGGCATATCAACCATCCAACCGGCCACCATGTCATCCTACCTCTCCCCACTCCTTCAGCACGCACTCCTGTCCATCCCTCCCTCTCAACACTCGGCAACCCCTGTCTACCTCCTTGCGACAGCCGGAATGCGCCTGCTTCCCTCAAACGAACGAGAGGAGCTCCTGGACGCAGCATGTAACGTCCTCCGTGACATGTTTCCCTTCCGAGTAGGGGAGAAGAGCGATGCTGGTCCATGTGGAGAGAGCGTACGAGTCATCTCCGGGGAAGAGGAAGGCATGTGGGGCTGGGTAGCGGTCAATTATCTCATGGATGGGTTCGGTCATATTCCAACAATGACGTCGGCATACGAAATCGAAACGGTGCCGACGGAATCGCTGCTATTACCACTCGACCCTCTGGTAGAAGATTCATCAGGATTATCAGCTGGTAATTCACCGACCATGGTAGACCCCACCCAACGTCTACCGACCTTTGGATTTCTAGACATGGGTGGTGCGTCCACGCAATTGGCGTTCTCACCGACCGTAGAGGAGCTGGAACGGTCACATTTCCCGCCAGAGGAGTTGAAGAGCGTCACGTTGAGATTGCTCTCGGGAAAAGCGGTTGAATGGCCAGTCTTTGTGGCTTCTTGGCTGGGTTTCGGTACGAATCGTGTGAGGGAACGATACGTGGAGTCCATGCTTCAACAATGGAAAGCGTCTCAAGATCAACTGGGATCTGCCGATCGGATGGCCATACAAGCTCAACGCATCCAAGACCCTTGCCTTCCTCTCGATCTCGTCATACAACCAAAATCACCCTCTCACCCACCTTTTGTCGGCACCGGCTCGTTTTCAGATTGTCTTGCTGCGCTCCAACCTCTCCTTGAATCAACGGCTCCATGTCCTCAACCCGAACAACATTGCCTATTCGCTGGACTGCCGACACCACACATCGACTTTGAACGAGAAGATCAACGTGGCTTCATTGGTATATCGGAGTACTGGTACACCGCTGAACAGGTGTTAGGTCTCGGCGGTGTATGGGATTGGGGAGAATGGGAGAAGGGGATGGAGGCTTTCTGTCAGAGAAATTGGAGAGATATAGAGAATGAAGTCAGAGAGAACGGTCAGTGGAGGGGTTCAGAGGTAAGTGCGAGAAACGGTCGGAGTCGCATTTCGAAGCAGTTCCTGATGTCACCTTCTTAGGTCGAATTGACCCGGCTCGAGATGCAATGCTTCAAGGGAGCTTGGATCTCCAACGTCCTTCACGAAGGTATCGGCATACCCCGCATCTCAGATGCTGGTGGCAATCAAACGCTAACTGGCGGCTCTATCGGTAACACCAATGACGAAGCCGAGCGCCGAGCTCGCCAAAAGGGACTGATACCGTCGATAAAGTCGCCAGCACACTTTCAGTCCCTCGATGCTATTGGAGAAACGGCCGTCAGCTGGACCCTGGGCAAAATGGTTATCGAGGCTAGCAAGGCTGTCAAATTACATGGCCACCATAACCCGTCACTGGGCCTGAGCGATAGATGGAGGAAGGCGTTGCATGAGGGTGGAGATCGTCTGAGCGATGCTATGCACCTAGACAAAGTGCAGGAGACGTTGGAGGGGTACGGTATACGTGCGCTTTGGGCGTATTCTGCCATTGGCATCCTCATGCTCATCCTTGTCTTTTGGTCATTCCGCCGTCGCGTGCGGCCTCGCAACGGTAGCATGAGTAAACGACGGAAGCCATCCGACGTTGGACAAGGCTGGATGAAAAGCGGGCGGCTGGAGGATGGTTTGCTTCGACGGCCAATCATCGGCGGGAAGCTCAAGATGTGGATGTACCGCCTTTCCCATTATGCTCACCGGTTCACGGGAAGCGGAGGTGGCATCGAGATGCGACGACCGCTGATGAAGCACCAACAATCTGCTCCTGCGGCATTGCACTTATCCGATTCGTCTACCCCGCGCTCTGAAGGTTCCCTCTACGCCACCGCTGTCTCTCAACCGCCCTCACCGAACCCCAACGCCTCGCAATTCTTCGTGCCGGCCTTCTCAGGATCGCCTTCCGCACCTAGCCGGAAGTCAAACGGGTTTGGGGAGCGGGAAACACTCGCGTCGCCGACGTCATCCGGATACAACCGATCGCTGTCACACAAGTCGTCGTCCGGCGCCCTCAACCGGAGTAAACCACGGACTGCATCTCTTCTCACCTTGCAGGCGGACAACGCTGGTGGTTGGAACGATCCGCCGCACATCGCCTTCGCTGGTAACACGGGCTTGGAGAGCGACGACGAGATCTTGCGCACGAATAGCGCAACGAGCGTATTGATCCCACCGCCGAATGGTATGGAGGGAGTGTTATCACGGAACTCGAGTAGGCTCAACCTGCACGACATGGGCTATGGACCACGGCCGATCCCGCGGGTGTCCACACCGAATTATGGCGACGACCCGGGTGGTTATGACTGAGAAAGGTATCAGGTTCGTAAAGGTCATCTCGTCGTTGAGTTGTACAATCGTAAGATAAGTGAAGGACATTAGGGACACTTCGCGGTATATATAATCACTCCACCACCGCCTGCTTGCCCCTTCACCCCGAGTCTTGCCCTTCTCCCTGCTGCGTGCCTGACCGGCCTGCCCTGAGCGTCTACCAGCGGCTCATTCGTGCCGCGCTCGTTCGCGACGGACTCATTCGGTTCCTGCACGCCCAGCTTCTTTCTCATCGCTTTTCTTGCCTCACGAAGACTCATGATAGATTCCTGGGTTTGTGTGTCCCTGATTTCTGCCTGTTCTTCAATGCTATATTCGGCGAGGCGTCGTACGAGTTGTGGATGTGAGTAAGACATGTATAAGCGGCGGAAGTCGTCAGTAGGATGGAAATCGTCAATGAGTTCGTGCAGCTCGTCCGCGGTGAGTTTTTCGTATTCGTTGATTTTGATGCAGATTTGTCGAACTGCTTCTGCTGGCAGTAGGCGGATGACGAACTGGATTAGGCAATGAAAACGATGAGCGTGCGGTAGAGAAAACGTCATGGTCACAGATAACACGTACCGCATCCCTTTGCTCGGGCGTCATTTCCTCGTATCTCCTTGATCCCACAGGCCTCGCTTGCTCCTCCCCCTTGTAAAACTTTCCCCATCTTTCTCCTCTGAGCGCCCACCTCCTCAACTCTGGCATGAAGACATCTTCAATCACCGCGTCCGGGATGTCCCCTTTCATCGAAGGCGGCCACTCTCCTTTATACACGTCGTCGATCGATTTCTGAGCTGGCGGGTATTGCTCAGCAATGACGAGTTGAAGTTGAGGTCGAATGGCTTGAATTTGTTGTGCATAGCTGAGATCCTCGAATTCGGTGGAGGTTAGGAGGTCGATGTCGTTTGGAAGAGGCGGAGTCGATTCTCGATGATCTGCGTCGCTTTGCTCGGGTTCCCTCAGGGCCTTGATCTCTACATCGCCGAGCTGTCGAGTTGCACCTTAGCAGGAGGACGTGCGCGAGCTCACATTTGTCTGTCCCAGCACTCACTGCGCAAGTAGCGATTCCCTCATCCCTGTAACAGAAAATTTCCTTCCTCTTCTTATGACATTGCATGTCCTTCCCTGTCTTCATGACCTTGTTGTTCTCGGAAGCGGATATGATGTCTAAGACGATATACCGTTCTCCTTTTTTGCGGGAGTTGGTAGCGGGCTCGTACCCGACGATACGACCTGGCCAGTATTGATCTCGACGATTGTCTTTGTAGTAGACCAATGTTCCGTCCGCTAGCCTGTTAGCCGATGGAGGTAGAAGAAAGAATGAGAAGGCAGTGGCTATAAGCGAAATAGCATAGGGCACTCACTTCGAATCCCTCCTAGTAGTGGCCTCATCCAACTCGGCATCCTCCTTCGTCTGAAGAACAACATCATCCGTTTCAAAGCTCAGGTCCGGCAAGTCGGGTAGTGAATCGTCGTCACTATCTGATTCAAGGATCTTCGACGGGAGACCGGATGCCATCGACGCAGATGGACGAGGAGCCGAGTCGGAGTCGGTGGAGTAGTCTGAAGGTATGTCGAGTAGATCTGAGGGTATTTCATACTTGGAGATGAGAGAGGGTAGGGATTCAACCGGTGGTGAAGATGAACTAGTTGTCTTGTTCTTCTTAGCCCCTGGTATGCCCTCGGGGTTGTCCTTTTGCGGTCTTTTTATTTTCGTTCCAAAAGTCTTCTTTTCCATCATGAATTCAGGTGGTTCCTCCAACGGAGCATGGGCAAGCTCGAGGTCCTTCTTGTGAAGCTTTGAAGGGGTGGAAATGAATTCTGGGAAGGCAGGATAGGAGGGTGAGAGTGGATCAAGAGATTGTGAGGATTTGGGTGGTGGAGTGGTTGGCAATGATTTGCGTGATGAGGGTGATGAAGCGGCTGGGCGATTTCTGCGATTTCTGCTGGGCGTCTGTACGGCATCGTCCTCTTTGTCGTCATCATCATCTTCCTCTATCGTACTCGCTTTCGTTGTCGTCGTCTTCTTCGCTACCCTCCTTACCTTCCCGTAGGTCTTCTTGAGCGACGGCGACGCTGCCTTGTGGTCATTCGACATGGGCGCATCGGAAATCTCACTGGAGGAATGCTGAGCAGCTGTAGCGGCCTTGACTTCCGTCGCTACTCTTCGAGGTGGTCGACCGGTAGGCATTTTTGGATACGACATGATGAAATGTTGAACAGGACGACCTCGATGATTTCCAGATCACAGAGGTGGTTCAGGAGGGGTCGTTTGTTGACACGCTGACGTAATCATGGGCAACTGACCAGCAACTTTTTATTGGTGTCGGTGACGACGACGACGACAACAACGATAGCAACCGGGACATCAACTTCGTCTCGTCTTTCCCGTCCACATGACCAACCTACATGATCTTCCCGTAGACGTGAGTTTCTTTCTGTACACTTTTCCATTTCTGAAAGCCACCCTCACCCCAAACATCTTCCTTCCAGCTTCTCTATCAAATCCATCACCTCTCCCTCTCCCCTTCCCTTCCCTACGTCAACCGCACCCTACATTCACTTCTATCCCATCCGACCACGGCAAGAGCCGTACAGTTCCTTTTCTCCACTTATGAAAACGCCGGATCAGAAGAGCTCATCATCAAGTCGCTTAGACATGGGATCTGCTCGTTGGACGTCGTGAGCGGTATCGAGGATAGTTGGCGAAGAAGAGGGAAGAGGTGGGAAGAAATACACCATCCTATACCGCCAGGAGAGGATTCGGACTGGGAAGGATCACCGGATCAACTTTCCACCGGTGCATCAACACCCTCGGAGCAAGCTGAACCACCTCTGTCTCCTGAAAATCCCTACCAACCCCTCTCCTGCCTGGAACTCCCACGTCGTCTCTTCCGCACCTCTCCTTCCATCTCCCCACTTCTCCTCCATCTATTCACCTACTCCCCTCCACCCAATCCCAACTCGCACCGTGGTTATCCGCTCTCTAGGGCTTGTCTCGCTGGTAATTATGATCTCATTCGGTTCTTGCTGGACAACGGCGCATATCCTGGGATGAAGGATGGATTACCAATGATGGTAGCGATCAGCAAGAAAGACATTAGAATGGTGAAGATGTTGTTCGAGAAGGAGACGGTCGGCGACTCGGAGTACTGTCAGGATATCATCGCGGCAACCGGCGGACAAAGTAACAAACGAAAACGTCTCGTCTCCTCGGATTCCAACCACGTCAAACGACAGAAGAGGGATGATACAAGGATGATAATGTCTCCTGAATTGATGAAGAGGGTGATGAGTTGTGGTTCTAGGGAGATTATCGATTATTTTGTCAATGAGAAAGGTGAGGTTGGGAATGCGTCCTTTGGCTAGCGGTTGGGATACTGATTCAGGATGGACATCTACGCAGGGTGTATACCGAGTCTTGGATCGATTATGGCGTTACGGTAAGGGGGCGCCGTCGGGTACAAGCACCCTAGCTACAAGTCCTCTTCACGGAAAGCAAGATTTGGGGCCTATAACGATGCGGATATCGTCAACGCCCACACTCGTTCAGAGGGCCAATCGGCATTCAGAAACGCATACGGCACGACACCAACATCATGTATCATCAACTAAGTGACCAGCATATCATCAAACATCGCTTGCGAGCCATCCTACCAACAACATCGCAATCCAAGCGAACACCGAAATACAAGTTCTAAAGTCACAACATGCAACCAGAGTATCATTCCAACGCACTGACCAACCACTCCACCGCCTTCTCGTGCGCTCCTTTTGTACCCTCGGCTTCTTCGCTGGTTCCCGCCTTATTCAAATTATGGTCCGCTCCTTGAACGGTAACCAATTTGACATCGACTCCAAGCGTCTTGAGTTGTGAGAGGGTATTGGTACTTTCCTCGTAAGGAACTGCGTCGTCCGCAGTCCCGTGGATGAGGAGTGTAGGTGGGAACGACTTGGCGTTCTCAGAGGTCGAGAGCCAAAGTTGAGGGAGGACGTCGGCGTACTTGGTAGGAAGAGAGGCGAGACGATCGTTGTATGCTAGAACACCCAGCGAATGTCCTTCCCCGTCGTGAGAGGTTATGATATCGATCAAAGTCCCGGTTGCGGTCCAGTATTCCCAGATATACTGTGTACGTTGAGATTGATCGTAACCCTTCAGCGTCGAGGTGTAAGGACGATCCGACTCCTCGGCCAGATCTTTCGCGCCGACCATGTCTTTGACGAGGGGAGTCAACCTGTCCTTTTCAGCTTGCGTCGTACCACTGACCCATCTATCGAGTAAAACGTCCCCTCCCATTCCGAAATAGGAAATGCACGTCTTGATCGTGAACCTAGGATTCTCGTTGTTCGATTCTTTAGCCCCTTCGATACCGGCGAGGCGAACGAGGTATCCACCGGCGGAAAAACCGATCACGGCGATGGAGTGGATGTCGGGTGATATTCCATCGGGTAGGGATGAGGTGAATGTGGTGGAGGAGAGGTAGGAAAATAGAGCGGAGACGTCGGTGAAAACATCGTGGCCTGACGAGGGGTAGAAAAGTCGATGATCAGCTGAGATGAGGATGTAACCTTTATTCGTGACAGCGTCTGCGAAAGGGATTGATTAGCATCACATGGTAGGGCTGGGAAGAGTTGATGGTTGCTCACCGAGGATAGGTTGGAAAATGTAGTTTTCGCGACGACAACCTCTGATCAACCCACCACCGTGGAAAGCTACGACGATCTGCACGTTCTCTCGTGGGTTCGCAAGCAAGGTTGGCGGGATGACCACGTCCAAAAGCACTTCGTGACCTTTTGGAGTCGTATAATACGTCTGAGTGAGGATTCGAGCGTCGGGAATCATGATGATACGGGATAGAGTTGGCGTGGTGGGTCGGAGTGGTATGGACGGTTCCGGATGAAACGACTTGCGTATATGTGGGATCAAGTGGATGTAGGTAAGGAAGATGGAAGCGAGAGCTGCGATGAGGAGGACACGGAGAGAGTGGTGATATGAAGGCATCGCATGGAGCGAGGAGGAGCGGGACGGGGTGGTGGCCCGGAAGGTGGAGGTATGTCCGGGATTTTACCGAGAGCTGAAGAAATGCGAGGGAGGGATGAGAATGTCAGATATGTGACGATGGAATGGAGTTGACCATGTTTCGAGTAGTAGGACGAGTGGGTGATGAGAAGTGTGATGACGAGAGATATACCATCATCCTCCAAGTGATGAGGATATGTTGAACGATGGTGGCATTGAATGATTGCTGGAACATGGTGGAATGGTCGGTCGGCGATGGAGATTCGTCATGCTGAGTCATCTCTCCGGGGCGAGTGACGTGTCATCCTCATCGGCCCCCATCTTGCAACCACCAAACATGAATAGAAGAAATATTCAGTGGTGTGTGTATATGACTATCACCATCACCAGCATCACCTCCTCATCCTCTCTTCCCTCTTCCTTTACTCCACCATGTCCTCCTCCAACCCTTGGACAACTCCATCCCTTCCATCCCTTCCATCTTT
Organism: Cryptococcus sp. T15_22C; assembly: GCA_017654825.1. Taxonomy (NCBI): domain Eukaryota; kingdom Fungi; phylum Basidiomycota; class Tremellomycetes; order Tremellales; family Cryptococcaceae; genus Cryptococcus; species Cryptococcus sp. T15_22C. Next base: position 43,075 of record JADPYA010000028.1, on the reverse strand, counting down.
TCCATCCCTACCATCGCTGCCAACGCGTAATCGTACACGCCGCAAATCCACCTCCTCCATCTCGGACGCATCGGCCGGTGTTAGCACCGTCAGAGGTCTCTCACCGCCTCCAATCGATCGGACTGCTGGATACGATGTAGAAGGAGATGTGGTAGACTGGGGAGAAAACCAAGCGGAAGACGAACCTCATCCGAATGGGAATGGAGAAGATGGTGTAATTCATTCCCGGGACGTCGGGAGTGGCAATGGGATCATACCCGACGTCAGCTACGGCGAGCGTTTGAAAGACATATTGGACTCGGATGAAGACGAAGGCGACGAGACTGAGTTGGGTATGCAGATTCACGAAGGATTGAACGACGAGCTCGATCCGAATGACGAGGGGGACGAGGACGATCAAGAGGATGGGTTTGGGTCATTTCGTGGATTCAGAGTGAGTTGTTGTTGGTTTTTTTCGTCCAGCGTCAGGAAAAACCTGTTTGACGAGGGAAATTCTCAGGATGACAACTCGGATAAATCACCCTCAACAACATCTATGACCAGTACGAAATTCCGTAATTTGAATGCCAATGCACACGAATCAGCTCCATCCCCAAGCCGACGATCTCCATTCCTTCGTATGTCGTTTCTTATCTCTCCTTCTTCCCACGCTCCAGCTTATCCTGAAATCATTTATATCCAACCCCAGCCCCCAACGTATCGAGATTGAGGTCACATACTCGATATCCATCCACCGCTTCGATCGGAACTACCCATTCGACAAGTCTCAATCCATTCCTCGCGCCTTCATCGGCAGGAGCAAGACCACGACCACTATCTCTGCATTCGCATTTCAGTGCGATTTCTAGATCTTCCAGTTATAATGCCTTGGCGGGACATGTAAAAGTCAACGATCGTAACGACCGAAGGGAAGATGGAGGGAGTTCGATCATGATGTCGGAAACGGGCGTGATCGTTGAAGGCCCGTCCTTCATCTTCCATCCTCTCGGGAAAGCCATCAATCTTCTCGCAGGAAAAGAAGGGAAGACATGGGGTGCACCGACCGTCATGGCAGTCAACGGTATGATGGCGTTCGGAACAGAAGGCGGCTACGTCGTGGTCCTTGGATTCGGGCAGGAGTTGAAGTGCACTTGCGGAACTGAGGCGATTGGTGAGTGCGGTGGGAGGAGACTTTGGTCACCACGCTTACTTCGAGGACCATTTAGCAAAAGATGCAGGTGCAGTAACAGCACTCGCCATTTCTCCCGATCAGACATATATCGCCGTTGGTCACTCTACCGGCTCCATTTATCTGTACGACATCTTATCGCCCCAACGACCCGTCCGATCCGCACCATCTCTTCCACCCTCAGCTGTACGTTCCGGTCGCAAAGAAGGACACATCGTAGGATCTCGCATCCTACACGTCGAGTTCGTTGGGAAACGCCATACGGCGGTGGTGTCTGGTGACGAGTTTGGTCGAGCCTTTTGGTGGTCATTAGGAAAGGTCATGGGAGTGGAGAGTAATGATGTGGTAAGGCTATTAGGAAGTTATGATAGCCCTGATGGAGGTCCAACTCCAACCAGACGAAAGAGACCGTCATTGTTGGCTGCGACACCTTTACCGTTCGGAAGTCAACCACATCCAACGGATACGTTCACGCTCACCGCGCTCATGACACCGTCGAAACTTCTAATTGTCGGCTTGAAACCGTCTCCGAGGACGTGGTTTAGGAAGATCAGACCATCCGATGAAAGTCATATGGCTGGTGGAAAGGGAGTGGCGGTTTGGTTGTCTGCTGGCGCAGACAAGGCGGCTTCAAATAACCGCAATAGCGACCCAATGCTTGCTTACTCTTGGGGAAGAACTTTGCGACTGCTAAGCGTCAAGGTCATCGAGACATTATCACCCTCTCCGGGTACTTCAATACGAGCACCGAATAGGGTCGAGTTCGTCGATGGGAAGAGTTGGCAAGCCGAAGAGGCGATCTTGGGATTAAGTTGGTATGGTCCTGATGTGAGTCTGCAATTTATCAATGACCCGTGTGTATAGACTGAAAATCGTATCCATGAAGGGTCGTCATCTTCTCGTTGTCTGCCGCTCTCGCATGGAACTCCTGTGTGTGGCCACCATGACGATAGTCGAATCCACACGACTAGATTCGACAATGCGAGGACGGATGAATGGTCATGTTTATGGGTCGAAGGGCGGAGCAGAGCCACATGTTGTTGTGTATAAAGGCAAGGTGTTCTTGTTTGTAAGTGTGGACAGCGTTCCGAAAGAGGCCAGCAAGTCGACTGAAACCATCCTCCGTAGCAATCTCGTCTTGTGCTGGTGGGCTCTCTCTTGGTATGGTCCGACAGGTTATTGTCGCTATGTCAAGCTGGTGATTTCCTCGGTGCGATCCGTCTAGGAGTTGCCTATTATACGGACGAAGCACCTGGATCCCGAATAAGACTTCCGGACGACTCAGCACAACGTCAGCAAACGATCGCTAAGCGCATCGTTGAACTGGTCCAGTCCTCGGTCGAATACTCATTCTCCGAAGAGCGGGCGATGGATGGGACGTATGACTCACCGGACGGACGAGGCGTCGATTTGACCTCCTTGTTTGAAGACCTTGCAGCGACGTCGATCGCTGCTTGCATGACCATCGGTAGAATGGATCTCATATATGAGGAAGTCTACGAGCGTTTCCTCGAGGCCGGTATCCAAGGTATTTTTTTGGATCAGCTGCAGGACAGCCTGGTTGCAGGTCAATTACCAGACATACCTCCTAGCATCGTTCAGGCCCTCATTACTCGGCACGAGGATCAAGGGAAATTCAAGCTCGCCGAGATGATCATCTGGCATGTCTCGCCCATGTCGCTTGACATCAATCAGGCCATTCGACTTTGCGAAAAGCACGGTCTCTGGGATGCTCTCATATATGTCTACAATGGTTGCCTGTCCGACTACATCTCACCTCTCAATCGGTTATTAGACCTCATCGCCGATATTTTACAGAGCCGCGCAGACCGCCCGCAGATGGTAGAAGACGAATTTGATGAGGAAATCAGCGATGTCGAGACGGCAGCTCCAGGAGCGTACAAGGTCTACTCCTACCTGGAGCACATCCTCACTGGCCACACTTACCCAGACAGCAAGGAGATGCCGACAGCGACGAAAACGGCTGCATGCGGGGATATTTACGCGATACTGTTCTCGGGGCATTACGAGGAAACGTCGACTGGAGGCGGCCAAACACCGTATCGGCAGCTGCACACCTTGCTTAGCTTTGATGCCGAGTCCTTTCTCCACGTCCTCGACCTGGCTTTTGAGGATTCGTATCTAAATGGATCTACGGATGGGCGGCTGATCAGTCGCCAAGTTGTGGTCAACATACTCCTTGAACTTGCCCAAACAGGTCGGCTCGCTACGGCCGACCGATCTTTCATACATATCTTTGTGGCTCGCAACCTCCCCAAGTACCCTCAGTTCCTCTTCATCCCTCCATCCACCCTTCACAACATCCTTGTCGACCTCACACGAGACAACGATCTCAGTACGCGGGAGGATCGGGAGCTGGCAGTGGAGTATTTGCTGTCAGCGTACACACCGCACGATATGGAGAGCTTGTATGACCTCTTCCACAAAGCGGGATTCTACCGCCTTCTCCGCTCGGCTTACCGCTCTGAACGTCGATGGTCTCCACTCATCGATTCCTATGTCGACGACCCAGAAGTCGACCGGGAGGTCCTTCCTGCTGTACGTAATATCCTCCGGGAGGCCGCGGTTGGTGGGGTAGTCTCAAGGGATGTTGTAGGAACCGTCAGGACGGCAGTTCCCGCATTCCTGGATATCGACATTCAGCAAACTGCCGTCCTGCTGCAGGATATGGTGCCAGAGATCCACGAGACGGCTCTTCATGTCCTAGCAGGATCGCCACACAAGCAGATGGCGTATCTGCGTTCGCTGTTGCAACCGTCAGAAGAGGCAAACCAATCACTCGGAGGTCCCAACGTCGTTGCCAAAGATTTGAGGGAGCGTTATCTTGAGCTGCTTATCTCTCAAGCTCCAGACGATGTTATTCCCTACTTGGATTTGCGTGGCCCGGCTTTTTTCGATCTGCGACAAGTTCAGCAATTGTGTTCAGATCAATCGTGCCCGGAAGGTCTCATGTGGTCGCTGGACAAGGAGGGCCGCGTCAGAGAAGCTTTCGAGGTTGTGACGAAAAACCTGGAGCAGCAGTCGCTGGTGTTGATGCGGAATGGATCTGACTTCGAGAGCGCCCTTCAGGTCATGGAGTCTGTGGTTCGGCTGGCAATCCGCATCTGTCGCGACCGTGAGGCCAGAAAAATGGGCGCCAACTCGACTGACCTGTCGCTGGAAGAGATGTGGTATCAGCTCCTTCGAGATTGCCTTGCTACACTGCACGTGTTGGACTCGAAGAGAGCGACGGAAACCTCGATCGCCTCCAACACGCTCCGCCTCCTCATGCAAGAAACTCTCAGCAGCCTCATGACGGCTACGAGTGCTCGTAGTAGGACATTCCCGCAACTCTTCAAGCGACTCGTTGACTCGACCTTGGATGAGTCCAGCCTGTCATCCAGTCGAGCTTACGCACAGTTTCGGACAATTCTCACGGGCATGCTAGAGTCATACGTCGGGGAGCGGGATACGTTGGAACTGACCACTCGGCTCATCTCTGCTGACCTATTCGAATGCATCAGAGAACTCCACCTCAAGAGGCAGGCTGGATGGAGGCCGGAGATGTCGTCTTGTGCGACTTGCGGCAAGGACATCATGGTCGATGTGACGCTTGCTCGGAAGCCTGACGAGGAATCCGTACAAGTTCTGTTGTATGGTTCAGGGGAGGTTGGTCACGTCGGATGTCTTTACGCGAGCGCCACAAAACCATGAAAAGTCTACATCCATAGTTATGTACATTAATGCATACAACAGTCAAGTTAGAACCTCTCGTCCCCCTCCTTATGAATCCCCTCTCATAGCGAACGATACCAGCCGTCTGAAGTCACCGAAAGGTTTGGGGGTTTCGCTGCGGTTGGGTGTGCTGACGCCGGATCCCCATTCTCCTCGAACAAGGCCGGGTAGTGTTGAGGATGTTGGGGAGAGGAGGTAGCTGTTCGATGAAAGCGGGGATGTGACGACATTCAGCTTGTCCGGGTCCATGTCGAGCCCAGTCAAAAACGATGTGTCCGCCAGTCCTTCCTGAGCCGATGTGACGGATAAGAAGATGTCGAGGAGCTTTTGCTGATTGTTGCGAGGAGTTCCCTTGAGATCCAAAATCTGGGGGAAACACATTAGAACGAAGGTGGTCCATGTCAGAGAAGTATCTCACACCTTTTGAAAGTTACTAAAGCTCTTGTCGCTGATCAATAGGCAATAGTTCTGCACAAAGCCTATAGCAGAGCAGAGCAAACTGTCAGTCGTCTGAAAGGCACCGCGACTGTTTGCGAAGCACACCTTCAGGCGGATCCTGCAACAGAGAGAAGAGAGTCGATAAAACAGTCAGTGCGGAACGATTCAGCGCGGTCAATTCAATCACCTCCGGAGCAAGAACGACTTTCAGCATCGTCTCGATTTGACCAGTTGCCTTGAGTACGAGTCGAGAGTAGCTGCAGGAAGGATTCATCAGGTTGCCATCCCGAGAAACAGCCATCTGCAACGCACCTGTCGTTTCCGATCTCAGCAGATGGATCTGGCAGCTCCAACAAGCAACTCTTGACGGCTTGCACGTCGAGGAGAATCTGTTCTGCGCCGACTGTCTTCAGTGGCCGGCTCTTGACGACCGCGCCGGTGAATCGAGTCATGATCACACTGTGCAGGAGAGAGACCGTTAGCGGTGATTAAGATTCGGTTCACACGCCATCAATGCCCGCCTCACCCCACTGCCTTGTCGGCGAAGCTTCGAACATATTTCTTAAGCTCTATCCGCTCTCGGACCACCTCCGCCACGGTCTTAATGGATCCGACAAGATCAACGACGTAGGCTGATCTCCCTGTGACGTTCTCAATGTTCATCCAGGGCGACTTGAGAATGGCCGCAAATGACGGCTCGCAAGCGTGTTCTAGCTCCTTCAAAAGGACGACAAGGCACGCGGAGACCACACTACGCGAGAGTCAGAATGGTCAGCTGTATGCCCGCTAGACATTGAAGGATTTGCTTGACCCCACCCGATAAACTGCTCTCTCTCGCTCTGTAAGGAAACCTTGTCTTGCAGATCTTCATCGATCAGACCTTTGAGCTTGTCTTCGAGCTGAGACCATCCGAAAGTTCGGTAAGCATAAAAAATGGGGGCTTTACACGCGCCTCAGAGAACCCACTTGTGCACCAGTGGTCATGCAGTAGTCAGCGGTGTTCAGCGTCAGACAAGCATTGCGGACCTCTTGCAGGTTTGGCCGCTCCTCTGTCGATCGCCTGCTTTCCGTGCGTTGACTGTGATGGACAGACAGCATCAATTACGAGGTCAAGGGACGTAGACAAGGGTGGTCTTACGTCGACTTCATACTTGCTATGAGTACATCGTCTGAGGGTGTAAATTTTTCTTAGCCAGACCAGCACAAATGTACCACTTCATCCACTCACCCGAATACACTCTCAACCACTTTCTAAAAACAGCAGCCAAGTCTGCCATACCCTTTCCGGTAGTGTATCGACTGCATTGTTCCAACGTCTGGCCATAAAAGTAGAAGAGCTCCGTGGAAGACGGCAAGACCGTGATTGCTGTTTCGGACTCTTGCATTCCTTCCAACGATGATCGAGACTTGGCACCTCGGTAAGCCGAAAGCATATCCTCGAGGGCTCTGTACCGGGCTTGCCGTCAGATCGCTACCTTGACACAGTCTCCCATTCTTCGCTCACTTATCCTGAGCATTCACAAAGATGCTGAAATAAGGCTCAAAAATCTCGGACAGCGTCTGACCAGCTGCATCGCTTTGTGACAGCGTTGGAAGGTTTTCACCGAGATCCCGTGCCTGCTCGAGTGTTTCATAAGGCCGAATTCTTTCGCGCAGAAAAACCTCTGTCACTTACCGGCATCTTGAAACGCCGAGACATCAAGGTCTCCCATTCTGTTGTAGCTTGCCATGCTTCCAGGAGGTTATTGACGGATGGTTTTGTCTTGGCAAGTGCGTTGACAAGATCGCCTCTGTGAAAGTGTTTGTGAGTACGAGCGGAGGACGGCGTTGCACGTATCAACTCACCTCGTACTCTCGATGAACTTGGCTGTCAAAACCCTAGCTGTCTCCCATGATTCTGGGAAGATCTTGTCTTTCTCCTCGTCATAGGTTTTTAACAAACGGCGAAACCAGGCATATCTTCTGGCTGTGTTGTCGAGTTGACCGGCCTGTTTTTGATCAAGAGGTGTCAGAAATGCCTTGCGTTGAGCTTGGAATACGCCGTCTCACCTCTCCCATCGAGAAGATCTTGCGGTAGTCCCGCAATTCAATAGAAACATAACGTTCGATGATGTGATTGCTGCGATGCAAATTTCTACGTCAGGCAAGGTGCCATCGTTGGATAACTGATACTCCGACTGACCGATAATCCGCTCCTAAAACCTCGACCACCAAACACGCCTCCTTGATGATCTCCAGATCCGGTGGTCTATTTGGATCAGGAGCGAAGCTGTTCCTTTGGGCATGAGTCGATGGCACACTTAAACATGATATTCTCAAGCTTACTAGGACTCCAGCTCCTTACTGACGGATTCTTTGATCTTTGCTTGATAATCCATAGTGTCTTTGAAGACTTGTGCGACTGGCGGGTTCGTAAGGAGGGGCCGGAGGGGAGTTGAGAGTTCGTTGACGGCCTGAGGTCGGGATTTATAGTCAGCTTGAGTGGCAGACTGAGGCAGGACACGAAGAGATTCACCGATAGCGAATTAGCAATCGATTTGTATCGTTTGGTGGGCAATAGCTCCTGCAATTGATCATGCGCTTGAACTATTTTTGCTTGATATATCAGCGCGCAAAGGACCATCCAAGCTTCATCGCACGTACTGAGCATCGTCCATCTCTTTACAGTAGTCATAGTGAGCGTTAGATTCCGCTTAGCAACATCCAACCGTTGAATATCCTTGGTTATTGTCTTGACTATCGCTTCTGCTTCTGATGCCTTCTCTCGGATGAGGGTGATTTGAGTGATCAATTCCTGTGGGGTGGGAAGCACGAGCGGCCTTGTCAAGAAGCGAATTTAGGACGTTCAGGCACCAGTACGAACACCTATGAGATTATGTATCAACTGCATTCGCTCGGGATCTTGATCTCTCTCCAGCTCCAGCTTAAGCATAGTGACTTCATCGCGCAAGTCCATCATCTCAAGTTCAAGCCTGGCTCGGATACGAGGAATATCGCCAAGGGATTCCACTGTTCGAGCGCGTTCAGCTGTCAGCATCACATCGCAGCCATAGCAAACGAGGACCACACACCATCTGGCAACAGCTTCTGTAACCTGACCATCGGCTGTTCCATCCCGTCATCTGCAAGGTCGACGCCATCTCCTCGTCGTCTGGCGTCGTACTCTGCGAGGATGTCGATGATTTCCTCCGGATCGTCCATGGTGGTGTGAGATGATGGATTAGCTTCAGTGTGATGACATGGTGTGGTGTAGAATGTATGTGCTCTGATGATGAATTGGATATACCAGGGTCGAGGGGGTTGGTCACTTGAGACGGAGATGAGGTAGCCGTTGTCCGCCTCCCACGGCAACAGCGCCGAACATCCGAATTAACTTAAAGGCTAGGAGCCTTACATCGTCTTGAGGAGCGTAGTTGAGGCGTTTTGCTTTTGACGGAGAATGCGGGGGCCTTGTGTGCGTCCATACTGACACAGTCCAGCTCTTGCGGCAAAAAGCCCATACTGTTTCACCTTGAACTCGCTCCTTTGTCAGCGAAATCATGCTGAAAACATCTTCGATGGACCTGCGCAGCATCGTAAAACACTCATCAACCATCTCAACACCTTCAAAACACCTCAAGACATCTGTCCGAGTATGCCAATCAGTAATACCTCCCAATCTCCAACTTGCCACGGCTATGTCCGATCTCCCAACTCCACCGATCCGTACGCCGCCGTCCAATGTCCTGATCCAGCTGTTATCCCCCCTATCCTCTCCGCGAAATGCAAATCATTCCCTTCTTCTGGATGCGGACAAGAGCACTATTGCGAGAAGCATTGGTGTTTTCAATGCCACAAGGTGAATGTTTTGACAGGGATGACGAAGAAGAAGGAAAGGCCAGGAGAAGGGGACGTGAAGGTGGAGGTGCGAAAGGTGGACACGAAGGAACACAGGATCGATGATGCGAAAGTTCCTGCCTGAGAAGCTTGAGGTGCAGTTCAATCGGTGATGACCCCAATGTCCCTTGAAAAAGGTCCCCGCAATATCAATGCATCTATGCATACAGTATGGCTATGATTATACAGTTTGATGGAATGCGGTCCCCTTCTTGGGCTGTGTATGGATCTCTGAGGCTCAGCAAGTGTCCTGCGTGAGGTAATCGAATGACAAGATCAGCATGAGAGGTATCGCTGGGTTGATGAAAACGGAGAAACACACCGTCAAGTTGTTCTTCGGTGCGGCTGCTCCGTCAGATGCTTGCAGCCATGTAGTCTACCATGACCAAAACGACGTCAGCTGGGAAAACGTTGCGAAGGCCAGTCATCAGACTCACGATGTTTGGATTATTGTACGCTTCTGGGTAACGAGCGATATACGCGGCAGTGGGCATGCTAGCTGGATCGCAACCCACATTCTTCGCAGAGGGGTCCTCTGTGGAGGTTCGGACGAGCAAAGTCAGCTAGTGGATAAGTAGACGTTGCAGCGAAATGCTCGTACGGTAAACTCGGATATAGTCGACAAGCATGCTGCGTTATTCCTATCCGTTAGTCTTCCGTACGATTTCACTGCCATTACAATGGAGAAAACTCACGTTACGGGCCACAATGATTCCAGACCAAGGTAGCTACGAATTGGTTCGTTAGCGTGCATGTCATCCGTCCGATGGCTATCATGTCACTCACTCGACGGCCCCGAAATTCTCACTGATTCCAACATTGAGAATGAGATACATTGGCTCATCGGGGACATGTCGTTGCCCAACCCCGCTTGCTGTGTTCGGAGCCATGGCAGCACCTCGTACAGTCCACGCCTTTTTGGCGTTGTTTATCCATGTGACGTAGCCATCGCTGAGGGGGATGCTTTCAGCGTCGAGGCCATCAAAACCTGGCAAGGTGAATCAAACACTTACTCGCCAGGAGCATACTCGTAACCGTACTTGGAGAAACATCCGGTGTTTCCCGTACTGTGATGGGAAATGTTGGTGAGTATTTCGGGCATGACGAACGGCCTCTCGCCACGTACTAGCAATTTTGATTGGTGTGGCTCAGTCCTGAGGTACTCTGCTGATAAGCGCCTCCTGATGGGGTCGAAGGAGGGTGCTGTCAGTGGTGGGGCTCACCGAAGACCGCATCGCGCCGCTCACCCAGATACGTGTTAAGCGTGGTCATCGAATCATCATAGATCGCATACGTGCTGCTGGTGTTGATGAAATTGTAGAATGGATTAAAAGGCGCCCATTGTGCGGACTGAGAGACTTGGCCGATGAGGGTGCTTGAGTCGACCTAAAACGAGGGAAGCCGTCGTGTAAGCCGCATGCCCATCACGCCGCGACACCTCTCCCCTTTCCCTGCTCACCTGGGCCTCAAACATGTCGATTTCGGGTGCGGCTCTACCCACCCAAGTCCCGTCCGGATTCTTGGGCCCGGGGTGAGTCTCATCGGATGGGCAAGTGCAGCGAGACAGACGTTGACCAGGTAGATAAGACAGCTCATAGTTGTATTGAGCGTTTCCGGAAGAGGTAGTGATTCCCGGTTGGCCTGTGATGGCGAGGAATCGCTTGTGAGCTTCATATCGTGTGCCCGGTATGACAACTCACCATTCAACGTTTGGTTCGGCAGTGTTCCCAGATCGCATTCATTATAGGTGTATGGCCACAATCCTTCCAGTGTCCCGCCATACCCTGCCCTGCCCAAGTTGCCCATTGTCCAAACCGCTGGCCATAATCCGTAAACATCGCTCTTGCCGGGCAAACTCAAGCTGACCTCGACGTAACCCCCAGTGAAGCAGAACTTGTTCCACGAGTTCATCATCCCTCCCATGTAGTTGAGATTGTGATTCTCAATGTTGGAGAGAGTGATAACGAGGGATCCGTTGGCTGTGGTGACTTGTTGTGGGTCGTACCATTCCAAGTTGTTTGTCGCCCAGTAATGGAGGTCCGCAGCTTCCCAGTATGGGTCGTCTCCCGGGTAGAATGTTCGACCGTCCTTGTTGAATTCATCGGAAAATACTAGGTCCCAGGTGTTTCCAGTCTCCAGCGACTGCCATGTATACGCATCTTGCGGGGTATCCTTGTCAATCAAACCAAAGTTGCCAATCGTGGCGGGTACCTGCCCCGTCGCGTTGATCCCACCGATGTTATACCCGGCCTTGTTGCGATTTCGTAGATCCGAAATGCCGGTGATGATCGGAAACCCAGCAAACAGCGTTACCAGACTGAGTATCATGATGACCAAGCAACCCAGATTTTGTATGCCTCGCAGTGTGAAGATCGTTCCAGAGGAGTACGTCAACCTCGATGTTTTCCTCTCGTCCGGGTCATGCAACGCGTCGTCCGCTTCAGGTCCATATGCGTATAGATCTAGGTCCATAGGAAGAGAGTACTTGCCGCCTAGCCCGACATATCCAGGGACGTTCATCTCTCTGCCCATTGCCAGCCGGGAGTCGAACGAGACCAAGGACGTGGATGAACCCAACGCCCTCATCTGGTAGTGTCCGTCGTCCTCCTCATCCCCTTTCCCACCCTTCTCTCGATCTCCCCAGCCATTCTCCATCCCAAACGGCGCATCGGAGGCGAAGCTTGGTGCGGGTGAAGCGTTTCGACTGGAGTAAGCGCTGAATCTACCATTGCCGCCGCCGACATCGAGGTATGTATCTCGCGATGTCGTTGGAGCAAGGAGGTTGCCGTTGGTTGTATGATATCCGCCAGTATACGGTGGGTAGACCGGATCCGTGGTATAACTCGGCGCAGAGGAGATGACCGACGTGCGAGAGCGGGATCTACCGTCATCGAGGTAAATCTCTTCCTCTGTCCCTCCCATCAAACCCGTCGTCACCACCCTCCCTGTAGCTCTTGGCGTTTCGTCTTCTTCTTTCCCCTTTCCTTTCCCCGTTGTCATCACCGGCGTACGAGGTGATGAATTCGCCGTTCGAATCGGGTATCCACGTTCGTCGTATCCAGTCTGGAGGAATGTGTTGGGTGATCTAGCTTTCGATTTATTCTTTCCTTGAGGGTCGTCTTCGGAGTAGGTGGATGTAGGAGGGACTAGACTTGATCCCGATGGCTTCACATCTCCCGTTCCATTCATCATCCCTATACTCTTCATACTGACCACGCTGCTTCTCGTAGGTCCAGGTCTCAACCTCGATGGATACGAGTCTCTCTCGCTCTTCATCTTCCCTCCTCCAGGTGCTGCGCCTGACGGACCACGAACGTCATCTTGTTGACCAGGGGATAACGAGATATCCCGAGGAGAAGGTAATCTAGCTCGTAACGATGAGAAGCCTGAGGATAACGCGTTGAGAATGGGAGAGCGTGCTGTGGATGTCGATGCGGAGTTGGTGGGTGGGGGTGGTACGAGTACATTGGGAGGTTGGATGGAGGATTGGGGGGGAGGGAGACCGTTGGAGGTGGATGTAGGTCGTGATGAAGAGGAAGAGGAAGGGTTTGTCCGTCTGGTGGAGGTGAGATTTCGAGAGGAAGGCATGGTGGGAAAGGGAAGTGGTAGACCGTGTCCTAGATGTCGAGCCTAAGGCGGCTGGATACACTTGATCAAGTCGCCCTACTGTCCAACCACTTTGGTTGGGGCCCGTGGTGTCTCGATATCTACTTTGTCTAGCGGATAGACTGATACCACCGACGTGACGTCTCCCGTCTTGCGTCTCGTCTGATGTTAGGTTTCTGTATATGATGCTGAGGTGGAGTGGTGACCCCTGCTAGCTATTGCCAGCTGGTTGAAAGACATTTCGCTCATTTCAATCTAACGAGAATACATCCGGGGCAAGTTTAAAAAGCACGCGACGCGTTCGAGAAGGATGGTGAGTGGTGGCGAGAGGAGGTGAAGGTGGTCCCTGTTTCCTGAAAGAGAGGATGATGATGGGTGGTGGATGAAGGATAGGAAGAGAAAGAGTTGCCGGCTGTCAGGAACAGGGCTGGAAGTGGTGGACCGGGTGGCGAACCTGCCCTGTGTACTCGATCCATCACTCCAAGCGACCGCGGGTGACACGCCTATCGTCCATCAAACCGATCTGCCGTCGAGGGAGGATGATCGGCGGGGCCAGGGCGGGGGCTCGAGCGTCAGCGTCGGCAAGGCCAGTCAGGGATTACCTCATCATCATCATCATCATCATCATCATCCCTATTCAACAACATCGACAACCACCCATCCATCTATCATCACATCAATGACAAGGACCACCACCATGCAGCATCCCTACGCAGCTCAGTCCCAACCCACATCAACACATCATCATCCTTCTACCTCCTATGCAACAGCTCTCGATGGATTAGCTACAGCATCAGGTTTTACACCCCTCCCTACCGTCGCAGAAGCACAGATAAGGGGTTTTGGAAGTGGCAGGACGCTGACACCGCACCACGGCGGAGAGATAGGCGGAAACAACTTCATGATGGGTAGTTCTGGAGGCGGTCAACCAAGTGAGTGGGAAGGCTCCGAGTGGAAAAGTGGTCATCTGTTGGCTTCCTTTGGAAGAGCATGGTCAATCGCTAATCACCGGTCTCAACTCCCTTTTGTTTATGGATCCCGCCACTGCTTTTTTTGGTCAAAAAGCAACCTACACGACCCCAGCACCTAACGTCCCATACTCTCAACACCTCGACCCATCCACTAAACCACTCCCTCTCTCACCTCGACAATCTCCTGGAGTTAATGTTCTTCATCAAGTTCATAGAGTACCGGACGGAGACGGATTGATCGATGATATAAGTGAAACGGCAACGCGGAGGACTAGAACAGGTGAAGTTGAGGAAGAAGATGGAGAGGGATTAGATATGACTCCTAGTGCTCGAGCGAAAGGCGAGTTTGAGAGGAAGGGGTTCTTCTATTACATCTAGGTACAACGATCACTGATCTTCCGATCGACTATCTACGAAACAGTCCTTCCATGGGTTCAAACCATTCAAGACCATCCGACTCTCACACAAAGACAATCGTGGGTGGATAGGGAGATGGCGGAAAGAGAAACAATAGAACAAGAGGCCAAGATGAAGGGTGAGGTAGGTGGTGACGTTGGTGAGTCTGACTTTCTGCCTGGCGTAGGGGCCCGGGAAACCAAATGCTGATAGTGTGATACACTCGCAGGGAGGAACTCTATTCCATCCGATGCCATGTCCAGGGGTGCGAATAAACCAGGAGCTAGAGGAGGTCAAGGTCCTGAACAAGAGACGCAGCCGATTCCATTCCCTTTCGGTAGAACAGGAGGCCATGGAGAACAGGGTGTTGACGGGACTACTCCTGATTCGATTCAAACAGGACGAATGGCGAGTGTGCCACCACCGCAACTTCCGTCACAACCCTTCTCTCAACCACCTCAACACCCATGGTTTCCTTCTCCGTTGGATCAATTCTGGCCAGGCGTGATTGGTCCAGATGGAGATCAAATGGAAGCTCGATATCCATTCCCGTATCCTATGCAGGTGGATGGTCAGCATTCGTTCGTGCCTGGCGATGGGCAGAATACATCCCAACCGCCAATGGGCGCAATGAATGATTTTCCTCGCCCGAATGCTTCGTTTGCGTTCGGAGCTCAAGTTCCTGGATCGTATCAGTGGGGATACCAGAGTCAATCTGTCATGATGGATCCTCCCGTGTCATCCGTCGATCCACCAATCCAAGCGACGAATGGGAAAGTGACCTTAACGAGGATATCATCGATGGGAGATGATCGGGAGAGATTGGAACATGAACGTGCCAAGACGATGGAGAAGTTGGCGGGAGGGAGTAGCGTGGGTATGGGATCGTTTGGGATCGGTTTAAAGGAAGTAGGTAGAGAGAAGAAGGTGAGCGTAGGGTGGCGTGGGAATGGTGAGCGGCAATCAACCAAGTCATCTTCATAACCATCAGCACAAGAAGCATGGCGACAGCAGCTCACCACGCAAGGAGAAGAGTAACTCCAAAAAGGACAAGGACAAGGACCATCACAAACATCGTCACGGTTCCAAGGCTGATGAACATCATCATCGCGGCCATAGAGACGACACGACGACTCATCCGACATTAGTGCACATCGCCGAGCAACCGATCAAGACATCCGAAGAGATGCGCAGGATGTCAGGCGATGATTCGCTTTCGCGTTCCTCCCCCTTCCAACGAGAGCCTGTCCCACAACCAAAACGAGCTACCCAGCAAACCGGCACGTCCGGTCCCTCGTTTGGACACTTTGGTCGTCCATTCTCTCAGGGTGCTGCGATACCGATGTTTCAAGACGTCCCAGAGGCTGATGATGTTCCGTACGCTGATGATCAACATGATGTCCCAATCATCATCATGGGTGGGACCGCGGGGGCAGTCGGTCTCAATGGTCTTGGTCTTGGTCTTGCCGGACTGTCTGGGCTCTTCGCACCCCATCGCGATCAGAGGAGTGCGTACGTTGAGACGATCGTTGATGAGGAAGTGAGTGGCGCATGGCAGTGGGGGGTTTCAGCTTATTATATTCTAACATGTCCTGTACAGGCTCCGATGGATCCAACGGTCAACGTGAGGTCTCATCGGAATGGCGAGGTGAGTGACAAGACATCATCCCGGTAGATGCCTCCGGCTGACGATTCGGTCCCAGCACCTCTCTTCAATCCATGAGAACCATAATCTCAATATCACCCACCGCTCTCCCACTACGTCTCAGGCGTCCGTTCGAGCATCCAAGCCTCCTTCTCAGCGACAGGACAGTGTGGTGCATACGGGAGTTCGAGGCGTGTCTGTCGCACCCACCACGCTATCGCTGGTCGACAACATGGCAAGCGACAGCAAATTTCATGACGAAGCGCTATGCCAGCTATTACACGCGGCTCGTAATATGCAGATCGGAGAGTCTGCAAGACAAGCCGTACGAAGCGCCGCCAAGGCGAGAGTTGTAGAGTTGGCGAGGATGAGTGAGCGCGGGGAGGTGAGTAAGGTGGTTCCTTGCTGGCAAATGCTCTCTCATGTCCGCGGGCAGCTACGTCCGGGAGCCGTATTGCCTGCTTCGGTCAACGCCACGCAGTCGACGAACGACGCTGACCGCCGCCGTATGGACGAGCTGGTGGGTTTCGTGGGCTTTGATGTTATGTCCGATGTATTGACAGATTTTCCACCACCGCAGGATCACAGTCCACCAGCCTGGTCGAAAGCTGTGAGTATCCCCAGGAGTGTGCAGTCAAACACTGTGCTGATGACTCCACCGCTGTACTAGCTCTTCGACATGCTGTCCCTCACCAACGCTCGACTCGACGAGATGGAACATCACATTCCGATCGGCCCAAAGTCCCACACAGCTCCAAGCTCGCCTCCAATGCAAGACGACGAAGCGGAAGCTCGTACGGCGCTGCATAACATACTCTTCCCGGAGCACCCGATACCGATGCATGACGCGCGAACGACATTCCATACGGCCACTCCATATCCCCATGTGATCACTATCCCGGTCGATCCAGGTCCACCTGCCATTCACGTCCAACCTCCTACGGCCGAGAATAGTCACATCGGAGGTCCAGGGTTTCAAGCGACACCGCGCGCTTCTCTGAAGGGAGACCTCCCAACGACGGACCGTGACTCTACCACTCCAAGGGCTGAGGCGAACCAAGCGCTTCCCACAGTCGCCCCGTTATCTTTCGATCCGCTGTGCCCGCCGCTGCCGTATCCTCACCCATGGGACGTCGTGACCCAGAGGTTGTTTTCGTGGGCCCTGGTGTGGATGGAGGATGATTTCATTCGGACTCTGGAGAGCACAGCATTGGGATACCAGGTGGACGAGTTTGCGTTGACGATTTATGCTATGATGACGTTCAAGAGGTGAGTGCGCATCGGGTCTCTGGGTGGACTTCGCTAGACATTCGATTTCTAGAAACCTCCGTCATCGTATCTGCGCCGTCCCGCCATTGCCATGCGATAAGCTGGTGAGTTGTTTGGCCAATCGGATCGCCGGCACCGATGCTTATTGTTCGGGATCTGCCAGTTTGTTCCTCCGAACATGGCAGATGCCATCAACCGTGCCGTCCATGCGGTGAGTACACCGAGCCATCCACGCCTTCCACAATAACCCGATACTGATAATCTTGGGCCATAGAAACGTTTCCAAGATGCGGAGCAGATCCTCACGGAGCTGTGGTATCGTAAGCAACCTCACGCGGTACTACTCATCGAGGGAACCCTGAACCATTCATGGTCTTCCAGCATTCGGCTTCAAATCTCCACCACGCGTGATCGTCGCCTTGGCTAAACATCGCAATGAACCTGATTCATGGGCCGCGCATCGGTGGGTAGGGACCAGTAGACCCGTCGGCGGTTGCCATGCTGATATGGCGATTCTTAGATTCGACCTGACGACTGCGAGATTGACGACGCTGAGTTTTTCGAGCCAGGAGAAGTCTTTGATAGATGGCAGTGAGTACGGGGTCGGTCGGTCCAGTAAGGAAAGAGGCTGATCAACGCCGGGGGATGGTAGGACCATTCATGTGTAAGCTTGCCTCCACTCTTACGTTCGATCTCACTTGACCAACTCGCGTGCGGGTACGCAGGGTGGTTTGCAATCCGCTCCGCTTGGCCACATCACAACATCCCGCACCCCGACCATCTCGCTCAGAAGAATCAGCGCGTCATCACGTCGCAAGAGATGAAAAACGATAACTCTCTGGCTGCTGCGAATGCGAGTAGAAACTTGTTGCTGTGAGTGTGCGAATGGCCTGTGAGGAGATGACCAGATGCTGATGGGAGTGACTCTTCCAGCGGATGGAGACCTGATCGATCGACGGATATACCAAAGTTGAGGAATATGGTCTGGCAGGAGGTGAGTCGTGTGACCGGCAATTCAAGTGAGGTCGAGAGGATGGAACAAACCACCCTGCGCTCTGAATCAGGTGAAACGCCTTTACAATCGAAAGCTGGCCGGCAAGCTGGTAGTTGAGGCTGGCGAGCCGATACCTGACGACATGTAAAAGCGAGATGATGTGGTGGTCTCTCTGTACTCGCTGCTACTTTACTACTACTACTACCCTGTCATGTAACTAAAACTTGAGCTTCCAACTTTGCCCTCCAATAAATATTTTCACGTGACCTCAGCCAAACCAATCGCTCTCCCGCCCAAACTTCGTCTTTTCGTCCAAGAACCAAGACAAAAGGTGATCATCCCTTGTTAACAATCGTACATCAGCTCATCAGCACATCAGGCAATCGTCTCGTTTTCACAATCTAGCTATCCATCAACCTCATCTACATCCCTTCCTACGAACAGTGTGAGTCTTCGCGTTCAGGCGGTGAGATTGCACTCCGACAACACCTTCAGCTGCTAAAACAACGACCTTTCTCTCCCACAGATGTCTCAAGCATCCATGCAATTCGCGCCGCAATGGCTCAAAAAATCATCCGTCACTCCAACACCTCCTCCTGGTGGACCTCATTCCTCCAGTCCACCCACCTCCTCCTCTCCTTCCATTGTTAACCCACCCGTTGTCAATACCGGCATCTCTTACTCTCACATGGCCAATCCAACGTCCGCTCGGTCCGAATCGTTTGCGTCCGATGGGATATCGAACGGTGGAGCATCGTTCGGTTCAGGCGGGCCAAATGGTATTCCAATGGATGATGTGCGGCCGTTTAGGTATTCCAAGGAGGCTATGTTGGCGCTCTACGACTCGGCAGCGGTGAAGAATCGGCCGTTGGAATTGATGGAATTGGTCGAGGGTGGTGGGGTCGTTCTGAGCGAGAAACCGAACGTTCCATTTGGGTTAACCGAGTGGAATGAGGAGGACAAGAAGGTGAGTTGAGCGAGTTCCTCATCACCGATAGGGGGTATACTGATCCATATCATTCTTCAGACTTTCACAACCTCCCTCAACCCTCCAACCCGTGCTCGAGTCCAACATCCTCCCGTCACGTCTACTCCCGATCGCGAAACTCCAGCTCCTTTCCTTCGTCGTGGAACGACCAACACCTCGATCTCTAGTACAGGAGCTGCCGGTGGAAGGACTATCATCTCTGGTGGATTCGGAAGGGGAGAGGGTGGTGCGTTTGGTGGTGGGAAGATTGGGCATGACAACCCGGTGATCGATCCTCCGAAAATAGAGAGGGATCACAGGGACAGTGGGTATGCTCCGAGGGATCGTGGGGAGAGGCCGGAGAGAACGGAGCGCGGGGAGAGATATGGCGGGACGTTCGGCGGTAGTACCGGATTCGTGAATGGTGCGTTTGGAGCAACTGGTACCGAGGTCGAGGTTGGAAGAAGACCAGGGAGGGTGATGCGAGGGGCAGTTGGTAGAGGGGCCGTGGATGGGGGTGAGTGGCGGGTGGACTACGAAGCCTTCTGGCTAGCTCACTGACAATCTCACAGACGCACCAGCCGTATCCACCCCTGTTCGCTCATCCAACACCGCCGGAAACTGGCGACCATCCATCCGCAATCCATCCGTCTCTGGATCATTCGAAGGTGTCCTCGGCTTCGGTGGTGCTCCAGAAGCCTCCAAACCCGTCTTGGAATCTCCCGTACCCACGCCGTCTGTCCCAGCTGTGGGAGGTTGGAGAGAGCGAGAGAAGGCTGCCGCTGGGATCACTCAGACGACGGGTACTCCCGAGCGTACATCGAGCAGCCTGGCTGTGGGTGTTATGCCTCTAGCTGGAGGTGGGACGGGTTGGACGAAGGGTGGTGGTCGGTGGAGGATGGCCGCACAAGCTGAACAGGCTGACAAGGTGAGCGAGTGTGAATTCGCTAGTGATATTTCCTCCATTTCCTCTGACATTCCATCTCCCATACCAGCGCCCTGGACCAAACCCCCTCTTAGCGTCTTCAACCGAAGACGCCAAGTCGTCACCGTCTGTCGCTGCCATAGCGACGGATACGCCATTGGAGGAGCGTATGAACCAGCTTTCAACGTCGAACGAGTTGCAAGATCTCCCATCGCAAGATCAGGCGATGCCACCGCCGCCAATCGTCGCACCCGGGGATGTTCAATGGTACTACACCGATCCTGCCGGTCAACAGCAAGGTGAGTCTAGCAATGTTGACCATCTGGCTAAGGCAAACCGCTCACCCCCGGCGCCTTTACAGGTCCTTTCGCCGCGTCTCAAATGCAGGATTGGTTCTCACACAATTACTTTGTCGACAACCTTCCTCTCCGCAGAGAGCACGAAAGCGAGTATCATACCCTAGCTCAAGTCAAGGAGCAGACAGGTGATGCGATGCGGCCTTTCCTGGCGGCACCATCTGCACCACCCAGTCCACCTCGACGAGTCTCGTCACAGCCATCATCAATCGACTCTCCCTCTCATATCCAAGTCACCGACGGGATGCACTCCTCGACGTTCACTACGCATGTTCAGCCATTGGGTTTCGACCCCATGATGCAAGTTCATGCACAGCGATCAGTTTGGGAGAACAACATGCGATCCTCTCCCTTTGCACCGCACGAAAATGTCGCTCCGATGGTTTCTCCTTTCGGACGACCCCAAGAGGAGATTCAGGGGGCCATGTTCGGCGGAGGAATCGATCCGAACATCGCTATGCGGATGGCTCAACAGGTACCATTCAATGGCATCTCGCCGTGGGGCATGCTTCCGCAGCCGATCCCCTTTGGTCAACCTATTCCCCCTCAATTCCACGCCGCCGCTCCGATGCCAGCTTACCAAAACCTTCTCTTACCCCAATCCACGGATGCGTACCAACCGACCGCTCCGATTTCTGCTTGGCCGATGCCGCAGGTTCCTCAGCACCACATGTCGCCGATGCCTTTGCAACAGGAGCACATGGCATCTCCCACTCCTCGTACCGTCGAGTCTGAATCGATGAGCTCCATTACGACCGCCCCCATCGAGGAACCGGTCTCGGAGTCGTCGGAACCTGCAAAGATGGAGGAGCAGCTGGTGGCTGTGGAGGCGGAGGCGGAGGTGACGGTGGCGATTCCATCCCCCTCACCCCAACCCCAGACTCCTGTCAAGCTCGAGCGCAAGGCGCAGAAGATCAGCTCTGCGCTTCCCCCACCTCCCTCATCTCTCCCTGCTAAACCCGTCACCGTCCTCTTACCTACGCAAAAGGAGGCCGCCGTCGCTCCGCCTTCCCTTGAAGAGGCCGTCAAGCCATCGCCATCGGCCGAGACCAAAGGGAAGAAGGTCTCCGTCGTTGTCACCGAGGCCACTCCGACAAGCTTGGCATTCACCAAACCAGCGCCATGGGCCAAGGATGATGAGAGGCCGAAACCTGTTTCGGGTCCGTCTTTGCGCGATATCCAGGAAGCTGAGGCCAAGGTGGCCGAGGTGAAGAAGGCGGCGGACGCCAAGGCTAGAGCTGCAGCTCAGGCTACTGTCGTTTCCCAATCTGAAGCAGACCTCATTCAAAATATGAGCTGGGGCTTACCATCCAAGCCGATCGGGGCACCCTCGAACATCACCTCCTCTGCTCCGGTGTGGGGGCAAGGCGACGTAGTCGTCAAGAAGACGTTGAAGCAGATTCAGGAGGAGGAGGAGAGGCGACAAAAGGTGTTAGTAGCTGCTAAATTGGCGGCTTCCAACGGCGTGACCACTCGCCGAGGCTACGCAGATCTCGCCGCGGTGCCATCTGCGCCAGTCGCGCCTCAACCTGGATGGAGTACGGTTGGCGCTGGGGGGAAAACCACTGTGGCCTCCCCTACTCCGGTGCGAATGCCCGTAGTCTCCGCTGGCAAGGTTATCGCTTCACCGCTCAGTAGGACGCCAGTACAGTCGACGATTACCATCGTCAAGCCATCGGCCGCAAGTTTGGACGAGGTCTCTCCGTCTATCGAGTTTATCAGGTGGACCAAGGAGGCGCTGAAGGGTCTGACTGGGGTCAATCGTGAGCAGTGCTGGAAGTGTACATGTTGTCGTGGTGCGAGATTCTGATACGCCGGTGCTTTCCCAGTCGACGAGTTCATTCAGATGCTCCTCACCTTCCCAGTCGAACCGGGAACTGCTTCTCGCGCCGACCAACTCGAGATAATCAGTGACAGCGTTTACGCCAACTCCTCCACCTTGGACGGAAGGCGATTCGCTCAGGAATTTTACACCAAGCGCAAGGCGGACGCTCAGAACCGTCTCGCCGCACCTAACGCCATGAAGTCGGCTGCCGCGAAGAGCACCTCGTTAGCTGAGAGTGAGTGGGCGTGCGAGTGGAGTATTAGCATGCAAGTCGCTAAGCCTTATCCCTCACAGTCGTCAAAACACAGCCAAAGCAGAGCAACACCGACTTTGGCGGGTTCAAGGTCGTGAAACCAAAGGGGAAAGGGAGGAAGTAGGGAGGCGCAACGAAGGCAGCAATCCAACTACGAAGTCGTTATTATCATGTCATTTCTGCATTTTTGTTTCCCACCCTCGTCACTCGCAAGCCCAATCCGCGATTTCGTCGTCCCAACCTAAGAGTCCCGGATCTACCTGCAACGTCATCATCATCTTCCCGTAGTGCCATTGGGCGTCGTCCACGCCCAGGACATCGTCTGGAGCCTTCGTACCCTCCTCCCTAGATGGTTCCGGCATGATCGCGAACACCCTTTCGACGACAACCCTTCCAGCCTCCCGCCACTGAATGATCAATTCCTCGAGCCTTTCGTCCGAGTGCTCGGACACGCGGTGTGCTTGGTTGAGGATCTGAAGATGGCGTTCGAGAGCGGTGACCTCGGCAGATGGCGTGATGGCTAGCACCGTATCAGATGATGCGAATGGAGATTTGAACGGTTTGGAAGATCTAGTCGATGCGATGTTTCTCGTTTGAAGGGTCGGTGGCTTGCGATCTTTGAAACTGGAGAATGGTCTGTTGTCAGGAGAAGCGGCGGCTGGAGTGGTCGTGTGCTTGTTCGCAGGATGATCGAGGCCGAGATAATTGTGGAGGTTGTTGCGAGTCATTGGCGAGCGGAAAGGAAGCTTGAGTTTCTTGATTGCATTGGCGGTACGATCGAGCTCCTGAGGGTGATGGCGTGGGTTGGAGTGGGAATGAGATTACAACAAAGAGAGGTTGTGCACTCACATCGGGATATCGTTTTCTCTTCTCGGCCAGCGGTTGCGGAGAGGAGAGTGGCTCCGGTGTGATGATGATGGTCGGCTGAGTGTAGAATTGTTTGGCAAAGGGGATCACCGAGGTGGAAACTTGTGAGACATACCTGCTCAGTGAGGCTTGGTATCTCGATTCTAACCGCGTCATCGTCTGTCTTCGACGGTATGCATGAAGTCACGTAAACCTCCACCCCTCTGCCCTCAATAATCAACGATCTACTCCTCGATAATCCCTCTCTGACAGCGATGAACTCAATCTCCTTTCCATTAGTGGCCGGCCAGCTTGAAGACCTTGAAACTCTGGCACGTAAAGACGACGGGATTTCGAGTGGGATCGGGTTAGCATTGCGCGCTGAGTCGTATTGATTTGGGTTGAATTTAGGAGATGCGATGTGATCGTTCGTTAGCGCGGATAGAAGTGTGGAATTGTCGGTCTGAGTAGCAGTGGGTCGGTGCTGATCCTCTAGACTGCGTGTCATGGTATCGGGAAGTGTGTCGAGAGGCAGAGGCTCAACGGTGGTTGATGTGGTAGCAGCACGGTTCCTTTGATCGGACTGTTCAGATTGATCGCGGTGAATTGAGGGTATTTGGATGGGAACGAGGGTGATGATATCTGCTTGGACTTCATTCTGGCTGTTGCTGGATGTACTCTGACCACCCATGCTGATGATGATGCTGTTGCCGTCGTCGTCGTCGTTGTTGTTGATCGTCAAGTGTCGATGAACGAGGCACAACACCGGTGAGTGGCGAAAATGGTGATCGATTGTGACACGTCATACCCTTCTTTCCAATCACCCTAGCGTCCTCTCGCTTCTTTTCTTCTTTCTTCAACATCACGTCCACAACAGTTGCACCGACAGAGATTCGTAGGTATTGGCTCAAAATCAGGGGTTAGATGCGGATACCCGATTGGCCCCTTGTTTGATTCCATTAGTTCATGCTAAAGTACAAAGGCAAAAATGACCTCGGAGGTCGGTAAGATGGCCAGGTCGTATACTGGATCGTGTCAAGGCGTAAGAGAGAAATGTGTTTACGATCTGTCGTCGGAGAAATTTGCAGCTCCAATGGGCGGAAGTTGCGGAAGTATCGCGCCACCTTGAGCGTTGACCGCCATGTTGTAGGCAAAGCCCCTGAAACGAGCCTGTACACACTGTTGGTAGTGCCAGTTCAGAAGTTTGCGGCTTGGTAAGTCGCGGGTATCGCCATGTGGTAAGCGGAACTTGACTGGATCTTTTGGGTCGAGTTTTTTGCCGTGATACTGCTTATCTATTTGGCCTTGCCTAGGGGTAAAGAAGTGGACGTAATACGCACCATCCTGTGCAACAAGGACATCGGGATTAGATCTAGGAATGTAAATCAGGGTGCCTCCGGAATGAACGTACATCGCTGCAATAGAGAGACCATTCAAGCCGATCGTACCTGGAGTGTAGGTCGTCCCTAAGGAGAAGGCCTGCGCTGACATCAAACAGATAAGACTCTCCATTTGGACCGAGTATGTCCTTGTAGACCTGTGAGGCGCGCGAATCGGTTGGGAAAACGGGAGGAAGGGGGGGGAGGGGGCGTCAGATGGACGAGTCGCGCCGGGGTCATCAGAAGAAGAAAAGGCACTTACGTCCCTTCTGCTGTACGGAGCTATATGTGCAGCGACGCAACTGACGAACGAGAATTCACTGACGACACAGTTTCCATCTCGATAAATTAGCTTTTCTCTGAACTTGCTCTAAAGCCCAGAAACCATCAGAATAACAATCGATCGTTCCGGAGTCGTCTTGAAATGGCACTCACTTGGTCGGCAGTGCTTCGTTTGGAGTTGCTGACGGTAGACTCAGCTATGTCGCAATTTGGAGCCACTCGTCCTAGTGGTGACTTGTAGGATGGTCCTCGCGTGATTCGCAAGGGCTGGTCATCGGACGACGCTAAGTTGAGAAGAGAGGCCGGAAACCGGATTCAGATGTCTGCTGCTAGTAACGTGGTCCGAGTGGGCAGCAGCGTCCCTCCGAAACCTCCGAGCTCACCCAGTTTCCTAAAAGCGTAATCTCCTGCAGCCGGTATCCCAACACTCGACCTCGTATACTCCTTCCCATTTTGGTCAAAGAGCGTCCCAGCGTCAACGATGATGGCCTGGAGCACTTGGAATATGTATGACCAAGACATCTCGCGACCACCACCCTGAAGAAAGCTGACTGGAATGGCACATAGCAATAATGATTGCCTATGAGGGTCGTAGATCATAATGTCGGTGCTTGAGTCCTGGCTCCAGAAGCGAGCGGCCGTGTCGTATCGACGCGTGATCAGTTCGTCGAGGTTTCCATACTGGGGTTGGCAGTCGAATGAGATGTCTCCATCCACATGTCCGTCCTGAGACCTCAACTGCCTGTCGGACATGGTCCGAAAGAGTGAATGTTGGCGATGATGGTGATGGTGATGTAGTAGATTCGCCTGGATTGTTGAAACGCTCTCGATTGTCTCATCTTACGTCAACAACAAGGAAGAGAGTCACAAAACGTTCTCACAATGGTCACCTCGTTATTGACAGGATGTTGCCCTGCGGAACGTAGGGGCTTCCAATCTCCAAGCAAATTGATATGTATCTTGATTTATTGCAATGTCTATATACCACATCCTACTTGCCGCTTCACTAGTAAGTCACGTTGCCAGCAGAATAAAAAGGGAGTTTCGCCGGAGAGAGCGTTGCCATTGAGAACGACAGAGCGCGAAGCAGAATATGGCCAGTATAGAGTAAGCCAGCGACTTGTTGAGTGAGTGAGTGAACTCATTACTTTGTAAGAGTCGATGAAGATGCTCAGTGACGTACGGTATTGAAAGGCAACGGCCGGATGATGGAACTGCCAAATGTCTCCTTTTTCCAAAATGCGCCCCAATCTGGCTTTCTTTCCTACATCCTGCGAGGGTCTCGTAGTTCGCTTTCCTGTCCACATGGCTCTCAGCCCGCGCACGAATGACGGATTCCGCCTGTTTCTTTCGAGAGTTGCTCCCCTAATAGCAGAACACTCGCATCCCTGTCCTCGAGTCACATCACCTCGTGGGCAGTCAGGACAAATGATATTCTACTCTCATTGCGTGGCCTTGATATGTAGTTGAATCCGTGGACCAACCCGCCGTCGAAACACGGATCGGCACTTGCTAACAAAATAAATAGCATGTTAAGCGGATGTACAGATTGAGAGGTGGTTCTGGGATTGATCGCTTGCCAATAGATTTATGTAGAAGAGAGTAGAAATCAGAACGTTGTCTACCAAGTTGTCGGGATCCTCTTGTCGAAAGGACAACAAAGAAAGCCCTCTGAGACGCAAATATCTTCACCCTTGTCTCCTGAAGGTGAGAGCAAGCCAAGCAAGTACCCTATAACCGACGACAATTGCGATGATGTACCCGGCGTAAGCGCCGAGCTCTCCGGAATCGTAGCCGTAGTACTTGAGAATGGAGGAGCCAGGAATTGTGGTTCCGTCCGCAGCAGGCGCAAACATGCAGTTACCCAGACTGGCGCACTGATAGTCCCGAGCGTGAAATTCGTTCCACATCATTGCGCGAAACGTCCAAGCTTGGTAGTCGATCTTGGTCACCCAGCTCTTCCAAAAGACGTTCAGGATTGTTTCAGGTACCAGGAAGCCATTGACACACATCCAGAGACCGTTGGCAAATGCAACAAGTGCCAGAGCAACTATGAAGTTTGGCATGACCGATGCGACGAAGACGACGAGCGATTCAGCCGCAAGCAGGTCCAGGAACAGAAATCCGACAAAGGTAAAGAATCCCGTGGCGGTTGGCCAGAAGTTTGCCATCCAGTAGGCAATCACGGAGAATATAGTGACGATGATGAAGAGATAAGGCAGACCAATGAGGAAGTTGGCGGTGAGGAATGATAGTGGGCCGTAAAGACCGTTGGCGCGTTCCTTGAAAAAAGTCGCCTGATCCTCAATATAGGCAGGGATGTAGGCGACAGCCATGAAGCTGAGGAAGGCGCCGCTGAAGAACATGGCAGTAATCCGGGGAGAAATGTCGGTTTCAGCTACGCCAATCCTGAGCCACGTCGTTCCCATCAAGAGAGCGAGACCTAGGTCAAGATCGTACAGACAGTTAAGTTAAGTCGAGAACATCCCCAATCTCAAACCAGGTCGCTTACAGGTATACATCGCCACACGAATCCAGTAAGCAATCAGATCTCGGTAAGATTTAATCCAATTGCGATGGAGCAGATGGAGAGGTTGCATCATCTTTGCTCCTCTGCTCGTATCTGTGAGTTCCAATCCTCCCTTTTCATTCGCAAAAGCCGCATCGGATTGCCGTGATAGACTATGAGCTTTCCAAGCGTCTGTTATACACTTGAGTTTTTGTAATCCTTCATCGTGGTTTTTCGCAAAGTCCGTGTCGACAATCTCGAGAATCCATTCAGCAGGATTTGTCTGGGTTGGCATGTGAAGATTGATGGACTGGAAGTAAGATGACAGCTGGTCCAAAGGGGCGCCGTAACAGAGACGTCCCTTGGCAAGAAGATAGACCTGGTCAAAGACGTTGAAGGTTTTAGTGGAAGGTTGGTGAATGGAGGCTATGACGATGAGCTAGACAAGACAGATTTCAGCCGGATGCTGGCGAACGACGCGCAAATAACTCACCTTATTCTTGCGTGCAACTTCCTTCAGGTAGGAAACAATCTCATAGGAGGCCACACTGTCCAATCCGCTGGTAGGCTCATCCAGGAAGAGAATCTTGGAGGACGTGATCAATTGGCTTGCGACCGAAACTCTCCTCTTTTGCCCTCCGGAAAGACCTTTCTGTATAGGCGTGCCAATGATCATGTTTGCCTGATCCTTGAGACCAAATGATGATAGAAGCATGTCGACGCGGTGCTTTAGTTCGTTTTTTGACACAGGGCTGCGACGGGGGAAAGACCCAAACGGGTCAGGCAAGTGATTAATAGGCGTCATGAGATCGGCGTCATGATCGTATACACCCACTCTGAAAGGCCCAGCTTGGCTGCGAAGGTGAGTGTTTCGGCAGTGGTGATACTGCCGATAAGATGGTCTTGTTGCTCGACATAGCTAGAGGTCTGCCGGATGTTGTTGACATTGGCATGCACGTTGTTGATAAACATTTCGCCGCTAGTCTTGACTTTTGGAGGTAATCCTCGGTGGGCTAGTCGATTTAGGAGCATCGTCTTTCCGGATCCTGACGGGCCCATGATCGCAACCAGCTCCCCTGCATGCAACACAGGGAGGTGGAGACTTCAGCATACGGCTGTCCTCAAACGGATCAGGAGGGCCTCACCTGCCCGCGCTTCGCCCCAAACTTCAGCAAGGAGGACTTTCTCAGATTTGGAACCTCTGGCAGGCAACGTGATATTGATATCTTGCCATCGGAAGACGTCGACACTATCATTGTAGAGACCGTCAAACTGGTGAATCCCACCCAACTCGGTGTCATTGGCGGACATTTCCGACTCCAAGGGTCTTGTAGCTGACATGGTGCAAGCGTTCGTTATCTGTGATCTTTCGGCACTCCGAGGCTTGTAGGCATATACTTGGTTTGTTTAGCGAATTGTTGTAATGAAATGAAAAACCGGGAAGTGGCAATAGAGGGCGGCAGTTGCGATCTTTTTGTACGTTCTTGAGTGTTCTGATGTTGATTATTCACGTAAAATCATTCCGAAGACTCAAATTGACACAGCCAAGGAGAGAGATTATAAAGCCAAGGATCCAAGCATCAGAATACGAATGGCAGGATGGTATCCGCATCAGGTGTCCACAACTCGGACGAATCTATCTTGGGCAGTAGGAACGAAGGACCGGGTCACAGATTCGGAGTCCCCTCTGGTATATCAGGCGTCTGCTTCATTCCCCGCATCAAAATCCGAAGTCCCAAAGTTTATAGCTTCCTTGGGATTGCAAAATAGAATTTTAGTATCAGGCATATGCTCCATTCCCCGACGACGTTTGGACTTTTGCCACCGGGGTTACATAAACGTCGGTGGCAAACAGACGTTGGCGTCCTCGCCTGAGGAACGATGCAGACTGAGGGTGTCGAGTTAAGATTGTACTAGGAAAGGTATCAGGAAAGGCAACCACAGAATGCAATGCATCCGCAGTTCCTTCAGGGTATGGTCCGTATCTTATTCGTAATTCGACCAGTCAGCGACATGACCTTATCTGGCGTTGTGAACACCCGATTCTGAAGCTTTCAAAGCCTCACGTTCGATTTCAACCCCAACTGGATCTCCACCATGACAGGTAGGTTCGGCACGGACAGACGGTGTTTGGGACCGGCCTTTGATTTAGCATGACTGCAAGAGTGTGAAGGGAGGAGGACATTGTTGTTGCATGTTACAACACCGTATGCCTCTACGACCATTATGTCTACAAGTGAGGGACCTAGCTAGCTGTTGCACCGTGCAATACTAACTCAAAAAATGCCACGTAGCGGCCGCCATCGTTCCATTCCAAACACACCTGCCAACGGTTCACCCCAATTCTCCAATCGTTCACAGCTTCTTCGACCATCAAACTTCAACATGGTCGTTCATTGTCGCTGATACCAAGACTAGCCAGGCAATGATAATTGATCCTGTACTGGACTTCGACCCAGCGTCAGGAAAAGTTCAAACAACTTCTGTCCAGCAAATTGTTGCGTTTGTGCAGCAGGAAGGGTTGCAAGTAACTCGAATCATTGAAACACACGTTCATGCAGATCACCTCACGGGGGCGTACTCCCTCAAACAGGTGAAGACGGCTGAAATGCGTTCGTCGCCAAGGCTGATGTTTGGTTTTCTGTTCGCTCGTATTTCCCGCTCTCCATTTTCTTGACTCAACACCAGCTGCTACCCGGAGATGTGCCCATCTTCATCGGAGCCAAAATAAAGGAGGTCCAGGACACTCTTGCTCCAGTGTACGGGTACACCCCACAAGATTTTGTCGACTGCTTTGATGGCTTCTTGGAAGATGGAGGCAATTTCCAACTGGGAGAACTTATGGGACAGACTTGCGGCCTTCCAGGCCATACCCCGGACAGCATAGGGATCCTGCTCGGCGATTGCCTGTTTGCCGGGGACAGCCTTTTCATGTAAGTGCCCCGAGCATTCTCAGCATTCGCACGTTAAGTCTGAATGCGTCCCTGAAGACTCAAATTCTCTAATGGTTCTTAGGCCCGATGTGGGCACAGCTCGAGTGGACTTTCCAGGTGGCAGCGCAAGAACGCTATACACATCGATACAACGAGTACTCAAGCTGGCAGGCGATGTGCGCGTGTTCTCAGGTATATACAAAGCCTTCAAGACAAAGCAGAGCTGACCATTCGGGTCAGGCCACGATTACCCTGTTGGGCGAGAAAAGTCGAGCTTGAGCCTCCTTTCTGAACAAATCGAAAGGAACAAGCATCTGCGCCTAGACGTCGAAGACTTTGTGAGGATGCGCGAGAAGAGAGATGCTGAATTGAGTTCACCAAGGCTTCTGCACGCTTCCTTGCAAGTCAACCTTCGCGCGGGGCGTATGCCCCCACCCGACGAGATGGGCCGGTTGTTCATCAAAATACCCCTCACAGGCAACATGCCATTGGGAAAGGAAGGTTAGGAGAATGTTGTGGCGAATTGTTGATATCCACATGTGGCTAGTTCCTAGCGCTCACTTTCTTGAGCGCACAAAGAAAGAAAAAGACTCTGAATACTACCACGTCAACTCCGGAATTCAAGATTATTGGGCTTCTCCAGCACTTGCAACCTTGAAGCCGTTAGAGGTCATTCGACCCACAGGCATCTCTGCCTCCTTTCTCCCAGCATGGCAGCGATTCGAGTTTGGCACGTTTCGAGAGCCTGCACACCGTGTATTCTAATATCATGTTGTTGGTAGTCAAATGATCCCACAGGGGATTTGAGGGCCGGACGTGGAGACGGGTGAGTTTGTGTGGTTGGAGTGACGACACTAGGCTTGCCTCTGGTTCATCATAGACCTTCCGACCAATTACAAAAACCACAATGAAGAAATCCAGTTCCTTAGTGACCCAACTGATCAACCCAGAATCATTTCTCAAACATTGTTCACCGGCGTCGATAGCACCTTGGGAGGCAATCATCTCCACATATCGACGTCAACTTCCCTGCGTGAATGTGAAAGACTCTTTCGGGCTTGGGACGTGGTAAGCGAGTCAAGAAGGTGTGTGCGATGATATAGATACGTCTCCATTCGACGAGGGAATGATTCCGCGCGATCAACAAAAAAGTGGTTCTATGTTTGGCTGTTGATGACGACGATCGCGACGACCGCTCACGTGTCGACGTTGGGATTGAATTCCGATTAGTCGGATAGTCGGATTATCTTGACTTCTACTCTCGGAATTCCAATCCATGAGACGACGACAAATCACCACTGGGACTTGGAATCCTCTATATATTCCGTGTGGCGGCTTCGCTTTCCATCTTCCGGGGGAAGTCACAGCTCCATCTCCTACTACCTTTTTTTCCTTCTCCTTGCACTCTCTGTGTTTTTTGTCCAAACATGTCGATGGAGGCATTCAAACAGGAGTGGCGCCGTCGAGTCCTCAACTTTGCTCCCAGCTGGTTTTCAGTCAACATGGGTACCGGAATCACCTCCATCCTCCTCTTCAACCTCCCTTACCAGTTCAGTGGTTTGCACATCATTGCAGATGTCATCTTCGCGCTCAATGTTGTCTTATTCGTCTTGTTCCTCATGACTTCTATGTGAGTATGTACCCAATGACAGGGAAGTGATTTGTGAAACAGAAAGGAGTATGTCTGAACGACAGGTGTTTGTGCCTTCCGAGAAACAGACTTCGATATATCATATGGCCGTCAGCATTTTGGAAAATGCTCTACCATCCGCAGCAATCCCTGTTCTTGGGTACATTTCCGATGGGCTTCGCTACCATTGTCAATATGGTGGTTTTCGCATGTGTGCCTCAGTGGGGTCCGAGGTGAGTAAAAGAGATCATACTCGTGCTCTGGTTGCGGGATTGCCGGACGTTTGCGCTCTATAACCCAATCATCTCAATCATATCCTCAGGTTTCTCACTCTTGCCTGGGTTCTCTGGTGGATTGATTCAGTGATCGCAATTGTGATAGCCATAGGAGTCCCTTTCGTGATGTTAGTCAAGCCCTTCTCTTCTCTCTGCCCCCATACGTGTCCTTAAAACTTGCTGTATATCTGGCGCTGCTTGCCCTCGTAACAGGTTTACGCAGCACAAGCACGAAGTGTCATCTGTGAATGGGGTTTGGTTGCAACCATCTGTTGCAACAATTGTTGCGGCTGCCTCGGGAGCAATCGTCGCTGAATATCTACCAACATCTCATGCAAATTTGACCATCACTGTTTCCTACATTTTGTGGGGGACTGGTTTCATGCCAGCACTCTTAATCATGGCGCTATATTTCCAACGATTGGCGATTCACAAAGTGAGCCACTTTCTCAACAACTTTCGATTTACTCCAGATAGGCAACCGATACAAATCTTGTCTCTTCTTCCAGTGCCCTCCAAATACCCTTATTATTTCTACTTTTCTGCCATTAGGTCCCTGTGGGCAGGGTTCCTTTGCAATACTTAGACTGAGCAGCGTTATACGGAAGAACACCAGGAATGCCGTCGCGACAGCTCTGTACACAGCGGAAGAAATCAAAGTCTTTGGGAGCGCCATATATGCAGGTTCAATTGTGTGAGTATCACGTCTTGCCACAAGGTGCAGATCAGGACTATACATCGCGACCCATTCTAACCTTTAGACACCCAACAGTGTCGCATTCGTTATATGGGGCTTTGGTCTCGTATGGCTCGTGATTGCGATCTCTTCCGTCATTCGCCTTGCCAAAACAGAAAAAATTGGTTTCAACATGGGCTGGTGGGCTTTCACCTTCCCTCTCGGCGTTTTTACGACCGCAACCACGCAACTTGCCACCGAATTGGACTCTGGAGCATTCCGAATCTTGGGCATGATTTTCTCGTTGTGCGTGGTCGCCTTATGGCTTTATATCGCGACCATGACTTTCATCAAAGCGTGCAGCGGTGTGATGTAAGGCTGAGGCGACTAGACGCGTATATTTGCTGATGTTGTGTCATGTCCAGGTTTGTCGCCCCCTGTCTCGGTGAAGATGAGGCGTTCCTTCTGACAGGCAAACACCCGGAGCCCACTCCCGATATGGAACAACGGGTCTAGTCGGGTGGTGAGGGAACCTCAAAAAATCTTCTCACGCAAAGGCCCCGCTATACAACGGTGTATGTGGAGGCGCGAGAGAAGAAACTTATCCATCAGAGTCGACCTCCGGTCTCTCTTTGGAAGTTACAAGGACAAATCCACATGGGACAGGAGCAAGGAGGGCGAAACCTGTCTCTTTTTGCCTTTGTGCGATGTAGATATTGTTGGGCTGCTCCTCGTTAATTGAGACCTCTCTCGTCGTGAGGCAAGCGAGATTGGAGAATACCACGATGAGCCCAAGTTCACGCGTCTGTGGCGCCCATTCCGATATTTGCTTTTCAACCAGCATTTGAAATCCAGTTTCATCTTCTTGGTTACCGTTCAAACATAGCCGGCGTACTTCTCCCTTCCCTTCACCAAACGATAGCATACACTGCAAGTCTTCAAGCTCAGCCACCCCTGACTTCATAGTCACTCTGACACTGTGCCGGTCAGCGCGTTCAGGTCGGGAGACAGGGCTAATATATGACTGACTGTTTGTCTGATAATCACTCCTAAGATAGAATCCAACAACCATTTCTATGGATTCGTGCAACATCTAGTCAAATAAGCATCGACAAAACACAAAGCAAGGTTGGAAATCGACATGCTGATACTGGGACCATCACCTAATCCGACCTGATCACAGTTACGATTCAGCAACTGCACCAGATCAAGACACTTGTTGGATCGCGGCTTGAGTATGTGACAGAAACTTGTGATTGGCGATATCACGGCTCTGTCAGCCATCGCGCTGCAGAGGCTCAAAGTCGGTTCCCCGCCACTGTCGTCCAGATGACACTTCGAGGACGACGGCAGCTACGGCCCGCCAGCATGGTATGAAAGATGCACCGTCGATGGCCCATCCGTCGGACCACGTCTCCAAAGACCTCTAAACCTGACCGACATGCTGCAGGTGGCGGTCCAACTCGGGCAATTCGGGGCATTGACGCTGCAATTCGGTAAATTACGACAACGTGTCGGGCGTTTTGCCATCGTGAAACTCCAGCTTCCTAGCTCCCCATTGCGAGATACAGTCGTATGAGCACGCGCACATAGAGCGAGGCGGTCTAATGCAGTACCGACGCAGCCGGCCCGTGTGCAGCCTGTGCCAGTATCTAGCCAGCTTAAAGATCGGCCTTGAAACCGCATAGAAGGATGGGATGCACTTTGAAATCACACCTCTCAATCGAATATCAGATCTGGATGAAAGCATAATGGAACAAGCTGGTGCTCTAAATCTGCCTGTCGGCGTGACTTCCGTTGGCGAAGGTGAGGAAGACTTCAAGAAAGACATCTCGCACACCGAGGATGTCATCAAGATGCCAAACAGCCCTACAAGTCTGAAGGCTGTTTCAAGATATGCCGATATGCCAAGAAAACAAGCATTGCGGGTGTTGTAAGTTTCGACCTTCCCTGGCGTTATGACAACGAGTCTGACGTAGTTGGGTTTTTCGTTGCCGCTACGCAGTTGGAAAGTTGCCCTATGCTGCTTAGGAGTAGCTTGGACTGTAAGTTCCCCCAGCATTGCTTTAAGCAAAAAACCGCTCACGCAGTTCTCTATAGGCGATCATGGATGGATACCTCATTTCAAGTTCGTCGAATGTTGCATCTTGTCAAATGTCTGCTGATCTGTCACCCCCCTCCCCCCCCCACCCCCCCCCAAAAAAAAATCAGTCCCTGGCTCAATCGTCGCCAACAAATCCTTCATCGCCCAATTCGGCACGGAAAGGAATGCAAAGGGAGCTTTAGTTCTGGATCCTAGATACGTAGGAGGTTTCACTGCGGTTCAATCTATCGGTCAGATCATTGGAATGCTTTCTGGAGGTTGGGTGAGGTCAAGATTGCTCGGATGAATGATTCTTACGCATCACTTACCATGTGAATTTGCTCCAATCACAGGTCTCAGACAGATTTGGGAGAAAAGCCAACTTGTTCTCCCTCTCTGTCATTTTGGCTTTGGGTGTCGTGCTTGAGATCGTTGCCAAGAACGATCCAGTCTGGCTATGTGCTCGTTTGTTCGCTGGTTGGGGAACGGGTCTTACTCAAACCACCGTACCGGTCTACATATCAGAGATCGCGTGAGTATCATTGGAGGAATAGGCTCGATATGGCTGGGGACTGACATGCCCCCATTTCTGCAGACCAACTCAACTTCGTGGAGCTTTGTTAGTCACCTACAATTTTTGGAATGGTGTCGGTCAATTCGCTGCTGCCATCGCTCTTCAAATATCCGCCACTCATTACTACAAACAAGTCAGTTAAGCCAATCATTCTGTCGTCATTGAGACCTGATAATCATGCTGTCCACTCAGGTCATCTATACCCAATTCCTCTTCATCGGTGTGATGGTCATTGTTTTCCTGCTTGTCCCCGAAAGTCCCTGTGAGCGCTGTGCGAGGACGACGGAATACGTTCATTATAACTGATGTTCTGTACTCTATAGGGTACTACCTTCACAAGGAAGACACCGAAAGGGCAAAGAAAAGTCTTCAAACGTTGAATGGACACATTCCTGTGAGAACATCGCATTCTTGTATCCTCAAAGCGCACGAAGTCTAATTCCAGGCTCTTCTACACAGGGTTATGATATCGACTACGAATTCGAAGTCATGTGTGCTGATTGGAGAGAAGCCCAAGAACAAAGTCGTCAGCAAAAGTCCCAATCGTTTCTCGAATGTCTGCGAGGTACGAACCGGAGACGGACTTTCATTGCTTGGCTACCTTTACAATTCCAAGGTCTTGGTGGTTTGAGTTTTGTTCTCTCCTACACTACTTATTTCTTCCGTGAGTAATGTCACTGAAACCTTGAACGCCGAGCCGATTGGCTAACGTGCATCTCTTGCCTTTGAAGAACTTGCCGGATACCCCAAGCCATTCCAAGCCAACGCAATCGTCAAAACCATGCAGTTGACTGCTCAAATTATTTCCTTTTACACCATCGAAAGAGTCGGCCGTCGAAGACTTTTGGTCGGGTGTGGCACTGTCATGACCGCTGTTTGTTTAGTCCTGGGCGTCCTAGGTTGCTTCCCAATTTCAGACACCCCTGGTGGGGTCCTAGTCTTCCTGTTCTGTCTCTGGACTTTTTCGTATGCGTCTTCTTGCGGACCCATCGGATGGGCTTACACTGTTGAGGTGAGCTTTCGTTCCTCGCACCACCATGATCCACCACATGGTCTTGACAAATAGATCCTTGCCAGGTCTCAACTCCTCGACTGCGTGCAAAGACCGCTGGTCTAGCTGCCGCGGGTACCGCCTGCATTGGAGTCTTCACCAACTTTGTCAGTCCCATCATGATCGCTCATTGGATCTTGAAGACAGGTGAGTGTTTGATTGATAGGATCGATCACGAACCCGACTAACCCAACGTTCCAAGGTTTCTTCTTTTTCGGTACCGCTTTGATTGGAGTTATTGCCATGTACTTTTGTGTTCCCGAAGTCTCTGGACGTAACTTTGCCGAATTGGACGAACTATTCGACAGGAAAATTAGCGCAAGGCATTTCCCTGAGACCGTCTGTATTTGTACCGAAAGGAACGGTCAAGCTGCCGTCCTGGGAAGTAAAGACGAGAAGGACGCGTAAGGGAATAATAGCCGTGATCGGTGTAATAGCCTTGATCGGTGTAAATTTCTTGGTAGGATGTAATGGTTGCTGGATTCTTCTTTGAAGGACCGACATTGTTTTTGTTCTATCACTGAAGTGTTTGCTTTTCGGATAATGAACTGTCGTATACTGCGAACCCCGAACCATATCAAATCAGCCACCACATTTGGCGCAAGCAGCTCTGTTAAAAGTCTTTGGCCTTAGATATCCTCCATCTCAGTAGTTGGGCCATCGGATTTTCTCGAAGAAGAGACTCAGACTACGGGTTGTTTCCTACGTTCCGTGACTCCATTCAATGCCAATGAGAGGGATTTTCCGTGGTCCTTGTCGGGGTAACCGATTGCTGTCGCGATGAGGGTGCGGTACTTGATTGGGAAATGTGGAAGGATATATAACAAAATCGTCTGATACTACAATGCCTTGTTGATATTCTCCCATCTAACCCCCCATCCTTCCTCAAAGGTCGGGAATCCGGGAGCCTGACCCAATCCGTCATCTCTGTCCCAGCCAGCGAGCCTGTTACTGAGCTTGTCAGCAAGTAATTCACCTGTTGCAACTGTGATACTCACATCATAGCCACGGCCTGCAATAAAGACCCACTTCCAGGAAAATATGGTGAAGGTACGACTCCCGGTGAGCCTCCAGGATATCCATTATCATCAAAAGTCCAGATTGAGTTCATAAGATCGGCTACAGGTTGACGTTTGTCGCGTTGTAGTCGAGCAGAAGACATGGCAAGCATCGGAAAGTCCCATCTGTAATGGATGAATAAAATTTCAGTGATGGAAAACAATTGTTAGATTTTCGATTGGTTTCACCCATAAGAATCCGACAGATCCCAAACGTCTCTCACTTTCTGAGCGGTCGTTGCCGCGACATC
Source organism: Cryptococcus sp. T15_22C (assembly GCA_017654825.1). Taxonomy (NCBI): domain Eukaryota; kingdom Fungi; phylum Basidiomycota; class Tremellomycetes; order Tremellales; family Cryptococcaceae; genus Cryptococcus; species Cryptococcus sp. T15_22C. The sequence continues at coordinate 5,104 of JADPYA010000028.1, read as the reverse complement.
AACATCGAGTTTCTCTGTGGGTGGGAGCCAGCCATACAGTCCAACGAGAGTAGGATGATCAAAAGTGTACGCCTTTTTTTCCCAGAAGTTGCCAACGCTATCACAACCAAGCGGTGAGTCAGTCTAGCAAACGCTGCTCCAATCTCAAACATCTCACCTGCGAGATATGCTATACAACCCATTCAATGTCGGCAGATCCGCTAAATCATCCTTCACTTCCCTCCAATCCAACGGAACAGGCTTTTCCAAACGTGCCTTCCATTCTATCGCTTTGCTCAATCCCCAATACCAAAACGATAGCTCAAAGGAAGGATCGACCGTGACCTGAGAGGAGTAGAATCAGCTTAGATCTGAGCTATTCTACGAACTCTGCACCCACATCCGCTTCTGTTCTTTCCGATACATCCCTCAGAGGTGGTCCTAGATGATATTTACCATCCTTTTCTGATTTCACCGCATAAACGACCATGAAATCCGCAGTTGCTTCTATCAACGGTTCCCAGGTTTCCGATGTTACTTCCCATCCAAAAGACCGAGCATACAGCTCCGCAAACCAAATAGGATGGACTTGTTGCCAAATCAGTAGATTGTTGATTTCTCCTGGTGCCGAGCGCCCCGAGGGATCCGTCATTTTCGGCCATCTTGCCCCTTTGATGTAGCCCTGGAATGAATGATGGTGATACGAAACCAATCAATCGGATCTCGCAACAGCCTGAGGCGACATTTTGCACTCACTTGCTGCTTCTGTGCCCTCTCCATCGAACCCTCCAAAAACCGCTGATACGTGTTTGCTAGATACCTGTCAGCCAGTTCGAAGCGATTCCAGAGCAGCCAATGTGTTGCGTGCCATGTGACCATCTCCATATGAAATTTGCCGTACCAAGTGTTGTTGACGAGGCCGCTCTGTTGAGCAGGTACACGGGGTTCAGAGACGATCACGGGCCATTCATTATCGACTAACCTCCTGAGGCGGAGTATTCCCCGCTGCGTTCACGGCCATCAAGTACTGACTACTGACGATCCTTCTCTGCAACTCATTCGCCCTTGGATCACTCGAACAAGTCACCACATCCGCAAATCCCCCATTCATCCAATATTCATACCACCAAGCTTCTGAGTCTTTCACGATAGATTCCGAGGCCAGAAGAATAGGAGATTTTTTGTCTGCGGAGTAGCTGACGGCGATATCGATGACATGGGAACGCGGGCTTAGGATATATCGGTGTGACTGTGGGCTTTCCCTCGCGAGGTCGAAAGGCGATGATGAAGAGATGGCGGTATAATAGGTAGTATCGTCTAGAATGTGGGTGATGATAGCACAATCCTCTTCAATGTCCAGGGATGTCATGTGGGTAGATGGGCGATCCCATATCCCCACGAGCGGAGCACTGAATTTCTGGCTTCCATCGTTATAAGGAAAGTCAACTGTAGTCGTAGGAGATGTGGTCGACCGTCAATCCTAGCCCCAGGATTCTTCCACTGCCTCGCCTTGATTCAACTCACAAAAGATCTGTAGCCCTCCCATCGCTATCAAATCACTCTCAATCCTTATCCCAACAGTATCTTCCCCACTGGCGCAAGCCACCGTCACCCTCACCAAAGCTCCTGACACCTTGAAAGAACTCCGAATCGTTCCTGTCCACATGTCGAGAGTCTGATGAGCATCCGAGAGGTCCTCTTCGACAATGTTGGGGCAGGAAGGGACATGTAGGCCTACTGCGCCTAGATTCATACGATTGGGGTTTGAGATTAACCATTGTGATATGGCTGGATTGACGGGATCAGGGAGGTCATAGTCTGAAGGAGAGGGTGCGGGAGTTGATCTTTCTGTAGCTCTCCTAGCAGCCCACGTACCACTCACTGTCAGGTCGACCGTTCGTCGGCAGATCTAAACCCTTGAAATCATCGATCTTTTTTCCCTCTGGCAAAGCATCACTCTTCCAGCCCCAATCACTCATAATCGCATATCTAGTAAACGTCTGAAGCCCTGTAATGTCTGTACCGAATGCAAATCCACCATTGCCAACTTGTAAAGGTGTGGACGGCGATGTGTGGGTCCGAGTAGGGTTGTATCGCGTGACCAGCGCCTTGCGATCTATGGGAGTGGAGTGGAGAGGATCCGATGATGGTAAATTGGACCCTGATGTGAGATAAGGACTGGATTGCCATGACAGGTCCGGCATCGTGGTGCGTGATGATACACAAAAGCATCAAGGTCAGTCAACGACAACTAGCTTTCACTGAGTTTCAGACTACAGTATGTCGAGCAAGTGATTGAGAACCCTACTGGGGCGTCTCGGTCAAGCGGGCCGTGTGGTCCGACTTTCAACCGAGTAGCACAATCTTCAACGCCGACGACGCACACGCGCGGGAGGATAACGGGGTGATTAGGACTGACAAGGAGTTCGGCGGTAGACTGAAGCGACTACAGGTGTTTGTGCTGGTCCGAGGTGGACAAGTGCATTCTCACCCACGAAATACCGACTTCATTCATGTAGCCAAAGCGGCATGCTCATTTGGCACTTCCTTCCCCTGCATTGTCCGATCCGTGGAAAACTGCTGTTCCCGGAAGTCTCGAATCCCGGTGCCAGCAATCCTATAACAACAACCTCCTACTTTTATTCAATACCACAAAATAGCTTGGTTGTTGTCTTCCCATTGGTAGTCGTTGATTATTATTTGTCGCTGTCGATCAATTCCTTATGCTTATCCCGGCACTGCATGCTTATCCCAGCATTGGGTTTCATCACCACCACTTTTATCTTTCCACCCTTGCAATATCCCTTCTACAGCTTCCCCATCATATCCCAACGTTCTCATTGCACCCAACACTTCGCGGCTGCTGGCGTCACGTCTGCACCCCAGATCACTCCTACGCCTTCCACGTCCCTCCCACAACCTCCCAGATCACTACCTTGGGCTCCGAGTAGGTCGTCTTCCCCTTGTGACAGACACCCTGACGTCGCCTCCTTCACGATGCCAGAGAGGAACCACCCCCTCATTTCGACCACCCTCAGCTCTGAACCTCCTTCGCACATGTCAGGGTGGGACTTCTCAATGTTAGCGATTCCACCGATCTCAAGGACCAGCCTGTCATTCTTTCTGCGCCTTCGACATGGGGTATATGGAGCTGCTGTTATACAGCCCGTAAATCCTTTTCATTGTTATACGTCAGATCCCCTCATTCATCTCTCCGTCGGAACTGCTGTCACGTGACTGTGGAAGCGCCCCAACCCCTTTGTCTTATCTCCACTCCTCGGAACCCCACCCCCCCCCCCTATCCTCTCTTTCTCATCCCCGCATTATAGAGTGCATTGTACTGAGACAAAGAAGGATAGTTCTATACCTATATCATTTATTACAACACTCATCCGATGCCAGCGAAACGGGTGCGGGGGGTCAACGGCACGGAAGTCGAGCTCTCAAAGACCACCGCGCCTCCTCCCTCCGCGTGGAGCGCATAGCGACAAACAGATTCGAATAGAAGATTTAGCACAGATATTAATAGACTGCTGAAGTACATCCTGGCCAACGCATCTGCCATTCCCATCACTGGAACTCCGATGCGTCCTCTTTGACTTCGGTCAAGAGACCTGTATGAGTATCCAAGTTAAATCCGAGAATGTTGATCTCCGGATCTAGTAGGGGGGAAGCCTTAAGGAAAGCGATGTCTTCCTTGATGGAAGCGTTGACACTGGACACCAAATATAATCTTGGTTAGCGGCAGCCTAAGATATTGGTGGACCAGAGTACTCACTCCACAATCTCGCCGAAATGCATGTGGTCAACCTCCTTGAGCAAGTCCTCCTTCCCCACCAACCTCTTCCTCAAGATCCCTCTAATTTCCTCGTCGAGCACAAGACTCGTGCCGCAGTCGGTGTGGTGAATGACCATGATCGTACCGATAGGAACGATTGTGTCGAGTGTGAGGATTGTGCGGACAGAATCGGACGTTCGACCGCCGGCATTGCGGATGATGGCAGCCTCGTTCTTTTGAAGACCCAAGAAATGATCCGGGACCACACGGGGATCGCTGCAAGAGACTAGGGATACAGAAAACCAGAGCTCAGACAGAGGGCGCGCTTACGCTGGAAGTGTTTGGAGGACTCACTAATAACCAAACCATTCCTGCCTGGAACGGATCGCATCTTCTGTCGGATCTGAGCGATACTCGGTGGAGCCATCGGCAGGGCGATTGCCCTGAGGTATGACAAGCTCCGCTCAACACAACGCGGATGGGTCTGCTGGTCGCGTAGACTCACTTGTTACGAGCCAGGATGTCGATGATTTTAGCAGCAGCCATTTTGGTTCAAATCAAACGGTTTAAGTTCAGCGGCCGGTTGTTTGTAAGTAGTGAAGTCTGTAATCAGATATTTAAGAATCCCTTGCAGTGCATGAGAGGCAAGGCCATAGGTTCGCCCTTCCTCTGGCTTATGTATCTGTGGGGAATCAAGGCAAACACTATCTAGAGATTCCGCCGGCGTTTGTCATATCTGTGGCCCATCAAGCCCGCTTGCGGCGCCAAGCCCATAGTCATCGCGGTGTTTGGACGGATGCAGTTCGCAAACAACCCAGCTACTCCAACTCAGCATACGACAGATTGGCGATGCAACAATTGCACTTTCCAATTGCCGCCTCTCAGCTTAGCAATCAATCAAGTAAGATAATTCAGCATACGACTGATTGACGATACAGCGATCACATAGGGTACAGCTCAGCAATCAACCAAGCTACGATTACTCACCATACCACTGATTAAGCGATACACCAACCACATTGTTCCTTTGTTCGCTTTGTGCAAACGACCGCATATACAACGCGCGTCAAATGGGAGTTATCAACTTCTCTTCGTTCTGTTCGTGCCAATGACCTAACTCTCAGGCTTCTCACACATCTTCAGCCAGACCCTCCATGGGTATCATACCCTCGCAACACGCCAATCGTCCTTGTCAATCTGATCATGACCGACTTGCTTCGTGACACCGTCCCAGGTTAATTCGTCAACTAGGTGCTTCATCTACCAGCGCCATGGGCAACAATCATGATGCCCGGGAGCTGTGCTGGGTAAAGGGGTTAGGGTTAGGGGGTTAGGGGGGTTAGGGGG
>JADPYA010000027.1:0-74492 GCA_017654825.1 Cryptococcus sp. T15_22C | reverse complement strand
CCTAACCCCCTAACCCCCCTGCAAATCCGAGTGAAAAACACACGTTTTTTGAGTGGAAGCAGTTTAAGCTCAGACATTTATCTCCAAGGCGTCAGAGGAGAGAAAAAGCATTGGATGATCGGATGCCGATAGGATATAGTTAGGGTCGCAGAGCTGGGAAGAGAGAGAAATGGCTTCGCATCGAGAGTGTTCAGAGACGAGTGGGATATGACAATGTCAATCACTTGACAGCTCCGAGAACAGAAAGATGCGGAGTCTGTTCTATCAGTATACCATGGCTTCGGCACATTGTACTCCATTGTACTCGAGATAACATGCACGCCATTACAACATCATTCCGACGGGTATCATTTCTCGATTAAATCGCATGTTCGAGACGTTCCAATAGGATGTCGGCATGATTATCCGAGAAGATGAGCATGGGTCGGAGTCGTATGGTTTGATCGCCGCACTGTGAGGGAAAAGGTTGGATCGGGTATGTGACTACGGCTTCCCACTCCTACTCACCCCTGCCATGTTGACGCCGAGACTCCTCATTTCCCTGAGCAGTGCATCCCGTGCACTCGGAGTGGGCATATCCCAAGCGATGAATGTACCGTCGCCTTTGCCTCGTAGTTGACTCATCTTACCTTTGCCCTTGCCGTCTGTAGCGAGGTGATTGAGGCGTTGATAGAGCGTCTCGCCGATGGCAGCGGTATGCTGTACGAGGGAGTGCTTCTTGATTACCGATATTTGGGAAGCGGCTTGCATGGCGCGGATAGGGTCTCCCATCCAGGTGTTCTAGCAAGGGCATTCCTGTAAGCTGGTGTCTTGACTACTTGGAACCAGTCACTCACAAAGTTACGATACGGCTGACTTGGCCTGGTTTCCAGCTTGTGGAAGAAGCCGGCGGCTTGCATTTTTTTCGAAAACGTGACGAAATCCGGCGCATCTTCTTCTCCCAGACCCCATTTTTCGTGCGCCCAGAATGTACCGGTGGCCCCAACACCGGTTTGGACTTCGTCCACAATCAGAGACACGCCATGCTCTTTGGTGATGCGGCGAAGCTGGCGGAAGAATTCGGGCGATGCGTGCTTGTCTCCACCTTCCGACGCTATAGGTTCGATGATGACTGCAGCGACCGGCTTGCGGTTTTTCCTGATGTGATGGTATGATTAACGGGTGTTCGACGTTCCATCACACCGGGCACTTACGACTCGATGATTACCTTCTCAACCTCGGCGAGGCTACGAGCTTCGGCTTGCTTGTTCTCCCGCGCGTACTCCTCGAGCGGATATCTGACCTCTGGCCAAGTCACGGCCGGCCCTTGGAGCGCAAACGATCAGAACACGAGTTCTTTATCCCCAAACGCATACTCACAATCGAAAGACGGTATGTCCACCTTGTGAATGGCTTTACTCCTTGTCGCGGACAAACTTCCAAACAACCTCCCGTGGAAAGCGCTCGTGAAGCTGAGGATGGAAAGCTCGGGACTTCCAGGCGCCTGATTATGCATGCAAGAGCTCATCTCCTCGGCAGTAAAGTCCAGATGGTGCGAAGCTTCTCGTTGACGATGGCGATACGTCATGAAAGCTGCTTTGAAAGCGGATTCGTTGGCGCAAGATCCGCACCTGCAAGAGAATTGCGGGGTTGGTAAATGTCACAAGAGGTTGCGGAATAGGACTCACATTGCAGTAAAGACCTGGTTCAAGCCCTTGGGAGCAACACTAAGGAATGCATCCTCTGCAATCCGCACAAAGGTTAGGAGTGAAACAATTCCAAGTGCAGAGTACTCACCGACCATGCCCTTCCATTCTCCTGGTGGGAAGACGCCCAAAGCTGGTCTGTTCATGGCCATGGTCGCAAAGATGTCTGATTTGGCGAGTGAGAGGAGGGTGGGGTTGTTGTAGCTGATGACACTCAGGTTAGAATCATCGCATTTGCAAATGGACGCCCCAAACTCACCCGACCGGAATCGAAGCAATTTGCGAGTAAACGTCCAGGTACGCATTGCCATCAACGTCGTAGATAAAGTTGCCTGTCACCGAATTCCATCAGTCTTCCTCGTCCGCGCGCGCACAACGACGAGGGTATCCCACCTTTCGATCTGGTGTAGTCTTTAAGGAATCGGTCAGCCAGCTGCAGCGATACAGTCGGTCCCGACAATGCTCACCGGCAACAAGGACATGCGTCCTCGAGTCCTGAAACTCCCCAATGCCCTTGCTTGAACGAATACCTTGTTCACCAGGGATGGAGCCAGAGACGGATGGAGATGTCGGCTCGTCTGGGAATATCGATGACGAGGAGAACGTGCTAGACGCAGCAGTGGCTAATGACCGTGAGAGACGTGGCTGGATAGCTGACCGAATGCCACGAAGAGCGGCTGATGTAGGTGGACCCATTGCTAACGAGGCAAGTACTAGGATGTAACTGAGCGATGCCAACCCGGGTCAAGGTCTGTGAAATCATCACTACCACCACACCAACTCACCGCTGCCGATTTGGGAGATTCCCCCGGATACTGCAGGCAAGGACGGATCTAGATGATGGTGAAGTTGGATTCCTGCACTCTGTCGCTACTCTGCTGACGACCTCCTCCCATTTGTACTCATGGACCGAATCATTTCAACTCGCTTGTTTGCGATTCGCGTATGGAGCAAATAATTAGATTGCGCTCTGGCGATAGCCGAGCTCGCGTGGTCGGGTTCATCCGTTTATCAACATTCGACGAAGGCAATGGGTATGTCATGTCATGTACGCCATCAGAAGTGCTTTAGACCGCTTGACGCTCGGCTACACCATGATTCACCCGTTCACATTTTCCCGTGATCCTTCCACGGCCTACCCTACAAGGGATTCTCCTCACTACTAGGTGCGGCATTCGTCTTCTCCCGATCCCCCTCTTCAGGCTTGTACGCCCATCTAGGCGAGATCCAGTACTGCGGGTAACGCCTCCATAAGGGAACATCGTCACGTCAGCCATCAATTCTTCCAGAGCGAATATGAAGCAGCGCACCTCATTCCAATGTTATTGATGATCATGCTCCAGCCTAGCATGACGACGGTGCCGACCATCAAATAGCCAACGTCTTCTTTAGCCCGTAAGCCGCGTGCTTGTGAGACCCATGGCTCGGAAGAAATCTACTACTCACAGAACCATCCTAGCTTTACAATCTGCTGGTTTGTCGCAGCCAATAGGGCAGCAGCGCCACCCGGTGCGTGCCTGTGGTGGAGGATTCTGACCTTCCATGTACCACTGGGTTTTGCCATACATACTCACGTTACGTCGAACACTTGCGTCACGGCCAGCGGAACAGCCAACGCTGTGCTTCCAGCTGCCCAATCCCATTTATATATAGGGAATGCATGCTCATCCTGAAGAGCGAAGAGCTTTGCTATTCCGACGCCGATGATTGAGGAGAGTGCGGTGCCAAAAACAATGTTCCGAGGTTGAACCATGGCGCTGGTCTGCATACAAAGGTCAGTTGGATGATGATTATTTGACGGCGACCATGACCGACCGGAGTGGCAAACAAAAGGACCGCTTCGGCGCCGAAGCTGCCTATGATGATCGGCACCGAGTAGCCTCGCCAGGCAGCTGCCTTGGACACCAATCCTGGGACCAGTGACACGGTCAACCCAGACTCACATCCACTTTTCACTGTATCCCTTACCCACTAATGCCAAGGCTACCCACGAACCTGCAAGTCCAGACTGAGAGAAAGCCCGAAATGACTCTCTGATACCACCAATGCACCGACAAAAGTTTGGACAATGTGTTCCGCTTTCTTAAACCATGCTTTGCTCCTCCATTGCTTGGCTACCATCGGTTCGTCAGGCCTATGCGCCTGACGACGCCGATATCCCAGCAAGTGAGAGAAGGGATAGAGCTTTTCGCCAAGCCACGGCGCAATATCCATCCTAGGGTTTGCTCTGGTAGAATGATGGGTGTTGTCATATTGGCATATTCCAAGGTGGATTCGTCGTGGGAGAAATGTGGGAGACCTCGTAGACCATGAGGTAAGCTCTCGTCAACAAACGTATATGTTGAGTGGTTCCGGCTGGATCCTCTCACATCGACTACGTAGCTACTCATCAGAGCATAATACCTCCGTTGCTGAGCTCAACCTACCATCACCGTTTGCTGGCGCCTGGTGGCATTTCGTCCAACATTCCTGTCCAACATCATGGCTGGTCGACGATCCCGATGGAAGTGACGCCAGCCTGAGTCATCCTGAGTCACCTCTTTTCATATCCATCAGGGCGTCGACCTGGCAATCCGAACACCGGATCATGACTCCGCCCTCATCTTGACCGCCAAATTGATCGCGATGTTTTCCGATGGAAGGGAAGTTGCCTTCTTCATCAAGACAAGCGGCAGGAAGCCGATTCGCTGGCAAGTAAAAATATCTATCTCTCGGTGGGCCTGCAAAACGAGTGCTATAAGATGGATTGGACTGACATATGCATCTAATGTCGATGGAAGTACAATGAACGGGCGAATGCTGCTCATACCATTTCCTCATACGATGTCCTCATGCCATGCCTAGTTGTCCCTATCAAAGTCGTTGCGACGCCGACCTTGCCCTCCATGAAACCGCACTTGCGCGAAATATGGACGTCTTATCCGCTTATCGAGTCCAGGCTGGGGAGTATCGGCACTAGGGGTGTCAGGACCAAGGCGGCGGATTTGCATCTCCCAGTGAGCGATCTCGTCCTTCATAGTCGTAGCCCGCTCGATCAATCCGGCCGGCACGGGGACGCGGCACCTGATCATATCGTCCTGCAGCCGGGACAGCAGCTCGAGGTGACGCCGCACCGTCTCGAGCTGGATGTGCAAAGGACCCCCCACAGGCAGTCTCCACGTAAATGCGAGATGGCGGATGTACGCGTTGAAGAAACGAGCGTCAGGTCGAGGTAGATCCGAGACCTGCAGTCGGGCGTTTCCTCGACGACGTGTGAAACGCCATGATCCGTGTTGCGTGCCGTGGACAACGAGGCCATAGATCCCTTCGATGTGTTCGTGTGCAAGCTTGAGACGCTGCCGACGAGGGATCCGCGTGCGCCCGTCCACACCCACGATAGATGGCTTCGTTGACGTCGTCCAGCCACTCGGTGTTAATTGCATCTGCTTTTGACGACGACTAGCTCCTTTATACTCAGCAGCGTATAGATCCATCATGTTGGTGTAGGCATGGATGGGCAGCATCCAACCCTTGTCGGTGGAATGCTGGAGAGCAGTGGAATTGGTGGTTTTACCCCAGCTAGCTGTCTCCGCTCGCTTGGCTAGGTAAAAGACCCGTTCTGCCAGTGTCGTCTTCCCGGCTTTGCAAAGCGAATTGATCATCACCGACCAGAGCATCATCGGCATACGCAGTGCTCGCCGAGCAGCGATACGACGGCGAGCGCGGACTGCACCGACTTGGCTTGGCGGCAAGGAGAACGCGAGATGGTCCACGTCGAGGAATGGAATCGCCTGATAGATCAAAGCCTGAGCCTTGTCGAATTGACTTGTCGCGGTGTAATGGGAGAGAACCGCGGTGAGACTGAAAACGTCGGGTGTCAATCCCGCTTTCGACGAGATGGCGCGAGCGATGGTGTCGATAGTATCGGAAGCGGCGGCATTATCACCGGTGACGACACTGTCACTAGCTACCCGTTCGATCCACAAGACAGCCTGTGATACTGTCGGTGACAAGTCCGCTGGCATACGCTGATGGGTTTCCGGCACAATTCTCCCTTCCAAGTCGTAAGGATATTGGTCGTTTTCAATGACGGGCTCTCGAAGAACTTCCAGTTCTTCTCTCATTGTTGGAGGGAGCGGCGGTGGATTGGAGGCTGATTTCTCAGACGACGGCCAATTCTCCGACGTCATAGGGTCGGCCGTCATTCCTCCACCAAACAGTTTACATATTGCCCGCTCTGCAATGTCATTCCGTCTAATCAGAGTCGAGTTCCTGATCACGACGTTCAGTGTAGAAACCGCCGCGCGAGCGTTTCTCAGCCCTGTTTCCGCCACGTCAATCAACGGTCCGAGTAAGCGAAAGTCTCGGAAATTGAGCAACGCATGCTTGATGAGCGAGTGCGTAGAGGACAGGAGAAGAGGTGGAAGTCGATAACGAGATCCCCTTGCCTCCATCGAGATTCTAGATGGAGGTGAGATGATGAGGGAGAATAGCGCTCGTCGGACGTGAGCTTGAGCCGTATACGGTGATCCCGCATCCCTGCGCTCGGAAAACGAGATTTCCGTCGCATTGACGTTTGGAAAGACGGGGGGTGTTGCAGGGAATCGGTCAAACGCTCGGATGAGAGGTGGTAGGGCGGTGATGGGTAGAGTTCGTGATAGGACCGTGTTGGCGAGGATAGCTAAAGCGGTACCGTACCGTTTGAAGAGCTTGACGTCTTCGGTTACACCTGCCTTGGTCACATCCAGTGACATGACGATCATATGAAGCAGTTCTGCCGGTGGTTCTGGTACGAGCGAAGGTGGACTCGTTGGGATTGGCATGGGAAACCCTCTCATCTTCTCATGGATAGCCAATTTCTTTGGGTGCCAAAGGTCCAGGGCTTCTCCGGGTGAGAGTCTTTCTCCTGGAAATTTCCAAGTTCGAACGCCTTGGAACCAACCGTTGATAGAGGAAGCGGAGGCGGAGACTTGCCCATTCTTGGATTCCTTTTCCTCTTTTCTCGCACGCTCGGACATCACTCCGCCCTGAATCTGCTTCGACCCATTCTTCCTGAAACTCAAGCGCCTAATCCTTTGTCTCTCGAAAGGATCATCTAGTTCTCGGGGCCCTCCACCTTCCCTATGTTCCTCCACTGTTCCACCTTCCGCAACTCGTCCTTCCATGATCCACTCTTCCACCAGCCCCACGTACACCTCGGCGGCCACATTCGGCCTTCGACATTCCAAGCATGACTCGATGAGGAGGTCGTACATCTGGCGAGTACGAGGGTGACGGACATGTTGAAGAGCGGAGAGGAGAGCGAGCGAGAGGCGGAGTTGAGGCGGCACCGTACGACAGCGTTTGGCTTCGGGTGTGGATGTCAAATAGGAACGAGTGCCGAGAGATAAGCCAGCGAAGATGGCTTCAAGAGAGGCGGTAGAGAAAATGTAGTGTCGCTCGGCAGATGGCTGGTCCCCCGTTGGTTCGGCTGCTTGGAGCTCCGCTATGACTCGTTTTGCTGCGATGATGACCTGGAGAGGTGTTATTGGGGCCATGAGTTTGCGAATATGGAAGGTCTCCGCTCACAGCGACCTACCAGATCTTCCTCGCTTTGGTTTTCTGACGGTGACAAAGTTTGACTTGGTTTCTGAAGGTTTGCTTGGGCACGGGCCGGAGGGATCTCCGCCTCTAATACCAGAGGCTCAATCGCTCTATTTAATTCATCTAGGTTGTCATTCCCAGTCTTCGCTTCCTCTTCCGCCGTTTCCGTTTTCATCGCATACGCATGAGCTGTGGAGGCCATTCTCAGATTTCCAGAAAGAGCTCTAGATATTGCAAAAAGATTTGCCGAAGGAGCTGCTGCGATTCCTAGACTTCTGACGGTGATGCTCGCAGCGTCGATGGTTCGTACTCTTGCTCGTAAGCCGAAGAGTCGAGGTCGAAGTGAGGCCATCTTGTTGAGTTGGAGCGTGAGGGTGAGGGAGGCGTTAGACTGGTGTGGAGGTGTTTGGATGTATAGAGTGAGCTCGCATCCATGAGCGCCGGCGAGCGAAGAGGACTGCGAATGATTTGAAGTCGTTGTCAAAGTTGTGGTCGAGGACGAAGATTCCCGACTTGGTAGGGTAAAGATTCGACAACCGCGGATCGCGGATCGCGTGTTCTACCAATGTCCCACATTACTGTATATCTTAGACTCAAGCACAGGAAAGAAACCCGAAGTATACAACTATCAACCCTACGGAGTGTTGCTGTATACCCTCAGCGGCTTCCCAAGTAGGTCTGCCTTGATCTGCATGGCAACGTAGCGGGTCCAGTACCGAGCATGAGCGCATCCGCCACCTGTCATGAAGATTCCTGGATCTTCGCAGAGTACCGAGGCGTCAGCAGAGTAATGGCCGCTTAGACTTTGGGACCGACCCTCACGTCCACATGGCTTGAAAGCCCCCTTCACTTCTCCTTCCTCGTCGCATCCCCAGAAGCTGCGGGGTTGGAGATGGGTGAAAATCACGGTCGGGGTGTCGCGATCTCACGCCGCCCTGACTCACTCGTCGAGCTGCGCCGCGATATCATATCCAACAATTTTCTGGGCAGCAAACTTTGCATCCTTCTCGAACCTATGGACTCGTGATGAAGGTCAGACGGTGTACGTATCCAGGTTCAAAACAACCACCACCCACCCAGTGGCATAGACGATTAGATCGGCATCCAAATTCGAGCCGTCCTCAAACTCGAGTCCGGTAGCCGTATAAGCAACGGGGAGGGCATCTGATTTGACTTTGATCTGGAGGAGTCTATGTCGACAACAGCGCGGGTTAGATAACAGTCAAAGTATTAGCTCACCTTGCCACCGGAGATCTTGGCGGACGTGCCGTGGTCCTGGTGTGAGGTCATAAAGGGGTCTTCGCACTGTTGACGCCATCCATCTCCAAACCCACTCACCATAAAATGACCACCAAATCGGACGAGAAGCATATTCTGCAAAGTCCAAATGAGAATGACACCGATGACAATTCCGGCAACTACTCACCGTAAAGTCACCTCGTCGGTCGACCTTGAAACCAGTCTTTTCTAGATCATCGAATCGCTGGCTGTGGCAGGATATGGAAATTCCATAGCTCAAGGCCGCGCTCTAACGTCACTCACTGATCGGCATCAATCATCGGCCAGAGGTAATTCATGGTCTCAAGTCTGACGACGGCCGTTGGGGGAGACCAGAAGTATCTATCGGAAGTCTCTTGAGATCGTCCGTGGGGCCAGACGACTACAGCGCTATGACAGTCAGTACGGGGTCCCCCAACGCAGCCGTGGAATTACTCACAATCGAAAAAGGCGGTGAAAAAGTCTCGTGGCAGGACGACTGGGCGGCATGGGTCGGTTAACGAAGATGCAGGGAAGGATGAGAGAGCATACACCTACACGTGTGGGATCGCTGAAGCATGGTGACATCCATACCAGCCGTCAACATGTCCTCCGCGACGTCGTGAGCTGGGTATTCAAAAGATTAGTATGGTGCCGCAATCGGTAGGTGATGTGTCTGACCTGTATTAGCTGGGAGGTGGGAGGAAGTTAGGAAAATACGTCCAGGCACATGCTGCCTTGATTCGTCACTCACCCGTCCCAATGACGATGCCCTTCTTACCCTTCCAATTTTCCGCATTCTTCCAGTCTGCAGAGTGCACGAGGTCACCCTTGTATACATCCTGAGCGAGCACGGATTTCCGAGCGTCAGCTCGTCACCGCGACCACACGGGCGTGATCACGCACCTCATCCCTGAACGTTGGTTTCAAAGGCACGGTCCCACCGGGACCACACGCAAGGATCATGAATTTGCAAGTAATGGTTTCCACCCTCCCTGCGTGATCAATCTCGACGGTGAACGTGCTGGCCGACTTGTCATAGCCGCAGGAAATGATGGAGGATGAGCGCCAGACGTTCTGGGAAAGAATATCAGCAGCTGGGTGTTCTCCCGTTCGATGGCACCGCCACGCACTAGTTCAAACTTCTCGGCATATTCTCTGTATGCTCTGGCCATCTCATCCTTGGTCAACCATTCATTGTAGCCGTCTTCGATAGTGAAGGTGGGACCAAAGGCGAGATTGTCTGTCATATCCGTTCTCCAGAGGTCAGTGTGTGAGGGGGGAGGGGGGGGGGTTCCCAAAGTTAGGAGGCTGAAGACTGACTAAATGCATGCGGTGTGTGAAGCTACAATGGAATGACCGCCGGGGACAATCAGCAAAGGACATGCAGCTCAAGCTCTTCCATACAGCCACAGCTCCCCTCGACCCACCTTCAAACTTCCATACCTCAACTTCCAATTATCCCCTACCTCCTCGTTCCTCTCTACAATCAAATAGCTGATTCCTAAAGATTTGAGATAAGCAGCGTTGCAGAGGCCGGATTGACCTGCTCCGACGACGAGAGTATCGACGTGTAGCGGAGAGTCTGGAATGGAAATGGAGACGCTGGTGGGGGCGCGACTGATTGGAGAGAGGAGGGGAGAGATGGTGTGGGTGATGGTGGACACGGACACGTCCGGCTTGGCGTCTTGATCTCGCCCCGTCGGAACGTTCGGGTACATCTTTCTCAAATCGACACTCTCGAAACCTGTGAATTCCTCTAAGATCGTTTGCAGGCACCATAACTTCCATTCTCCGCCTTCGGGGACGAGACTGTATACAGGTACTTTGTCGATACATCATTCGACGATCATCATGAGATATCACACCCCCACTCACTTGATAAATCCCAAACACTTCTCAGCGAGTATCTTGTTGATCTCATTTCCACCTGTTTCAAACTCGATCATGCATTCTACGAAACTCTGTCCCTTACCACACACGATAACCCGCTCTGTGTCCTTGACGACAGTGATGCTGCCCACCTCGACATCCTTGCTCAACTCGTTCCACGCAGCAGCGGATGAGGCAGCCGAGTGGAATGTGCGGAGCGTTCCGGAGAAGGCGAACTGATCGCGATAGAATGACTCGGCGGACCAGGAAGGCGGAGGGAGGGCAGGCCAATGAGTGGCGAGGAAGGTGGCGATGACGGCTTTGCAGTCGGTATCAGGAGACTATGAGGATTGGTTGAGCGTGGGAGAGAAAAATAAGGATGTGGACCATGTTGTACATACGATGGAGACGTTGGGCAATCCGCCTGGTAGATAATCGAGGGTCTGAGGATCGACAGGAGTTAGGAGTCGATCGGGAGGAATGTGGCAAGGCGGCAAGGGGACTTACAGGGTGCAGCGCGAGTTCCTGTTCTTTAGTGAGGACCATGTTGAGGATGGGAGGGAAGGGAAGGAGGGACGGTGATGGTGATGGTGATGGTGATGGTGATGGTGATGGTGATGGTGATGGTGATGGTGATGGTGATGGTGATGGCGATGGTGATGGGCGATGTCAAGAGGAGTAAGAGGAATGAGCGGGCGATCGAACATTCCCCTATCGCTATTTGCCCGGGGGACGGGCGCCACCGCCACCGCCACCGCCACCGCCACCGCTCTCGTTATTCCCCGGGACCGGCTGACTGGCACCGAAGGAGCGGAGGGATCGTCTCGCGCGCGAACGAACGGAATGTGGTGTGCACGCGATCAGGAACGAGAGCGAGAATGACGAGGAGGAGGAGGAGGAGGAGGAGTGAGGTGGGTGAATGACCTGTAGGGTGAAGCATGCATCATCATCATCATCACCACCACCAACCGTCACCACCACCATGCCATCCAACGATCCGCCGTTCCCTTCTTCACTCTCAAACACCATCCCCACTCCCACGTCGACCACTCCTTCCTCCTTGTCTTCCTCTCACTACCCCTATCCCACCACACCAGAAGACACCGCCACGAGTCCTGCGTCGCGCAAGAGGAATAACTGTATGCCCATGATCGAGAGGGCCTGTGAGGTGTGCGTCAGAAGGAAGTCGAGGGTGAGTTGTATGTCATCCATCCTTTTCCTTCCAAAATCCCCACCACCCCTCGCCTCTCGCTGCCGTTGTTGAAGATGATTCACTGATCTCTCCTCTGCTGAAGTGCTCCGGAGGTGTGCCATGTGATGGTTGTCAAAAAAGAAACGTGCATTGTGTGTACACGCCAAGACAACGAAGGTGAGCGTCGCCGTTCGACCAACTTCCTACGCCTGAATAAACCACAAATGGTGACGACGCAAAAATACGTATAGTAGAGGACCCAAGAAGAGATCCACCCGTCCGACCGATTCGCAGCCATCACCGAGCGAAACATCCAACATATTAGGGCATGTAGCCGATGACGCCAAGACCGGGGATGATCCTATGCCTGGTGGTCTGACACCGACCGGAAGCTGTGGTATTCTTCCTGACGAGAACCATCTTTCACCGTTTCTCTCGATGGCAGACGATCAAATAGGTGGTCGTCCCGGTCATTCCAGTCATCGCGCGCAACAAGAAACCCAACATGATCGACTTGCGCATCCAGTGTTCTATCGCACTGGTGATCTCCCGCAACTTATACCGCCACAAGGTCTTGCCGGAGCTCAACGAGTTCCCGTGTCGAGGCTTCATGATTTGCTGGACACCTCGTACATGGTCGGCGAGAGGTTCACTAGCTTTGATATTCCACATCATCCGAGCTTTCTCCCTTCCTATCACCCATTGAGCGCGACTCGAGTCAACCACGATTTCGGCAGAGTTGTCGCGGAAGAAGGAGAGCAGCAGGAGCATTCCTTTCCCTCTCGGGAAGACGTCTCGATGAATTCGAACGACAGGGACTCACAATCGCTTGGCCAAGGCAAGCCTAATGGTTATCCGACGACCTACCCTTTCGATGGATATCCCACAAACGATCGCCACCCATCCTTTTGCGTATCGAATACTCTCGGATCCACTTCCACACTGGCTCGTTTCGATAATCCTTGTATTCAGCCCAGAGATCCTGCAAACGCCGGATCGACGAACGGCTATTCCAACCTGCCCATCAACGCGGAAAGCGCCTCACCAACAGTCTTCGCGGATCGTCTCGTCTCGATCGAAGGAGCGGACGTGGAAACGTTCCAAGCCCTCGCTGAGGAGGAATCCCCGAGTGCTCGTGAAGATAGCGGTGATCGTGACGGGGAGGGGGAGGATGAAAACGTTGTCTCCAAGAATGATCTACAGAAGATTGCGAATGATCCCGAGTTGCAGAGGTTGTGCTATAGGTGGGTGTTCCGAGGCTTGAATATTACATATTGAGGGCTAACCTTTGTTCTAGCATCTACTGGTGCTTCATACATCCCGTGAGTAAACACGCACTCTCCTCCTGGCAATACTCTCACACATATTTTTCCACGGCTTTTTTCTAGATCTGGCCCATGATCTACCGACCGAGCTATGACGAGAAAAACGCTGAGAAAAAGTACCCAATACTTCACTACGCTATCATGGCATTGGGCGCTCGTCTCGATCTCACTCGTATGAGCAGACAGAGTCAGACAAACGTACCATACGAAAACAAGCTGTCGTAAGTTTTTTTTTTTTTTTTTAACCGGCGTGTTGTGGCGATATTTTCATGAACGGCCCCCAGTCTTCGCACCCGTGACAACGTCTCTCTTGGCGACATTTTCTACGGACGTGCAAGGACTCTCTTCCATCAGATCGAGGAGGATGATCGATGCGACATTGTCTCATGCCAAGCTCTTCTGCTCTTGACTTTGAAAGAGGTGAGTCAAGTCGTGAGGAATAGATTTCCGTCGTTTCTGAAGACCTTTGTAAACCTCAGGCGGGGACCGGCAAGACTCTCCGAGGTTGGTACACCGCTGGTAAAGCTATCCGCCTGGGGATCGCCCTTAACCTGTGCGACAAAAGCATTGTCTGCGAAAAAGATTCGCAGATGCGTATTATAGAAGAAGAGAAGAGAAGGGTCGTTTGGTGTTGTGAGTAGGGAAATCAGGAGCAAAAGGAGATTGCCTGCGAATAAGCCACAACGTGCGTCTCAGTGTATGCACTGGACAAACTTATGAGTATGATGCTAGGCAAACCCTGCATGTTGCACCGAAGTGACATCGTGAGTCATGGGGAGTTTTCCATGCGGTCTCCGTCGTGTTTTGATCCTCCTCCAACAGCTCGCCACCCTTCCCTCCGTTGACGTCGAGGAGGAGTTTAGGGAATGGGCTAGCGACGCCAAACTCGTTATTCCCGATCATGCGAATGTTTATATCGGCATAAGAGCGCGAACAGTGTCCAGCTTCATCGCTCGCATCGGCCTCGCAACCCAGTTGGAGTTCATCTTGAAAGGAATGTGGCAGCAGAAGGCGATCGAGGGACCGCTTGATCTCACCGCGGAACTCGATGAGAGTCTGGTGGAGTGGAAATCCAAACATCTCGCCCTCATTGGATCTCAGCCGGAGGACACCATCCCGTCACATCTGTTAATGCTTAGAATGGTGATCCCCTGGAGAAATCTCCTTGTTTCTGCTCCGTGACTGACAACTCCCTTACTCAGTGCTACAATCTGAACGTGATCCTCATCCATCGTCCCTTCATACGGGCATTCAAGCCAATCTATCGACCTATTGGCCTCACGACTTCGCTCGCCATCTGCCAAGACGCCGCCGATGAGGTGAACGCCGCTTGCAGGATAATGGAGAACGGAATGGGTCTCTTCCGCTGGCCGACCGCATGCGTGTACATGTAAGTGGCTTATGGGTCCTCTTGCATGACAGCGATTCATGTGGAAAGATAATCACAGCATTTTCCAAGCCGGGATTGTTCACCTTGCTCAGAGTTCTTCGACCGATGCGGCGATCGCAAGTGTAGCTCAAAATTCTTTCAAGGAGGTGGGGGAAGTAGAATGGTCTGAAAACATGCCAACCGGTTGACACCATGCCACCCTTCTCCCAGTGCCTGAGATGGATCGACCAATTCACTGGAAGCTATGAAATGGCCATCCAGTATAGGCGGGTCCTACGCTGTCTCTCTCAGATTACCAAACGCGAAACTGCATCCCGGCAGATGTTGCCGCATAGTACTGAAACCGCAAGTCCTGCGCAGCCCGGTGAGTGGCCAGCCGATCATTTTGCCGATAGTCTGACTCGCAACATTTCTTCTCAGATTGGAATAACGTCAGTGGGGGATCCGCCACTCCCAACGACGCACGCCGAGGACCTGATTCCATGGGGTCGGAGTCTTTAATCCCTCCTGAGGCGTGCAGACCAGCGTACACTGACAGCCTAGATTGGCATAACATTCCGAACTGTTGGGGTTTGCCCTCTGAAGAACAGTGGCAGAATTGGTTAGCACGGTACAACACCGAGTGCGCAAACGCGCCGTAGGGTTTTGCTGGTGTTCGTCTCACTGCTTGCAATGTAATGCTCCTTAACCAGAACGACGTCGTATTTGTAATAACAAACGTAAATTACCACATAAAATTAAGATATTTACGCCGTCAAAGAGAAGTGGAGCCGAGAAGTGGAATCGAGAAATAAAATCGTTAACGCGGACTGAAGATCGTTGAAATGCAGCCTGCTATTCAAGCCGGAGGAGCTTCCTTCTCCCTTGCTGAGACGGAAGACTGGTCATTGTGTGCAAGACCGAGCGCGTCGAGGCTCTCGACTGGTGCATCAATGACCCAGTTCATCTGTTCACGAACCGATCCCAGGAACGCGAGTGCTGTTGACAGAGTGCGCGTTAATAGACAGAAAGGAAAAACTGGGATTCGCCGTTCGCCACCCACCGATTGCGCCCACGACGGCCCACGGCAAGACGGACCAGAAAATGTAGGCGAAAGATTTGGCGTAGGCGTTGAGGCGACCGAGTTGTGCGGCCATCATTTGGGCGTCCGTAATGCCTAATGATATGAGAGGCGCATCAGCCTCCCAACGGAGGAAAAGCACCTTATAATCGACACGCCACCCACCAGGAACCGAGACCGACACTCCGTTCGACGCAGCTACCGCACTTACCACGGCATCAACACTCTCGGACGACACGCCAGCTGTGAGGGCATACTGAGCGATGGTGTTCGGAAGTTTCTTGGTGAGCTTGGCTGTAAAGATTCCCGAGGCGATGGCGGCACCGACTGAGACGGACCAGGGAGTTTCAGTGAGGGTTCTCTTAACGAGGCGATATGACACTCACTGGTCCCACCCATGCTACGAATTCCCTGCGATGGAGATGAATCTGGTCAGAAGGGGTGATGGAAACGTCAAACGTTGAGGGCGTCGTACTATGATGTGCTGAAGGGATTCCCAGGAAGATTTCAGTAGAGGTAGGTCGACAGTACGGGAATCACGTACGCTGCCCGACTCACGGCGCTAGCGATACCGCTGAACTCGGGAGCGACAGCAAGTTGTCCAATAGCCAACAACAATCCTTCTCTACAAAGGAGGCCCTCCTAGTCAGTGACTTCCACAACGAGGAATTTGCATTGCCATCAGCACCCACGGTGGGCCGAACCCGAAACCAGCCAGTACCATCATACCGTAGTTGACATTGTTATACTTCGGGTCGGCACCGCACAAGGCGAAACCGATGCTGCATGAGGGAATTACACTTAGGTGTTTTAGGTGCTTGACTTCTGATACCACCACGCTCACCAAGCGCCGGCGATCAAGAGATATCCAATCACCAACAACTCCTTGACTCGTCTGAAGCGTTTAGAGTACCACCCAGATGCAGAAGAGCTAATGGAAGCGAAGATGAGGCAGATGGAGAAGTGAAGACCGATCCAAACGGGTCGCGAATCGTAGAGTGTGCCGACCTGGAGGAGGAGGGAGTTGAGAGCGGTTAGAACGGGTCTCAAGTCGTGATGCGCTATATCTTTTAGACCTACTTGTTGAGGAGTGAAGATGAGGAATCTGTTTGGGGAACCACCTTATCAGTCGTTGATGTACGAAGTCACCATCGCGCTCGCTCACGTCACGTAGACAACCCCCTCGATGAAGATACCGACGATGCTCAACGCAAAGTTCCGGTGTCGGAACAACCCGTGACTGTGGCACTCGAACATTCTCATCAGCGAGTAACCTCGTCCTACCTTCCCTCAATCGCTACCCACTGAAAAATCCCATCCTTCTTGATAAACGTCTGATGGAAGGCACAACAGATACCCATCACCGAACCCAAGACCAGGCAAACAATGACAGGTGCCGATTTCCATGCGTACGTGTTCCCACCCCAGATGAGACCCATCATCAACGGGATGAAAGCGGCCATCCAAAGCAGATTTCCAACGATGTCGATGCGTTGGCGGAGTCGAGTGAAGTACGGTAACTCGTTGGGATCGTTTGTGCGATGAGGTCTGTAGAAAATGAGAATGAGAGCTGGAGATGTGTAGGGGTACGTCACTACCGAGGCCCTCTCGACGCAGGCGCAAACTCACCGATCCCAGTACCCTGTAAGATTGCCGCCATGTACAGGTTCCCTGTCGACATCCGACTATATTCAGTGTCCAACCACCCATCTTCAACAAAAAACCAAAAGTCACATCTCCAACCACCCGCTCCTCCCGCGTTATCCCTGATAAAGGCACCTCCCGCCGTGTTATTGACGATAGCTCCGCATCCAAGGATGGCGTAGAGGGAACCTTGGGCGATTCCGCGCATTCGATGAGGCATGATGCTGGTGGTGCAAAAGGGAAGAGGGAGGAGGGTGAGGGGATTGGCTTAGCTTCGGACACGAGAGAAAAGCAAGACCTGGATGACGTACTCTCCAACGATAGCGAATTGCACAAAGTAAGACATGATGCTGTGAAGATAGAATCGATGAGGCTACACCCTCAAGTTCTGTCCCCCTGCCTATACCCGTCATCCACCCACCTCATCCCAGCAAAGACAACGCCAACGATTCCGACATGCATGTTATGAGCGGACCCCGCTACGATGCAACCCATCGCTCCTAACCCGGCAAGGAGACAGACGAGAACACGTCGCGAGGGAGATCCAAAGTCGGATACTGTGCGGGCGGGGTCGTTCAAGGTTTATGAACTTGGTATTGTGAAACACTTTCAACTCACACTGTCCAACCAGTGGCGTCAAAGCTACTTGACTGACCATCCCACCGTCCGCGAACCAGATTGAGATCTTGGGAGAACCAATGGTTTGGACGACGTCTACATGGATAGATTCTCGAAGGTGGTCAGCTCGCATTTGCACACATCCCGTGGACGAGATGACCGGAGAGGCCAGTCAGTTGTGGAACGTACAGGACATCCAGAACCCTGTGGCTGACACGGCGCTGTCCGAGGATGAATGTGTTAGGACGGATGGAGAGATTTGGAGCGAGGGAGGTGTGGGGAGTAAGACGTACTAGTTGGTGCCGAAAGCGAGGAAGCAGACCGAAGCGTAGACGGTCCTGTGTGAGCACAAAGTCGTGGATGATTTTGACGTCAGCATCTCTTGCAAAAACAACACTGACGGTCAGTCCTGTCGTTCGTGCGGTCTTTCATACTGCCGTAGCCATTTTCATTCTCCCGTCTATCGATGATCGTCTGACTACTCACCAAGTCCTCCATCCTAAAGTGGGTTCGATGTCCTCTGTGCCGCCGTGGTAGACGACTTGGTGGTGATATTCATCATCATGATCGAAGGATGGAGAGTGATGTTCGAGGTCTTTGTCGGACTTGAAATGGCAGGAAAGGAGTGAGACGAGGTATGATGAGGTGAGGAGAGAAGTGGAGACTATGCTTACAGGCAGAGAGGTCTTGTCCTGTTGGGTGGTGGCGGTGGGGTTGGGAGTGGTGGACATGGTGTGATGCGGAAATGGAGTGAGGTATAGTGGGTCGGACGGGGCAGGATGAAGGAAATGAATATATATGCAGGAGGAGGAGGAGAGGAAGGCAGGAGAAGAAGAAGAGGAGAAGCCCATCCGAGGATGTAGTTGTCACCTGTCTCCTATGAACTTCTGGGTGGCGTCGCGTGGCTCGGCGCGGGAGTGGCGTTGCGCATCAGCCGATCTGTGTCTCAGGGGCGACTTTGGATTTCCCGCGCTCGTTCCTCCGGGTCGTTATCCCTGTACGGGGCCGGATAAGTCGCCGCCGCCGCCCCCGCCTCCGACGGAGATGACGCCCAAGCCGGCTATCGGTGATGGTCAGCCTCCGATAGCTCCGCCGACGGACCTATTCATATGATGATGAGCCCGAAAAAAACGATTATATATGATATGTGGAAGATGATAGAGGCGCATGACATCCTCCTCGTCCTCATATTCCTCGTCTCTCCCGCATCATGACCTTCGACACCTACGGCTTCCCAGCCGATTCGTCTTACAAGGTCCACTTCTTCCCTCTCCCAACTCCCGACTCCATCCGTCAACTCTTCCGCTACGACGGCTTCCATCCGTCCAACACCATCCTCACCAAGGGTCATGTCAAAGAGTCTGGGTTGAGACCCCTGACTCAGGACATGGTGTACGAGAGGGATGTAGAGATCGTAATGAAGGACGCCACGAAGATTTACGCCGACGTCTTCAGGCCAGTCGATGTCAAGGTGCCCTACATCTTGGCAATGTCAGTGGAGGGAGAAGCATGGTGGAGGATTTTCGCTGACCAACAACCTACCATCACACTAAGGTCTCCTTATGGTAAATCTGGCAGGGGTCACATGCAGTAGTGAGTTCCTTCTGTCAACCCCTTGTTTCTTGCCCCCCCCCCCTCCCTCTTTCTCAGACATGCTCCCCACCTCCTATCAGCGACAATTCCGGCCCATACAACTGTGGAATCCCACAATCCTCCCTTTCAGGATATCAAAAATTCGAAGGTCCCGACCCTGCCGAGTGGATTCCAAGAGGATACGCCATCATCAACGTCGATGCACGCGGGTCCTTCGATTCTCAAGGAAGGATGATGAGATGGGGTCCACAAGAGGCAGAAGACGTTTGGAGTATCTGTGAGTGGGCAAGTGGGCAGGAGTGGTGTGATGGAGGTGTTACGATGTGGTGAGTGCCCAAAAGAACAAACAAAAACAAATCGCCAGACAAACGTTTCCTCGATATCAGTGGCAACTCGTGGTTGGCAGTTTCCCAGATCAACGCGGCCAGTAGATGTCCTCATCCAGCTTTAAAGTGCATCGCTCCATGGGAAGGTCATTCCGTGAGTCCATTTTCATCATCTCTCGAGTTCTGTCTGAGGAAAATTTCCTACTTAACGCATGAATCTCCCTACAGGACCACTACCGCGACGTCATGTGTCGAGGCGGTATCCCCACCATCGCCTTTGGAACATGGATGCAAGGCATCCTCGTCGGTCGTAGCTTGATGGAAAACACCGCTCGACAAGTCATCGAATACCCTCTTTTCAACGGATATTGGGAGGCCAAGAGGATTCCGGTGGATAAAATCGAGATCCCCATTTACCAGACTGCTTCTTATTCGTTGAGTAGTTTTGGTCTTGGAGCGTGGGGTTTGGCTTGGCAGAGAGGGTTGATGTGTAGTGTGTTGGCTAAACAGTTCCTTCATTCATACACACGGATCGATTAGGACGTTCCGGGAAGCCAAGACTGATAAGAAATGGTGAGATTGGCGACTTGACCTTGGTAGGTTTGGATTGTTAAAGCAGGGGCGCATGCCAAATAGGTTGCGAATCATCAACTCTCAAGAATGGTCTGATCTGTACAAGCGGTATGTCCTGCATATCAATCGTGTGTTCCTTCCAACTCACCGCCTACCTAACTCCCCCCCCCCCCCCAGACACAACGTGGATGACCTCCAGCGCTTTTACGATCGATACCTTAAGAACATCGATAACAGGTGGGAGGAGGAAACTCCAAAGGTCCGATTATCGATGATTGCCTTTACCGGGAAAGATGTCGTCGAGCGTCCAGAATTGGAGGTGAAAGGAGATGTTGACAAGGGATATATATTTCAGCTGACATTATGACAATGGCGCCTATCAGTACCCCATCGCCAGGACGCGCTTCAACAAGTTCTTCCTCGACTCGGAGGGCAAGACTCTCACTGTGGAGTCTCCAAAGAAAGGAGCATCAGCTTCGTACGAAGGCCATCATCTCACTGACTCCCTGGTGAGTCGACATCGGGACCGATCGACACAGGTCTACCGTCTGACACCCCACATGCGCGGCTAGGACTTCGTTCTCAAAGTCGACAAGTGTGGGTATCTTGTAATCGGTTCTGAACTCCTTGCTGATCGGTTTATATTCTGCCAGACACGGAACTAGCTGGCTATCCCGTAATCAAGCTCTGGATGTCTTGTAACGAGCACGACGATATGGACGTCATGGTCCAACTTCGCAAGATGGATGCTAGTGGGAAATGTGAGGGTAGCCGGTCTTCCGTGTCCGTGTAAGCACCAGCAGACTCAAGCCCATCCTTCTGTACCACGACAGTGCTCCATCATCTCAATTTCCCGACCATTGATGGGAAAGAAGAAGGAGACGACCAGGATGTCAACATCTTCAAGTTCCTCGGCTCGTGAGTGGGAGTCCCAGTGATGACATGCGAGAACCAAGTCGAATGATGTCTGCCTACACACACAGCACAGGAGCTCTTCGTGCCTCTCACCGAGTCTCCTACAATGAAGCCAAGTCGACCTTCAACGAGCCCTTCTATGATCATGTACGTCCGTCCAACCCCCATCCGCATCTCACCTTCCAAGCTGATCGTCACCTGTCTCGAAAGGATCGCCGCGAGCCTATCGAACCTGGGACAATCGTCCCTCTCACCATCGGGGTCTGGCCTATGGGTATGATTCTTGAGGCAGGCGAGAGTCTCGTCCTCCGCATTGCTGGGCATATGTTGGTGCTTCCAGAGGTAAGCGATTCCATCCGTCACGCAACTCCATTCAAGCTGACCACCGTCTGGACATTCGCTCAGTTCAAGATCATGAGGCTGTATGAGCCGCAAGACGCCAACAAAGGTCGACATATCGTGAGAGCGCTGGGCATTTCTGGCAAGCGTGGTCCTAACATTATCCCGACCCAGATCCACAGTGGTGGCGAATACGACTCGCACATTATTCTTCCTTTCATCAACTGAGTAGAAGTCAGGGTGTACCGAAGAAAATCAAAGGTTACTTCTTTTAAAGGGCGTAGCTTGGGTTTCTTTCCGTCCGTCCCCTCGTCAAGATTTGCCTTGGATGACGGTGCGGTTGAATTACCATATTTGTGCTGCACGAAAGGACAGCCATGGCTGGAGCAAATCATGCCGTGACCCCATCTGTCCTCCACATGCAACGCATATCATCCTGTCGTCGTCGTGCCTATAAACTACACCGCCTCTCTCTTGCCCACATACATCCCACAAGGTAGGCATCCACTCAATGAGCTCCCCATCCAGCATCAATTCTCAGCTCCGTCCCGGTCACAAATGACGCCTCGTCAGAGTTCAAAAAGAAGATGGCATTAGCGATCTCTCCCGGATGAGCGAAACGTTGCCTGAGAAGGTGTGATGAACGATGGTTACTTTAGTACATCTCATTAAGGCACAAACTATATGTCCTCACATGGCTTGTTCCTTGAGATACATGGCCTTGACGTCATCGAAGTTGAAGCCGGGGGCGTTCATGATGGGTGTCAAAACACAACCTGGCAAGGCAAGGGATTAGGGTGTGTTATTAAACGGAAATAGTGAATGTTCACACTCACCCGGATTGACAGTATTGACCTGATGCAGCGTGAGGATCAGCCTCCCATTTCCATATCAACACGACCACTCCACTCACCCTTATTCCATCGTCAGCTAACTCGTATGCAAACGACTTTGATATCCCCGCTACACCATGTTTGGCCGCCACTAAAGAGATTGGTTGGTAAGCGTGCGCGGGGGTAACGACACGAGCTAATGATGATCGTTCCTAAGCTCACCATATGCCCCCATTTTCTTACTCGCATACAACGCATTAATGGAAGCGATATTAACGAGCGCTCCTCGTTGAGTGACGGGTGCGAGACCGATATCAGCATCGTCCCGAATCAAACGACGTTCCTGTGTGAGCCAGTAGTTGACCAGTGCTTTCGTGAAATAGAATGTCCCGGTGAGATCGATATCAATGACTTGTTGCCATTTATCCGCGGGAATCTCTTGGACCGGTAGGGAAGGACCCCCAATCCCAGCGCAGTTGACTGCACAATCGATTTTGCCGAATGTCTTGATGGCGAAATCGACGGAAGCTTTGACGCTAGCTTCGTCGGCGATGTCGAGGTGGACGAAAGCAGCTTGGTGACCTTGATCGATGAAGGCTTTGGTGAGCGCTTCACCTGCAGGGATCGTACGATCGGCGAGCACGACGTTGTAATTGGATTTGGCGTAGAGTTTGGCGGTAGCTTCTCCGATGCCGCTGGCTGCTCCGGTCTGTGAAGGGGTGGGTGGAGGGAAAGCGGTGGATGGTGAGCAGGATGTTGCCTGCTAGGAGGATGATCATCCGGGATACTCACGATCAGCACGACTGGATTGGAGGAAGACGACATGATGATGATGATGATGATGATGTTGATGATGATGATGATGATGATGATGATGATGCTTTTGACCAACCCGCCACGATTAGGTGAACTCTGGAGATGCCCCTCATATTCAACAGGCGGAGATACGTGCGGACAATTACGACTATTTGGATTGACAATTCCCCGGACCCGGGGACGCGCTATCGCGGAGAATCTAATAGTCACGGATCTCGGTGCAGCGTCTCGGGCCGCGGCTAGTGCACGTGATGACCTCCATCCGCTGGGGATCCCCCCCGTTACTCCCACGTGTCAGCTTCTCCCGCCCTTATCAAAAGGTGTTCGGTCCCGCCACTCACGGCCCCAGTCGCTCCCGGTCATGAACGATGCTCCATCCATCACGGTGAACACGATGCCTGCAGCTACCTCGTCGGGGTGAGCGAACCGGCTCCTGTGGTGAGGTCGTTGCTCAGGGGTCAACCTCCCTCCCTCCCACGGCAATCAAGAGGGACAACGACGAACATCGGCTGATCAGCGAGATACGTGGTTTGGGCACGTTCAATGTCAAGCACACCGAAGATCGGTGTCATGCAGAGTCCTGTTGGGAGTTGCGGCATCGGCGAGGAGAAGGTGAGAACATACCATATCCTTACACTCACCAGGAGAGATAGTATTCACCCTGATCCCAACCTCTGCATTCTCCAAAGCCAACGTCTTGTACAACCCAATCACTCCATGTTTAGCCGCACAATAAACAGCCAGGTACGATTTTCCCTCAGAACCCAAAGAGGACGCAACGTTGACCAAACTACCCCTTTGATAAACAGAAGCGAAAAATTCGCCTTGATCATGTCTCACCAACCTCGGTTCCAGTCCCCTCCAATACGTAATCATGAGCTTTGAGAACCTCCATGTTCCCTCGATATCTACCGCGATAATCTTATGAAAGTCTTCCTCGGAAATCTCGTGTCCCAGCACTTGTGGGCCGGTGATTCCTGCGCAGTTGACAGCGAAATCGATACGGCCAAAGGTGTCGATAGCTACCCTGAGCATCTCCTCCAGAGAAGCCGAGTCGGTAACGTTGCCAATGGCGAATTTGACTTTGAAACCAGCGTCCAGGAGACTCTTCTCGATGGCATTGCCCTTGGAGCCGTCAATATCGACGAAAACAACGGACACGCCTCGTTTGGCGAGTAGCTTGGTGGTGGAAAGACCGATGCCTGAGCAACCGCCGGTCTACGCGAGGGGAACGTGCGAGATAAGAGAGGGGGCGAAAAACGCCCGCGGATGTGATACTCACTACGATAGCAGCCTGAGTTGGTGTCATACTTGGAAGATGAAGCTGAAGCTATGGGCCAGTTAGCAAATGTGTCTGATGACTTCGTAGGGAGGATGGGAAGAAGAACCGGAACTCACATCGACCCGGGCTCGATCGCCGACGATCGGGATATATCAAAACTCCGAGGTGATTGGCCAGCACACCTTTGTTCACTCCACTCCATCCCCTTTCCCATGCCATCCCTATCTCATCCCATTCCATCCCTATCCCATTACATCCTTCTCATTATCAAGTCGGACCCCCTATGTGTCTCCCCATGCTGTCTCGCAGGTCATCTCCACGACGGCACGCCACAGGGCAAGACCACCAAGATCGCAGGTCTCGACGCCTACGTGACCGGAATCAACCTCTCCAGGACTATCGTAGTTATTACAGTGAATTGGCGCCAGCTCAGGTGGTATGCCCTGAGACCCGCTGATACATGTGACGTTATAGGACATCTTTGGATTCGATCTCATCGTATTGTTTTAGATCTGATTCATTGGGTGAGAGTGCATGCACCGAATGCACCACCTCGGCCAGAACATCAAACTTGTCGCTGATGAGTATGCCAAGGCGGGTGACTTTCGTGTCATCGTCCCAGACATATTCGATGGCAAGTCGCACTCCCACGATGGAACCTTTCATCACTGACCCAACACCGTATGCTGAAACCAGGTGATTACGTGCCCATTCACCATCTATCCACCCTCACGCCCCTCCCATCTTCCATTGCTCCCACGGAGGATGCCAAGCAAGCTGCTTATGAGGATGTTGGTCCTACCAAGGAACAGCAAAAGGATGGTGTCGTTCAACCAAGGATCAAGAAAGTGGTGGAAGAAGTGAGAGGTAGAGGGTCACTTGGTCAGTCAGTACCGGGAGTCTCTGACGACGATGATCACTGATATAAATGACTTGATTAGGATTTTTGTTGGGATTCTGCTGGTAAGTGTGGGACGTCCAAGCACCACCTGGCTCGACTGACTCAAATCGATACAGGGGTGGTCGACAATCTCACCACCTTGTCACCAAGATATCCAAGGTCGAGTAAGCGATAAAATTCCTTTGTCGCACCCCGCTCCCATTGATACCGCGCTGCCCTTCATAGTGCGGTGGTGGCCAATCATCCGTCGCATCCTGAATTCCCGGCCGTCTTCCAAGCCGCCGAGTGAGAGTCGTATACGTTATACGGTCTTGATCGGTAGCTTATCAACCCTGCACAGTATTCCCGTCCTCATCCAAGTCGGCGATGTTGATCCTGTACCAAAGCCGACTGCGAAGTCATCGTTTGTTAGTTCCTTCTCCAATGGTTGCTGCTTGACTGTCCTAGCTGACCGGAAGCGATACAGACCTCGGCGCAATCCAAGGATTCGTGTCGAAACGATCAGAATGACACTAAGGTGAGCACTCTTCTAGTGTCCTGTCGATGACAATAATGCCTCGTGTGAGTGAGAATGAGGCTTATCATCGCAGGAGACCAAATGGAAGGACGACTCGACGAAAAAGGGTGTCGAGTTCTTCATGAGACATTTGGTCTGAAGCCATGTACCGCAGAGGGAATGCCTGCAGGCAGTAGACCACAAATGCACACGATGGTGATGCCGGTACAAGTAAAAAAAAAACCACATGATTATGAAAACCCCAACGATCTCGTTCAATAAAAGTCGTCATGTAACCCTAACCCCCATGAATGGCGAGCCTACCAGTCTATAGAAGCTACCGCCAACTGCCTTCTCTTCCTCGAGCTAGGCACTTCCCAGCTTCCCAACCTCTCCCGCTCAATCATCAATGAGAATCGGGTTTGGACTGAGGACCCTCTCCGATTCTGCACGCTCAGCGTCCTTGACATACTTCTTCTTCTTCTTCTTGAACTTGTCGGTGACGGAAGCTCCACCGGTGGAGAGTGCTTTCATGAGGGTACCAGCATCGGCGAGTCTGTGGGGAAGATGTTTCGGTTGAGAACTTTACACGGTGAGAGGGGAGGCCGCGGTGCACACTCACTTTTGAACCTGCGTGTAGCTGCCGATAGTTTTGCCACCAACGAGGACGTGCGGTAATTCGTCACTATCCAGCAGTCTTGCCAAAAGGGGGACCAGATGCTCCACGTCTGATCTCTGATCCACCTCGATGATCATCGGAGGAGGAGAAATCTTGTAACTCGCCAACAGTTTTTTGATTTCACGGTGCCATGGATCTCTCATCTTGCCAACCAGGACGATGGGGAACATCTCCCAGATCTCCCGCTCGAGTTGTTTAAGATCATCTCGTGCGGTCGATTTGGTGTAATCAAAGTCGAGGACTAGTTGCGGGTCGAGTTGGGCCTCGGGGTCGATGGGAGGGAGCGCATTCGAGCTCGTGGAAGTGAAGAACTAATGGGCGACATGAAGCAAGCCGTCAGCGAACCACACCTTGAGACCCTCCCTTTCTCGACCCTCGCACTCACAGAGAACAACGCCGCCAACTCCTCCTGCTTGGACATCTCAAACACTGGTTCCTCGAAGATGGAATCCAACAGCTCCTCTTCATCCCTCGCTCCAGTCGCAGCCTTGTACTCTTGCTGAGCTTGTCTGACCAACGATGCGGTAAGGTGAGACGCGGGATGACGAGCGAACATGGTGGAGTGGGAGTCTGCATCGATGACGAAGGCCCTTTGGCGGTTGAGCGCATGACGACGAGCGACGGCCTGCGAGAGAGGGAGAGCGATGTATCGGATTAATGACGGATCACCTTTGACTGACCATCGCGGCATAAACCAACACTCACCCTCTCATCCTTGATCCCTCCCATTCCCCAGAACCAGCCGAAAACGAGCAGCATTATCAAGAGGCCAAAAGCGAACGGTCTATATCTCCTTGGAACACGAGTGAGATGGGAGAGTGTGGTTTTGAATGTGGGCTGTCTAATGGATGGTGCTCGAGGATGAGTCGGTCGATACACCTAGGCGGAAGGGTTGAAGCGAGGTTAATGAGCTAGAGAACCGAGCATGCGGAATGGCGGCGGCGTCTGTGAAGGGTCATAGTCGACTCACCTTTTGGCCGTAACTACCGACCCATTTCTTCTCATCAGTGCCTTTCCCTTTATCGCCGCCCACGAATCCCTTCAGTGCTCCAAATGTTCCACCTCCACCGTCCTTTTGCATATTCCCCGTGGTCACGTTGTGTACCATGTTCAGCAGACCTTGTCCGGCGGTGCCCAAGACCCCACCGTCTCGCTCATAGAGTTCGATCGGATGGCCTTTCGGGGTGTGGAGCGGGGATGATATCGATGATTGGGGTGAGTAGTGATGTAGATCCGTGTGGACGGAGAGGGGAGAACTGTAGATTGATGGCGACGGTGAGGACGAGGTGGAGAGGTTGGATGAGTGGGAGGGTTTGATGATGTTGGGGGAATCTTGTAGCGTTTGATAAGCTGGTGGTCCGGGAGAGTGCGAGAGGTCGACGACGTCGTTTCCGTGGCTTGTCGAACCGCTACCACTCCCAATTGCCGCCGCTGTTGCCGCCGCTGCTGCTCTCTGACTAGCTTGAGCATGATACGATTGGAACCTAGCTTGAGCGTCCCTCATGGCGTCTTCTTGCGCCTGCTCCAACGTTGGCAGGTGAATCTCGGACATTTCCCTCTCGATTGGTCGACGTTGAGCGACTCCCGAGTCGATGCGTGGGTTGGAAGACATGGTGTTGTCGAGTTGGGAGGTAACGAAGATGGGGTGGACGTCGGGTGTTTGTGGTGGGGTGTCCGGTAGTTGAGCGGATAATGGCGGTGGAAGGATGATCTGGCCTTTGAACTTGGGCTGCGGCTGCTGTGACGACGACGACGACGAAAGTCGGAGACACAGACGAGGACGAGGACGAGAAGAGGAGCAGGAGAAGGAGGAGCAGGAGAGAGTGTGAGTGTCTGCTCGTCGAGGCCATCGCCATACTACCATCTCACTCACCACGTCCTGTGCACTCGGAAGAAGGGCGGTCAAAATCATCGTGGTAGTATGAATTGTAAAGTGTTGATGCGAGATGGATGGATGGTATGTGGTAGAAATCAAAGTGGGATAGACGAAGATGAGAAGCGGTTTTAAACATGGATCAACGTCCAATCCTGGCATCCCACCACTCCGTCACTCCACATGCCAAACGAGGTCCGCCATCTTTCATGATGGGAGACCTCTGAGACTCAGGAGAGTCTTTCGCTGCCTCGCCAAGACGACTCACCTAGTAGTACCTGCTTGTGGACATTTTTGTCTGATGCGCATGCGCAGGAAAAAGAAAGATGTCGAGGGGATGCGGGGGTTCCAATTCCGGGTGGTACTAGGCAGAAGTCAAGTGAGATATACAAGTCAAGGTCGGATGTAGGTAGGTGAGTTAGGTTTGTGGGGTTTCGACAGGTGGATCAGCTCCTTCGTTCTCGGTCACACTGGGCGACTCATGCCGCGTTCACGCCGGGGACGAGCACGTCCAGTAAGTCTCACCGCTCGAACATCAATGACCGCGGACTGGCTGGGTTAGGAGACTGACTTGACCAGCCCTGGCTGCTGCTCTCCCTCTCCCTCATCCTCATCCTCATCCTCACCCTCACCCTCACCCTCACCTCCCACCTCCCACCGCCGTCTCACTCCGTATCCGTATCAGTCAACTACAGTGTGGCCGGGGCAACTCAAAATCTGGGTCGCGTGTCGCATCCGTCAATTGTTAATCCCGCAGTGTGCGCTCAACAACGTGGAGGGCAATTGTTTCTTCGGCGAGACAGGCACGGCAGGTAGAAGAGAGTCCACTCTTCCTCACTCTCTTCATGTGCAACAGCTCGCTGCTCCGACGACATTACCCTATGCACCCGCACAGCCAGGCCAAAAGGAAACACATGGAAATGGTCGATCCCTCAGCACCCTTCCCAAGGACTGCGTCGGTTGCTAGGGCGGGCAGGCGGGCAGACAGCGGGCAGGCGGGCAGGCGGAGCCGATTCCCATCATGTCATTAGAGGGACATACTGGACAACCCCCGAAACAAAACACAACGACAACCCGCACTGTCTTTGGAAAACGCCCCGCTGTGGGACATACGCCAAACCGTACAGGCACGGAATAGACCGCATCCGCAGGCGCCATCCAGACTCGCCAGGCACCGGCAGGGGCCTGGAATGTGCTGGCTTCCAGGGTCTTTGTTCCTTTTGACAATTGGGCAAGGGAATCATATTAAAGTTAGGTCAAGGCTTTGGAAAATGGCCGGTCAAAACCGGAAAACAAGGGAAACGCGTCCCGTCCCCTTGCTAGAACCGTTTTAAAACATTATTTGTCTGCTGTTGCACTCATCTAGATGTTGTCATTGATCGATTATGTGTAGAGACTACTCAGCATGGCTCCTCACATTATTTTGCTTCTCAGTCAGGTCGAACGAAAGAACGACAGACAGTGACGCTGGTTGTTGCTCGGCATCCATGGATCCAAGTGACTGAGCCCAAACCAAAAACAATCTTTTGGGACCAAACTTTTGTCTGCTTGCGTTCCGGATCCAAAAATGAATCCATCCAACTCTTTTCGTTACGAGGCTTTGGCCATTTTCTACCGTTTCGACGAACTCCGCCTGCGACGTCATGCCCCAAGTTTTTCCATCCAAAATGTGCCGCACACAGTAGTGAGTGGGTGGCGTGGCGCTGTCCGACCCATTCGACGCGAGCGCGACAGGTCTTATTCAGTTCCCACACAGTGCTCTGTAGTCATCCTTCTCGATAATCTCTTCAATTCATCCATCTGCTGCTGTTCATATTGACTGGATCTGGCTATCCTGCATCAACAGCTTTCGAATATTCATCAAAGAGAGCAGAGCTTTCGTCCCACGCTCCACAAAAGCAAACACATCCCCGCCAAACACATCATCATACTCCGCCGCAATCATGTCTTCCCCAGTCCACCGATACTTGTTCTCTCCTCCAGGCTCTCCGACTCTACAAGCTTCGTCCTCTGCCGCCTCTCCATCCCTCGACGCTCTCAACGCCATCAGGGACTTTCTTATACCTTCCCCTCGCTCACGCGACTACCACTCCCTCCTTCCATCCCCTAAGCAACGCGAATTCCGTCAACAGCAACGGCAAAACGCAGAGATCGCTCCAGGAGGCTTCAGTTCGACCAAGGCGTACCCATCTCGCCTGGCACAGGCTAGTCAGCCAACCATAATCGTCGTCCGACCGGAGGAGAACGCGGTAGCCTCGAGCTCCACCTCCATCAGTGCGAACCGTACGACTCACCGTAGAATATCATCCACCCCAATCAACGTCTGCACAGACACACCCCTCACCTCTCAATCTTATTCTCTTCCCATTCCCAAACCCATTCGCCGGGCTTTCGTCCTTGTGACGTTCTTGGTCTCCGCCTACCTTCTCCTAACGTCACTGGCGTTGCCTGCGGTTGCCACCACTTCCGGAGCAGACAGACCCTCGGTCGTCCCCCACGCCGAGTCTCTGCCAACTGCTATCATTCTCAAGGAGCTGCAGCAGTATGAACTGGAGGGGCCGCAAAGGCGCTTTCCACCTCAAGGTCGTCGAGCGAGGGGTGGAGCACCCGCCACTGTTGACTACACCCGGGCAAGACGCGCTGCAGCACCGAATCCAAGGACGCAACGCAAGCCAGTCCCGTTGTCACCGCAGTACGAACTGCTAGCGTTGCAGGCTTACTTGCTCTCTTCACCCACTAACAACCTGCCGGCGTCTGTGGACCCTACCTCTCCTCTGGATGCTGGAGCACTCCTTGGCCATCACATCGATGAGGCTGCGGTAGAGGAGTTAAGAAGGGAGGTTGAACCCGTCGTCGTCTGGACCGGCATCGAAACGTGAGTTGACCGCATTCCCACCTCGTCGTCAAGTCTGTTACTTACCTCTCGTTGACCTACCCAGCTGGAACGAACCCATCGAACGTATCCTCGCACTATACCAGCTCAACCCCGCACCCCAATTTATACGGATGGAAACCCGAGGTGATGTTGAGCAACTACAAAGCGTCGTCTCCCGCCTTGTTCCCACCCGCCCTGGCACTCCTGCTCTTCCGATGGTCGTCATCGGTGGGCAGAGCATCGCTGGTTACGAGACCCTCCTGGAATTGCACCAAGAAGACAAGCTGGCGGACGTTCTCAACGCTGCTGGCGCCGTTGTTGACGGAGCAAAGGTCAAGGAAGACGCCGCTGCTCTGGAAGCTAAGCGGCTCAGGGAAATTAAGCAGGCCGTGATGGATAGGGACTGATTGAATTTGTTACTATTCAAGACGTTGACGAATTGTGATGGTCTTTATATGATTACGGTTAATTTTTGTTCATCCCAGACTAGAGCAGGTCTCTCCTGTAGCGGGTCACTAGCATGTTGATTTTACCTTTATTTTGGGCCCACCTGTGCCTGGAGGTATACAGTACTGAGTGTACCTCATCGGGGAAAGGGATGCCCTTGGTGATCTGCTGCAACTCTACGGTGGGCATCCGTGACCTGCTAGCTCCACTTTCTACCAGAGTAGGCGAATGCGTGATCGCTGATCCCAATTCCAACTTGATGGCGTCCAGGACGACTATCCCAACACTGCAAGGTAGTATCCAAGGCGATGGGAAGGAAGTGTGGAATGCGTGTGCCGTCTTCGCTGTACCGACGGAGCGCGGGAGGAAGGACTGGGTGAAGATGTGGGAAGAGAAGCCGAGCTTGCCCTCTTGGGTGAAAATGGGATGAATGTAGATGAACTGCAGACAGCCCGCAGAGTCATCGCCACCCGCCCAAGTCCACCTTCATGTGGATGCGGGCAGGAAGGGACTCGAATAGTAGAATAGACACAAGGTCGGAGACCGCAGCGGTCGGAGGCTGACGACGATGATGCACAAGCTGAGGGAGGCTACAGCTAGCCAGGAACGCCGTATTGATGTGTGCAGGATGACTGTATGCGCGGTAGTGCTCTTTGAGCGACTTCTACTGCGCGTCAAGCCAAGTCAAGACAAAACAAGACGAGACATCCATCCTTCCATCATTTCCCAATGGTGGGCGGCTCTGCTGCTTCGCAGATCCCCCCCCCCCCCCCTCCTCCTCCCCAAGCACAAAGAAAAACATTCCGCAGGTCCCGAGAGATGTGTGTGGTAAGAACACGCGTCCAGCCATCCTTGTAACGGCGCTCCGTTCTGTTGATCCCGCCAGCCATAGCCGGAGCCAGAGGGCTGGGTAGGGTAGGGTGAGACGAGTGAGACCAGGAGAGCACGCACCCAGACAACCGCTGCGGCAACTGATCTTCGTCTAGCTTGAAGGCAGGTCAGGAGAGACCAAGGTGTCCCGAGGGCGATTTTTGCCTATGATGTCGCGTGCGCGCACGGGAGGTGGCCCGCTAGGGCGTAGATCTGGCTCGCTCTGGCCCCATCCCATCCCATCCCATCCCATCCCATCGTCGTCAACACTTGTAATGCCGGCATGCCGTCGTCGTCGTAGGCAAATCTACACACACCTCCGCTCGTGCAGACACTCGATCAAGGGTCGGTCTTCCAAGAAACCCAGTCTCGCCAACGCCTGGTTGCGGTACGACTCACGCTTGTTTGCAGACGCCGGCTGGCAGGCACGCTAAGTGATCTCAAAATATTTCATACACGGATCTACTCGTCTCGAAACATCACACACCCCACCCACCCTGATTTGACAGCTGGGAACTGCGACAAAGGCTGGCTGGCTGGCTGGCTATTTGGCACCGGTACTGGAAGTCGCACAGCTCAAGACCGGGAAACACGCGCTGGCAATCCTCCTCCTCCTCATCATCACCACCATCATCTCCAATTCTCACAGACGTCATCGATCAGTTCGAAAGGGAATGACATTCAACATGCTCGTCGTATAGCGCAACCGATCCAACGCACCCATCCACACTGCCGGACCACCCAGCTGAGGAACGTTTCCCCCTGACGTCCAGCGCTGGCTCCTCTTCACCCAACGCCATACGATGACCGGACTGCCACTTCCATCTCAGTCCGTCATCGGCGACCATCGAGCATCGGCGTCGACATCCATCTGGCGCCCCGTCATGATACCACCTTACGACGTCGCTCTTGAAAATCGAAGAGCAGAAGATCTCTCTCCAGCTACGGATGAACATCTTGAAAGTCGTTCCGAGGCTGGCCCGTCAAGCAGGCGAGGAAATAGTCCTAGGTCTGGTCACGGAGTCGCCCTGGAATTGGCGACTCCTCCTGCCAGCGATGCATCGCCGCACCAGGTTCGAGAAGAGAGACGGTCATCTCCCCGATATGATATCACCCCTGACCGCCCAGCACGAGAGGAACACGCGACTTCGCCAAGTGGTCGGCGGCGCTCGAGTGATCTGGAGGCTGGACCATCAGGTAGGGCAAGAAACAATCTCGACGGATTCGCTTTGAATTTGCCAAATCTCCCTCCGGCATATACATCACCTTATCAAGTCCATGGCATGGCTGGGTCATCTTCTGCATCGTCTTCACGAAGAACGATCATCAACCCCTCCCTTCATGAACTTGCATCACCTCCCGGTCCGCGTCATTCAACGAGCGCACTAGGCTCATCGATCTCACCTACCATGTCCAGAGGAGGTTCTCGCCATACAATCGGTACCCCTCCGAGAGCGGAATCTACCAGAGAGACGATGACCGTTAATGGTTTCAATCTGCGGCAGATCGAAGGCATTGGCCCTCACGATAGGGGCGGTAGTGAACCCAATTCGAGGGATAGTCACGACATGGATCTATGGCGAGGATATGGAGAGAGGTGAGTGTTGTGGGATACCGTCTAGTGGCTAGAGATTGCTGGGTCCGCGCCATGAACCTGTCGGAGAACATTGCAATTCCCGGTAGATCATGATCTTGATCCTTCCGATCGGCGATTTGATGGAAAAACGAACCAAATTTTTAACAGTCAAGCTTGGTGTGATCATCTGTCCGTCATATCCGCCAATACACTGATCGGATCTGACGGTCGTCGGGTCGTGATTATCCGGAATGATCTTTCTCGCTCGGCTCGTTGTCGGACGATCATCGACACCCTCCTTGATCCTTTGATCATTCCATTGTTGCGTACTACGTGGGCGGGTGACCCGCAGGAGTTTGGCACGTTTCCCTCGTCCCTTTGTCATACGCTGCAATACCCTGGCAGAACCTACCGCGAAGCTATGGCTGACGGTGTAACAGTCGGGAAAGCTCAATGCGAAATCGCATGAGATGAAAGTCATAGCGGAGACTGCATAGCTCTGTTAGCGGACGGGTACGGGGGCTGACGGCGTGCAAGGTTCTTGAGCGGAGCATATATTTCCGTGTTATCGATGGAAGGCTGATACACTGTTATTTCATGTTTGCGCCTCTCAGCTCTTCGTCATACCATCCACCGCTCCCAACCTCCAGCTGGTTATCTCGTGGTGAAGTTCGTCGATCGTCTCTGACTCAATCACTCAGTCAATCACCTACGAACCTCAATCGACAATTGACTGCTAGACACGAGTTTGTGACTCGGTCTCGCTCGAGTTCCGATCGCTTATCTCCCGCGCAGGCAGATCGTTTCGATTTCGACTCTGGCATGCTGGATGATCCTCTCCAACCGCAAGTCAGCTCTGCTCCTCCTTCGCCAGCGGCATCATCGATCCTCCATCCTTCGGCCTACATCCATACACATCATCCTCGCCGCACCAGCCTTACCCCGCTCACACTAAACCTCATCTCCCCAGCCCCACCCTCGACATACCTCCAGCAAGAGGTGCGACGACAATCACATCAAATGAGTTCTGCTATTCCCATCTACGGGTATAGTTCCGCACGGCGGCGGAGTCTGACTCCAAGTATTGCAACGTTGGCAGAAGCAAGCCCAACCAAGTTGGCAGCGACCGGTGCCATATCACGCATGGGCGGACCTTCTCCGCAGTATCTGCCCGATGAGGATCGCCTAGGGTCAAGCTCTCGCCTAGGCACTCGACCGAGCGTATCGGAAGGAAATTTGGGGGAAGCCGCTCCACCTGTATTCGGTTCAAGAGCGATACCCGCCTCTTTTGAATCGGTCGATGCAAGGCGATCGAGTCAACCTACGATCAATTTGCAAGGTCCAGCGGCGCGCTCTCCTCTAACCACCGGATCTCGGACTCCGGCACAGATGGATCCACAAGAAGAAGCCACCCTTACCAGGGCACTTCCCATCGTTGGCACCAATTACCGCTTCGGAAAGCCAGCAGGAACATTAGCAGCCGGACCAAGCACGCCTACACGATATAGTCCCACTGCAGTGACTGGTAACTCTCCACTGTCGGCTTCGACCTCATCGTCAGAAGTGGCTGAGGCCGAACGCCAGCGAATTGCATTTATGGCCTCCACATATGGCAAGGTTCCTCGTGGATCCATCGGCGGAATCAGCGATCGTCGCATGTCTGCAATCCGAACCGCGAGTTGCGCGGATCAGCCGTCCGCCATCGGTAACGAAGGCCCTCGTCGAGGTAGCCTCGTGTTTCCTGGTCATGCAGCTCTTGGCACGAGTGGGACGATACTGACGGAATCTGTAGGGCCGCGTAATGATGAACGAAGGGGCAGCCTCCCTATCGCCATCCCTTCTCCCAGGGGCACACACCGCACTGTGCCTAGCACGGATTCTTCACATCACTTGCCAACATCGGACGAGGAGGCTTCTGAGAACGAGCATGAGACGGAGGATCATATACAGGTGAGCTGCGACATTGGACCGGCTGGCTCGATCTCACTGCTGACAAAAGGATCATTCCATCAGATTGCTGAACATGAACAACAACGTCCATCGTGCGCAGAGGAAGGAGAAGAGTCACTGACCGCGAACGACAGACGGTCTCGTCGGCAGCTTAACCGGCCCCTTCCGCCACTTCTGCCGCTGTCGGACCCTGGACCTCGTATACTTCCTTCCACCCTTGCGCTTCATCGTGCGAATCACCTGCTTCAGTATCGAAATCTGGCGAGCGAGCCTATGCCGCCCCCATTGCCTACCTCTCTACACCCACCTCAACCTGTTGATGTCTCGGACTTTGACATCGACTTTATTCTAGCCGGCTCTCATGAAGTGGAACCGACCACTTCTGTTCCCGATCTTAGAAGCAGGCAGCAGTCGCAGTCATCTCCACGTCAGCTTGACAGGAGGAATACACTTGGTCTTCCCGATACATTAAAGCTTGGCCCCGGCGGCGAGGATGAAGATACGTTCGCTAAATTCGTTGGCGAATTTGACAACGAATATGACGACCGTCGTGACGACTGGACGTTTCGAGCGTGTCCTCCGACTGTGCGCGAGAAATCCTCGAATCGTGAGGGCAACGTCGCGAAATGGGTTTCCGAGGGTGCGGGGTTGTACTTGATCGACCCGTCTGGCAAAGTGGAATCCGAACAATCTGGTCAAGTTCTCTTCATCACCCGAGTCCAGCCGCGCGAATTTGAGATCGAGGTCATCCGATCTCCTAGCGTGCTGTCCGATATCAACCTTCTCCCAGTCAACTCTTGCTTCGTCCTTGCACCGAAGCAGGTGCACAACGAGCTTGGTGGGGTCAAAACCCTATCTCGGTCGCGAAGCATCTCCCGATCTGAAGGAGGTCATGTCCAGCGCGAGCAGGCATTGCCAGCCCACGAGGCACGGAGCCTGCCGACTGGGTCTGCTCTCAAGAGGCTGTTGTCGCCTGGCATTGCCAATATGCCATTGCCGCCTATCCGTCGCGACATGACCGATATGACGGCCACCTCAGAACCTGACATGGATCTCTCCTTGGCGCGTCGGCATCTTGTCAAGTACCAACGGCACGCCAAGAGCTTGCAATCTTCTCCGGCTCCCGAGGACTCTATGGCGTTGCCTTCAGGTTCCGCCAAGGATAAGAAGAAGGACCGACCGTCGATTGGGTACAAGATCAAGCGAAGCTGGCTAGCCGGGTTGAACCGTAGCTCTTTCACGGGGCAGGACGAGAAGTTTGAAAGGCAACGCGAGAAGCAGGCCGAAAAGATGCAAGCCCACTCGTGGAGCGCTGGCTCG
Source organism: Cryptococcus sp. T15_22C (assembly GCA_017654825.1). NCBI lineage: Eukaryota > Fungi > Basidiomycota > Tremellomycetes > Tremellales > Cryptococcaceae > Cryptococcus > Cryptococcus sp. T15_22C. The sequence goes on along the minus strand of JADPYA010000027.1, from coordinate 37,223 downwards.
AGCGGCAGTTCAGCCTGGAGTGCAGGCTCTGCCAGCAGTTCTGTCTACCCGCATGGGGATCCAAGCCAATCGGCGTCCAAATCCCTGTTGCTGGAAGGCACATATCAACCACCATGGTTGCTTCTCGCGGAGGGCAACCCCAAGGATAAATCGGGCGGAAAGAAACACGATGGGGCAGGCGTTCGCCCGTCTCGTGAGTCTGATGATGGTGGGCTTTCGGGGGGCCACAGCTTCGCCGACGAAGCCAGCGGCGCTCTTGGATTCAAGCACGGCAAGGCATGGGAATCGGTACCAAACGACGCCGTAGCCATGGTACTGCCTCTGGACCCTCCTGATGGTGACACAACCGCGGCAGACCGACGGGCAACTTCCCAGCCCCGTCCATCTAGCGAAGGATTGGCCACGTTCTTCACCGATGCCCCTGCGCGATCCCTCCTCGTCTACTACGTCCCTTTCGTCTCACGCGATGATGTTGAGACCCGGCCGACCGGGTCGCGCAAGTTCTCAGCGAACAAGCTGCTTCGCCGGACCTCCAAGGATAAGATGCGGCCAAAATCATTTGGAGACGCTGAACGCCTCGCGGATGAGCAAGATGCCACAGCGCAGACGGCGCTTGCCCTGCAGGCCCTACCCTTCAAGTCCTTCCGCATCGTTGCCTGTGTGGTGACTCCGGAGGATCTCAAGTCCGAGCCCGACCTGCCTGCATGGGATTCGCTTGCCGTTACCGGTAGCGATCCTAAGAACGGCTCCGCAGAAGCAGCTGCCTCGCCCATCCAGGATGATCAAGCGATGGGAACCACCTCGGAAGATACATCGCAGAACCGTTTCCCGACGGTCATCGCCGTCTGCCATTCACGCTCGCAGGGCGTCGAATTCGTCTTGGAAGGGTTGGATAGACTAGGTCTGTGCAAGCGTTCTGGTGCCAGCCCTTGGGGTATCATGGGATACGAAGAGTGGCGAGGAGGTGGGCTCAACGACACGGGAAGGTCTCTCTTGGATGTACTATGGGCAGGCTGTGTGTGCGCACTTGGGTTGCATGGGGGAGGTGGCAAGTTGGGATCGTCCCTTCAACGGTGAATTGAGGGCCAAATAAATAAAACAAGCCGACTAACTCGGTCAGGGCCAGATATTCCCTAGACTTTCCCGTTGATTTTTTTGTAAGCATTAAACGAGAATCTACCTAGTGGTGATATGATCCGCAGTACGAAGCGATAGTTTCCTCGCACGGCCGTGCATCCCCGGACAGAAGCTTCCTCAAAACGTCGATGAACGGATGCAAGGGAAATTTCATTTGTCTGTCAATCCATAATAAAGCCGGACGTTCGGACATGGCTAGTGACTTGTGTGGAGCAGTGGTCTACCTCGCTCGCTTCAGGTTTTCTGCGTCATCCTAATTGCGAGTCCGTTACTGGGCATGGGTTCGAATCCCATCGCAAGTACGTTTTTGTGGGTAGGGGGGTGAACCTCGGTTCCCTTTTTTTGTTTTTTTGTTTTTTTTTTTAATTTCAACCAGCTTCTAAGACCCTTCTTGAACCTACGAACCCTTTGGGCGAGGATCACTGAGCGGCTCTGACAGGGCGGCTACATTGAACTCATTCTTCCCCCGAGTCCATCGCTTTTGTCGTCGTCGTCGTTGTCGCCGTAGCAACCAGAATGAAATAAAAATTCTGATTTGATATCACGTGACACGTTGATTATTATTTCATTCACCCTGCTCGGGCATTCATTATTGACTTTCAACTCGTTTCCCTACCTCATTCTCTTTTGTCTATCAACAATGTCAAACATGCAAGTCGACGCTCCTGCCACCACCACTACCGCCGACAAGGTGGCGCCCGAGGGCATGACATCGCGAGACTAGTGAGAATCTGCAGCTGAGCTCCAGCCAGGGATATCGCAGCCCGCCAGACAGCTCATACCAACCCCGCTCCCGCACAGCTACGCCGACTCTTACGCCCACTTCGGCATCCACGAGGAGATGCTCAAGGACACGGTGCGAACGCTCTCTTACCGTGATGCCATCCAGAACAACCCGCATTTGTTCAAGGATAAGGTGGTCCTTGACGTGAGTGTTGGGAGGTCAATGTTTGTCGAGCTGTTTTCTGACGTTTCCTGCTCGCGAATCCTTCTCTTCCGCTCTTGAAACCCCTGTAATTTACAATGACGGTGCTCCAAACGATCTCTCATACGCCGTCTTTCCTGCTACCACATACGGTGCTTGATCTGGCCGTTTGCGTGAACGATGGTCGTTCAAACTTCCCGCCTCTTCCTGTGTCATCCTTCGCTCCTACCTAAAAATTTCGTCTGCTTCGTCACCTCTCCTCTTCACACCTACAGGTCGGCTGTGGTACCGGTATCCTCTCCATGTTCGCGGCCAAAGCCGGAGCTAAGCTCGTCATCGGTATCGACATGTCTAACATCCTCGACCAAGCTACCAAGATCGTTGAAGCCAACGGATTGAGCGATAGTGAGGAGACTGGCTGTGTGCATCGAGGTGACAGCTCTTGTTAACAACGCAACCCTTCACAGAAATCACCCTTATCAAGGGCAAGCTCGAGGACGTTGTCCTCCCTGTTGACCAGGTCGACATCATCATCTCAGAGTGGATGGGTTACTTCCTTCTTTACGAGTCAATGCTTGACACCGTCCTCCTCGCTCGTGACAAGTACCTTGTAAGTGTGGGCGCAAAAGATTTGACCTCGCTTGTATGCTCAACGAACCTCCACGTCACAGAAACCCGACGGTCTTCTCTTCCCGGACCAGACTACCATCTACCTCGCTGCCATCGAGGACCAGGATTACAAGGATGAGAAGATCAACTGTGGGTACTCCGACCCTCACACTTTAGAGGCGGCTTCGACTACCAATACTGACGCCTTCCCTTCCGTAGTCTGGGACGACGTGTACGGTTTCGACTACTCATGCATCAAGGATATCGCGCTCAGGGAGCCGCTCGTTGACTGCGTGGACCTCAAAGCCGTCGTCACTCAGCCATGTGGCATCAAGGTGAGTCTAAGTCTACGTCCAATTCTGCCCTCCCCGGGCTCACATTCCCCTTCCCTCGACGATCAGCACATCGACCTTCGAACCGCTACCAAGGAGGACCTCACCTTCAACGTGCCGTTCGAGTTGACTGCTACTCGAAATGATTGTATGTTCTTAGATTCCTCCTTGCGCACACATTTCCTCGGTCTCATTCCCCTCCCCCTCTTCTCCCAGACATTCACGCTTTCCTCGGCTGGTTCGACATTTCCTTCTCATGCTGTCACAAGCCGGTCAAGTTCTCGACTGGTCCTCACGCCAAGGTGAGCGCTCTTTGTTTTTCTTCCTTCCATCTCGAAAGAATGGTAAACGCTGACCGGCACTGTTGTTCTCCTCCCCCAAAAGTACACCCACTGGAAGCAAACCGTCTTCTACACCCCTCAAACGCTGACCGTCTCCGAAGGCGAGAAAATCACTGGAATGCTATCCTGTGCCCCGAACGCGCGTAACAACCGTGATCTGGATATCGTGATTGACTACGAGGTGCAGGGAGCTGAGAGGTCGAGGGATACGGTTCATTACAAGATGTGGGTACTCTGGTTTCTTCACGGGCGGAGGGAAGGGTCCGGGAAGGGGTGTGAGGAGGTCGTTTTTACGAGCTGACGCTGATGGAGGTCCTAGGTCTTGATTTCCTGCCTTAACCGCTCGATCTCTATCAAAAACAATCATTCTTCTTTCTTCGAAACTCTCAACCTCTGTTTGTCGTCTTATCACCATCGCCTTATCGCATACCATCTTCCACCACGCATTTTTCAACATCATGACTGGGAAAAACGTAAAACTCATCCATCCGTCGCTATGCTCGCTCTCTGGCTCGGTTTTCCTATCCCACTTTTGCTTATACTCGCCGCCATCTGTGGTAACCACCTCGATGGTCATCAGGTACTGAACGAGGAGCGGTGTCGTTGGTGATCACCTAGATGAAACTATTTCTTTGGGATTCAGATGATTTTTCTTTTTCATGTCATTATATATTCAATCGAGTAGTATGTAAATGTGATTGAGATTGAAGGATCTACTCTGTTGTCGGAGGCCTTGGAGACACATTCATCTCGACAGCCCACCGTAACGACCCCTACCCCATCTCCAACTCTCACTGTCACTGTCGCCGTCATCGCCATCGTCATCGTCATCGCTTCACTCCTTCGCTCTGAAACTTCTCGCGCGGGCGCGTTTGGAGTGTCAACCACAACGACGGCCTCCTCAACAACACTCACTTACACATTCATTCACTCACTCACTCACTCTCCCATTCTCCCTTTTCCCAACTTGCTCTTCATGTCCATAGCAACAGTCGACGGTGACCCGTTCGAGGATGGTTCGGTCGGACTAGACATTGGGATTCACACCGCACATTCACCTCGCTTGCACGTCAACCACCCACTGCCGGATGATCGCGAGGTGTACGATGCCATCTCCCTCGACGGAGCAGCTGCTCACGGATTCACTAGCGAGAACGTAGAGGTCGACGTCGACCAAGACATACGACAACGACAACGACAGTCCATCATCCCATCTACCAATCCCAGCGAACGAATATCCACCATCCGACCCGTAATCTCCCCTTACTCGTCCTCATCAGCGACATCTAAAACATCTCCTCCGATGATGACCATCACCCAATCTCCACCCCTCCCACACTCACCTCCCAACCCACTCTCCCCACACCGTCGCACCATCAAGGGCAAAGAACGCGCATGGGATCTGGACATTGAGCGGGGAGATGAAAGACGGTTCGTGGAAATCTCACGTCAGGAAGAGAAGGATGATGGGTTGGAAGTGGGAAAGGTGTATCCACCGATATCGGACGAGGAAGCAGAGGAGAAGAGGATACAGGAGGTGAGTGGAATTGGACGACAAGAAGGGCATCCAGTGAAGGAGGTGAAACGACATGTCCCACGTATGGCGGGCAAAGGTACTGCTGTGTCTATCATCCTACGACAAGAGGACAACCTCGTTTCCTGTTCACTGGGGGTCTACATATTCCACCTTGTAAACACCTAAGAATTGTTCTAAACACTGACCAATGGGATCCCTACACCACCCATCTCGGCACCCATTCAGAACCTCGCCATGTTCACAGCTCGCGACATGGCTCGTCGTCGCGCCGCCCGATCCTCCCGCCAATACCTACCCCCTTCATCCTCCAATAACACCTCTCAACCTCCGACCGGATTCTTGGGAATGAGTCTCGGAGGTTTGGGACGATCAACGACGAAACGTGGAGGCATGCTTGGGTTCTTGAGATTGGAAGGTGGAGGGAGCGAGGATGGAGAGAGGGACGGGAAGAGGGATTCTGAAGTGAGTGTGAAGCTGGGATTTGTCCTTATACGACACGCTACTCATGCACCTTGCTGTGCCTACCCTGCCACCAGGTCGCTCTCCGCGGATACCCTCAACCCCTTCCTCTATCACCTCACCCATCCACCTCCAACCCATTCGACAACCCATACTCCCCTTCCCCGCACGACTCCACCGCCGCCTCTGACGACTATCCCCTTGCCTCCCCAACACGCTCCACCCAACCACCCATCGAACGTCAACCAACTCCTCTACGTCCCTCTACCCTCGCTGGCCCCTCCAAACAACCATATTCCGATTCATTCTCTGATAAATCTCCAAGTCACGAAACTCCGGGCTTCTCCTCGTCCGCTCGGTACGATCCCATAGAAGACGGGTATAAAGGTTCTACATGGCGCGGTGGAGGTTCGCGTTCCGCCACACCGGCCGGTAAGCTGGTTGAAGAAGGGATGAGGAAAGATAAGTGGTGGTATGCGTTGTGTGCTTGGGGTAATGATTTGGATGATGGTGAAGAGGGACAGGTGAGTTTTGTTTGCGCAGTGAGAGAGAGGAGACGTGCATTTAGAGAAAGATGGGAGGATTGGAAAAGGTGTAGGATCGAGGATGGAAGTCAGGGAGTACGGGATTGCGATCTGGAAAGAGCTATCTTTCAAGCTTTTCGGTAGAGCAAGCATGATCAGCAAAAGTACCGGTACGCCCCTGCCGGCGGGGATGGAAGTCATTCACACCGATAGATGATCGATTGTGGTTTGTGCCGAGGAGGGTAGAACGGAGACTCAGGATGAGAGGCAACTTGAATGTGCTGAGGGACTTGAATAGAGAGAAAGAGGGAAATAAGAGAGGACGATCAGCATCAATTCCTCCCACTCCAGAAATGGTACAGGCACATCGAAAATAGCACCACTGGAGATTTATTCTGTGCGACGATGAGGCTCATGGAGTAGGGAATGTCGACGAGACAGAGAGAAAAGACAAAGCGAGCGGTTCCGTCGAGTATCTCGAACCGAGACTCCGAAGACTAAGAGTCGGAAATCACGCCGAGATCGTTACTTCGTCAAATCGATGAAGGGTATGAAAGAAGACCGCGTTTCCCTCGCGATATCACCAATGACAACATACTCGCAGTATCACAATGATTAAAACTGATCTTTTTAAACCTTCTCTGTTTATTCCTATCTATTTACAGGCCGGTCGAACGAATCCTTTCGAGTGATGGAAGAATATATGGGACGTCAGTTTGGGTATTGGCTTTGCAGGAGAAGGATTTAGGAGAATGAAAGGGGAGACGAGTCGTTTACGACAAGGTGTTTTGGGTTTCGAGTTCTTGATGCCGAATAGGGACGCTGGGAGATTAGGATACACGTCATGTTCTGCAGGTCCGATATTTTGAATCATGAACTTCCTCATCTTACTGAGCAGGCTGAGAACGATTAGGTTGTAATAAATCTCGTGATGTTGACAAATGGATATGATTCGAGAAAATGGCATAGTATTTGTCATGGCATGTATAGGAACATGAGAATAGACAACACAGCGACGAAAACAAGACACCTTTTCCACCTCTCCTCATTCCGCTCTTCCACTCCTCCCTCCCTCTCCAACGACATATCATCATGTGACCCACTTTTGAAGCTCTCTTAGCCATCGATTAATAAAAAAGGACTAGCGAGTGATTAACCCGGGGACTCTGCAGATTCCATCTCCAACCCCTTACCTCTCTCCTCCCTCTTCCGTCCGTTCGCTACCATCGTGGTGAGACCTCGCCAATATAACGGACTCGAAAGGAGTACTGTATAGGGAGACTCGGAGTGGTAGGAGGAGGTTAAGAGGGATGGTTTAACCTCGGTCTGAAGGAGGAAACCGCAGAAAGAGGAATTGAAGGAGGGTTGTTGAATTGAGGAGAAGAGAAGAGAGACAGATGAAGACGGGAGAGGTGGTTGAGGAGGGGGACCCAGGGGCAAAGGGCAGGAATGATTTCACGCGGGAGTTTCGGGGGAGTCGGTGGTGAGCAAAAGATGACGTGGCGTTTGTGAGAGGAAGGGTGATTCGTCATCCTCGCCAACTCATTCGTCATCATGACTCATCACCCGCACCCGGCCTCCACCGCCGGCACAGATCGATCCTCCAGAACCCAGCGCCGCCGCCCGATCTCTCGAACCCTTGGGACCCTTCTCCACCGCCGATATGCTTGTATCATCATCGTTATCATCTTCACTCAGATCAATCTCATTCAGAGGCATGGCAAGTGTGTCTAAGTTGAAGATGGACGAGTTGAATGGTTAGTCTTTCTCGTAGGGTGTCATCCTTGACGCTGTCACTTCGATACTGATGATCTACCCGCGCGTTGTCCTCGTTTATACTCCTGCAACCACCTCGATACCCGTACGTATCTTCACCCCACCACATACAGTCCTAGGACAACCTCTATCGATCCATGGTACTAATCCAATCACAGGTTTCTTCCGTGACGGGTAAGTACACCCGGTGCATCGCCATGACACCGCTTCCTCATGTCTATTCCCATCCCACTTCCAATGAACGCCTCCGGTAGATATTGTAAACCATCACCACTGGATCCAGCAGAACACACATTGGCAGGGATCTTGACCGCTGACTTTTTAGAATACAGTAAATCACAAGGTAAGGCCCGCCTGCCTATGACACTCATACACCCACGATGTTTCGCCGCTGAATTAACATTGCATGGCTCTTTCGGGCGTTTTCGGCTGGTTGTACGTCCCTAGGGAACGACCTCGTCACACCCCGACCTGGATTCCAGGGCCTTGAACCCGGTTGTAAATGGTGTCTCTGCGTTACTCGGTGAGCTCTCCTCTCCCTCAGGAATCCAGCCAATTCAAGGTAATTAAAAGGAATAATCGGGATTGGGATGGAAACAAAAAGTTGGAAAGAGGCGATGCAAGCTTCTCTTACTCATCCCTTGGGAGAAAAGATAGTACCTGGGTAAGTCATGGTTTACCACATTCGAGGCCAGCTGCTAATCTTCCAAAACCTCCTGCATCTCCGTCACTCAATGACGCCTCTCAGAGTCAACCTCCAAGCTACTTCCATGACTGTCCTGAACAGCGTACCATCGAACAACTTCGAAGATTCGAGGACAAGAAAGGATATTCTGCATAGCGTTGATATTAAGAGAACGAATGAGGATCACGGTTTTGGTTTTGTATACGGAGGACACCGCAGAAGCGGTTGGAAAGGGCCATTCAGGGTGAGAGAATGCAGAGGTCCTCGGATGTAAGGACGAGCATTCGCATTCCTCTGTTATGATCAGCAGATGAACCATGGCCAACTCAACCCGATTGGAGGAATTTCGTCGGAGACAGGTGAGGGAATTGAATGACGACTTGTTTTTGTGTTTCAAGGAGGTCGAAGTACCACATGCTTCCACTGAGGCATCAGCTGGGAGACAATCGTCAGTTGTTTCTAGTCTTTGCAATAGGAAATTACCGATGTCATCGAGGGGTAGGGGTGATTCTCCGTGGTCTGTCTTATGAGACAGAGAAGCACCTAACCATGGTTGAAAGCTGTCGATATAGAAAACATCAGGAAGTCCTTTCACCCAAAGGTAAGCCGGCCATAGTTGGGCAGTGAGTATTTTTGCCTGACTTGAACTCCTTCAGTAGGTCTACACATTCCTTGCCGTTCAATAAAAAGCTACATGATGTCCGTACTTTAGAGTCTGTGTTAGCTCTTACAAACAGCCGTACGGCTCCCGACAGTTGCTTTCATCATTCATTACGGTTCTGCTTGCGGTGGCGGTCGCGGAACCATCCTTTTACCTCCCAAGCACACATTCATCTTCCAGCGCCAAATCTTCCCAACTGCCTCCACTGGTAACACGCCGGTATCTAATGCATGTTTGACAGCTGGATACACGGCTTTGGCAAGGTTGCTCTGCCTCCTCAGCACATATTCCAGAGTGATTCCCTTGAACCCTGCGTACTCTCCATTGACATTGTTGAATGCATGGAGTGTGTATGTCGCTGAGAAGTCATACTCCCAACTGTGTTTGGATGGTGGACGTGTCTCCCACTTGTGAATCAAGGCAGCATTTTTCGGGCTTAAGCCATCCTTGGTTCCCATGTCAAATGAATCGGGATCTTCTTCGCCACTAGGGATGTTGCTAGTTCCATCCTGGCCTACTGGGCGGGTTTTGGAGGCTGTTTCATCAATCCTCTCAATATCGAAGTTCCCCGGGACGGAAATGCCTGGATCGGTGGCATCGGTATCCTCGTGACATTCAAAGAGCATTTGGTTTCGTTCAGCAACCCAGCCAATGGGATTCAACACTTTGCTGTCGAGTATGAGTACTGGTTTGCCAGGGGCACAACTCTGCAGCCGCTCTGCCATCTGGGTAAGCAGGTGATTGGAATGTGTGATTCAACCACCATCGTAGACCGTGTATTGCATTTGCTCAAACAGTCTGATAAATGGGGAGTGGGGTTGGGATAACATGATGCCAACATTCAACAGGCCGGGCTGCCCTTCACCAAGTGGCTCTTCGCGACCAAAAACGGATTGATAGCCTGTGGAACGCAGTGGCGCAATATCTCTAAGTGGGAAACCATCCCAATCATGGTCAATGCCGCCATATTTGTGAAGGGCATGTGAGCGCAAGAAATCTGCAGAGTGTTCAAGTGCATTGATTTTCACTCCAGTTCCATGTTGGTGAGGGGCATAAAGGGGTGGTTGCCAGAAGTTTGTGGTGACCAGAGGATGATTAAGGATCAGATGTGTATAGAAGTACGTAGAGCCTGGCTCTGGAGGTGGCGTGTGGTTGCGAATGGAGTTTAGAGAGTCCAAAGAGGCATTGATGTGGATGTAGACCTTTAATGGTGAGTAGTAGTATATGGCAGAGTAGATGGAGGCGAATTCCTTGAAAGCAAAGTTGAGTGAGGCTTCCGGATCCGGGCTTAGGAAATATGCATAGTGGACAATGTTTGGGATGTCATTGGTGGGATGACTGGAGCACAGCAGATGCCAAGATGTAGAAGCGCCAAAACTTGGTGATTTTGCAGAGTTCCCACGGAATAGAGAGAGAAGTCCCGTGATGACAAGCAGACATGCCAAAACGAACAAGGGGAACAAGGTCGTCAGTCTCCTGGATGTTTTGTAAGTTGATAAATCCCATTTGAGGAAGGGGACAGACCGATACGTCGAGTCGGTAACTATACGACCATATAACCATTACAAGGTGCTATATACATTTACGCCCACCCACAGCGTAAGCTATCAGATAACACAAAGGGATATTTGCTATCTCTGATCCCCTTGAAAACACCTGCTGGCCAAGGCAATGCCCCTGTTCTGATCTTCATTGAGTATCACAGTTGCTCCATCGGATAGACCTCCTGTTGCGGGTGGAGAAGGGGAGCACTTGGAGAGCTGGGTAACGATGCGACGAGGATCGTCACTTTCAAGTTAGACCAAGTAACTGACTCTCGATTCAAATGAGGTCCGACATGGTCGTATAGTCAATATATGTGTGTGTTTGTGTATCGAACCCGCCGATAGGAGCATGCGCTTAGCGCATCGCTCTTCACTCCCTGAACTTCTGGTAACCGTTGCAACTATGAAAGGTGGTAGGATGTTTCTCCTTACACAGTGAAACGGATCCCCTTTTTTGCCACCATTGGTGCTCGGGACTTCTGGACCCCTCCCTGACAACCTCAAGCTCTTCAAACGTGTCAACAATGTATTCTTCAACCTTCTTTGCTGCCCTATTTGGCCCTTGTTACCTCAGCTCTAGGAATCGACTCACTCAAGCATGGCTTATATAGAACATCGGGATCAGCCTGAAACCATTCAAACCCCACCTTCACCCATTCCAACTGCTGCATCAGCCGATGTCAGAGCAAGTGACTCTACCAATCAGGAGGGGGTGGGACTACAATTGTCGGTCCTGGCGACACCGCTGAATGTGGGTTATCTGTATGATTTTCCATTGGCAATCTAGTGAGCTATGGTCTTATTAACAAGAAGTCTGATTGCTGTTGCTGATTAGGATTGAACTGGGCCACAGCGTTCCAAGGACAACATTGGCGCTCTTGGTCCACTTTTACAATGCAGAGTCAATGTATACAACACGGAGGCATGATTTTTGCTGGGAGTGCTTGGGGTTTCACAAAAACAGCAATATAATAGCTCGAAATGATGCAGATGGAGAGACCAAGTCATCGACCTATAGTTACAAGTATAATCCCCAAGTATGATCAGACTGTCCCCGAATGGCTGAACCACAGTCCATGTCAATACAAAGGGGATGCGGCCGCTTGTGAGGCAGCATTGAAAACAATGGTGATGCTGGCAATTGGGTTGACGTGCTCGCGACAGAGGACATCACATTGAGGTTTGTTGAACAGGAGATAGATGAAATGTAATGACTGAACATGGCATGTTGCACCTATGTATGCAATTTTTGAATGAAAGTGAGGACAGGAAAGGCGTTGATGAAGAAATGCTTGGTTGCTTCAGTCAGTCAGTCAGTCAGTCAGTCAGTCAGTCAGTCAGTCAGTCAGTCAGTCAGTCAGTCAGTCAGTCAGTCAGTCAGTCAGTCAGTCAGTCAGTCATAGCCTGTCTGTCATCAGGTAGATGATGCCGACGATGCATGCCCACCTGTGATATCCCATTGCCCTCGGAGCGACGGCGGACAACGAACGGCAGAAGTTCGCGTGCCAGTGATAAATAAGCCATTACATTTCCACATCCATCAATAACCAACTCACTTGTCGTTCAGCGCCATTCACTCATCTCCGTCATCTCGCTCACCACCACCACCTCCTCCTCCTCCTCCTCCACCACCACCACCATCATCATCACCACTCCCTCAAACCCTCACGCCGCCCGCCGCAAAGGCGATGCAGTTCAGATCCCACAGTATCACCACCGGAACACTATCACGCTGGTCTTCCTCTCGTCTTTCCACGTTCAGTTCTGGTCACTTCGCATCTCCCTCCCGTACCGCCTACCGGGACTTTGGAATAGCTAGATTGGGCATCAGAGAGGTCATCTCGAACAAGTGCGATTGTGCAAGGTCAGTCGCAGTAGGTATGGTTCATCAACGAAGGAATGCAAGTGGGCCGTCAGGAACAAATACTGGTGGTTCGAGTCAGCCGATATCCAAAACATCGACCGCTCAGTCCTCATCAGAGGAAAAAGGTGCTACATCTCACTCCCATGATGACCACTCTCACGACGGACACTCCCACGGTCTTTTCCACTCCCACTCCCACGACTCGGCAGAAGGAGCAGGGCAAATTATAGCTGCGCTCCAAGGTCATGCAAAGGATAAAGGTAGTAGGATCACATTGATTGGTAAGTGTTGCACTTCGCCAGTGGACAGTTGGTGGAGTTTGAGCCAATCCTCAACGCTCATGATGCTGCTACTACTTTCATCGCTATAGGACTCGCAAGTAACGTCGGTCTCACAGGAATGAAAGCAGTAGCAGGCGTGATGATGAATTCAGCTTCTCTTTTAGCCGAGGCAGGTCATTCATTATCGGATCTACTAGGTGTGAGTTTCCTTTCAGCTTCTCTTCGAGAAGGAAACGCACACGTTGACTTATCTGTGGTGGTACGTTGGGATGCTTAGGATTTCGTCACACTGGCATGTTGGAAAGTTTCCAGACGTCCTCCGAGCGATACGTATCCTTGGGGATATGGTACGTTCTCGTCTGCAGTGGCTGTCGCAGCGAAATAGGAGTGAAGGCTGATAGGATGGAAAACGTTGTTCAGGCAAATTTGAAACCTTTGGGACGTTGAGCGTTTCAATCATCCTTGGTGAGTAGGTGGAAGGTCATGAGCAATTGGTAAGCGCTGATCAAGTTCGTTGGCGGGATAGTCGGTGGAGCCATTGGAATTGGATTACATTCCTACCATGTGAGCGTGGATACCACCTTACCTTCACCCAGTCCATTGACTTCCCCTCTCCATCCAGCTCCTCCTCCAATCCCTTCTCCCATGGCTTGCGACCCTTGACCCATCATCTCCCTTTTCGCAACTGGGTGCCTACCTTCCCTCCTCTGTTCCTTCCCCCCTCCTCGAGCTCTTCCACTCCCATGGTCCTTCCGCACTCGAGGACCACGCACACGGTGCACACTCACATGGCGTGGACGCGGAGGCCCAACTTTTGAACCCCCACGCGGCGTGGTTCGCACTTGCGAGTGTCATCATCAAGGAATGGTTGTATAGAGCTACGAAGAAGGTAGCGGATGAAGAACATAGTCCGGTGTTGCATGCGAATGCCTTGCAGTGAGTGGGGAGTAAGAGTGTAGCCTCAAGTCACTGGTGGTTGATCACCGCCCCAAACCCCTGCCGCCCTTCTCCTTTCCAGCCACCGCTCCGACGCTCTCACCTCGGGCGTCGCCCTTGCTTCCATTCTCGGCTCCGCGATGGGCGCGACCGTCCTCGACCCTCTCGGTGGACTCGCCGTCTCATTCTTCATCCTTCAACAAGGTCTCGGTCTGAGTCGTACGGCATTCTTGGAGTTGTTGGATAAAGGGATAGACGAGAAGACGAGGGGAGCGATTGAAAGTAGCGTGGAACCATTGATTGATGGTGAGAAGTTGCTGAGTATACGGAATGTAAGAGGGGTGAAGAGTGGAGGTGAGTCGGGGAAGTGTTGGATGAGTGGGAGGATGACTCCGCTGACGGATTTTCGGAAACCCTTGTCCCGACCCCCAGGCCTAAGCTTCGTCGACCTCACCATCTCTGTCCCACCCTCCATGTCAGTCCGGGAAGCTCATGACGTCGAATCGAAAGTCCGGGAGGCGGTGATGACTGCTCGTCGTGAGGTCCGGGAACTCAAGGTTCACGTTCACAGTTACGAGGAGGGAGAGGAACACCCTGTCGTCGAAATGAATGGGAAAGATCGTGTCGTGAGGAGCGATTTCGGGAGGGACGGTTGTTAGATGGGTATATGATGAGTGAGGGTTTGGAAAATGTATGATGCCATGGACGTGTACAAGATTATGTGTAGAGATGAGCCGACATTGTGCAGACCCTTCAACCTCATGCCTCTCTACGACTCTGTGAGACTTCCTCGAAATCCCCAAACGGATCTTCTCCGTCTTCCTCCTCCTTGACCTCATCCGATGGCGCAACCACATCGTACTCCTTCTCAGTCGCACCTGCAGCACCCCGCTTCCCTTTATTCTCCTCATCGCCCTCGTCGACCCTCTCGAACAACAAACCACCACGCTCCCCATCCAACGACTGCAAGCCCCCGACCCCTCGCCCTCCTTTCCCATCCTCATCGTCCGAAACATCGCTCGAGCTTCCTACCTCCCATGCCGAACGCTCCGCAATGCCTATCGCGTTGATGGACGCAGAATCCGAGTTCATTCGCCTCAATGCGGACCTGTTGGAACCCGACCTCACTCGAGTGGTGCCTGGGCGCCGTGAGGAGGAGGTTCCGTCGCTAGCAACAGAGCCGTTGGCGTGAATCGGGTTCAATCGCATGTGAGGGTTAGTGACGGTGACTGTATTGCTCTCGCCATTGGGTTCCGGTTTCTTGAGCGATAGTAGAACCTGTGCGTAGAGGAGGACTTCTGTAAGGAACAGCAAAGGATTAGCAAGGCCGAACTCACCACCCCGCTGACCAGCAGACTGATAGACAGGAAGGTAGCGACGAGAACCTATGTTCAAACTGCGTCAACGTGATGACCTTGAAACTGCCGTTTATTGCCCTCGCCTCACCCATGTTTCGTACTGTCCCCACTCTGCCAAGAAGATCAACGAGTTCACGAACCCTAGAACGGTATATCCTGCGATGCAGCGGCGTCATCGTCAGCAGGGTACAAGACGAAACAGCGCCGCACACACACTCACCAGCAAAGAACAGCGGCACGACCAATGTCGAATCAGCACATTTAAGAGCTCTGTTGAGACAGATGATCTGCATGACGGCAGTGATGATGACCATGAGGAGCGTTATCAAAGATGAAAAGTGTGCGAACTGGAGGATGGCAGTATGTGTTCAGCTTCCAGTCGTGTTAAGGAGAATGCGATGGATTCAGGACTAACGGGTTTATCAGGTTGACTAAGTAACTTGACGCTGATCCGCAGAGGAACAATCACAAGCGTGATGTTAGTCTCCTACCTCCCTCGACCCCAAATACACCACTCACACAGCCTTCGTAAACACTAAACAACCACCGGCGAGACTTCCTCCCACGACCGCCCACCCTACACCCTCCAACCACCTCAACCTATTATCATCCGTCCTCTCGAACACCCTTCTATCCAGTAACCCCAATGCCATATTCTCCATATCCTTGCGTTTCCGAGCTGCGACCTTGAGGTAGCCGAGGATCCCGCTGGATCTGGATTTTCGTCGTCCGCCGCCGGTGGTCGGAGGAAGAGATGGGTCGAACGTGGCGATGGTGGGAGAGAGGGAAGCTCGTGATTTCAATAGCATGGAGAGGAGATGGGTCGAGGTGTAGACTGTTAGAGTTAGGAATGAAATTAAGGAGAACCAGGCTAGCCAGCCTTTTCTTCTCCACATGTATGTCAACCTTTCTCCGAAGAGTTTGACCATCAGCGCGAGGTCACATCCGACTGTTATCCTCAAACCCACCGGTCGACATTGATAGTTTGGTCTAATCCATGATTGATACTTGAGAAAATGAGGATCAGGATGACTGCGACGACGATGAGAGCAGTCCCTCTGACGTCCTCTTTAGTGACAGCTTTTCGACGTAGAACAAACCTGTTCATCAGCACTCGCCGAACAAGAAATGAGAATCGAGGAAGACTTACGAGTCCCGACCAACCACTTTGCAAATAGGAAGTTGAAGACCAGCGACGAAGAACCAAGAGGAGCTACCCAATCCGAACGAAGATATCGTAACGAGAGCGTCGAGCCAACTGACATGAGTAACATTCCAGGTTCAGCATTAGATGCATTCCCATCACCACTCAAGATTGCAGTGACTCACAAACTTGTGAAGCGCTGACGACGTCAAAGATGTTCCATTCCTGTATCAGACCTCGTCACATCAAACACTATGGACCATGTCCCTCACATATACGCCAACATTCCAATGCCCCACAATGGTCTCATCCAATCCGGTTTCCTCTGTGACTTTGGCAAGCTGGTATTCCTCACATGATCCAACTTGGTCAAGTTGAGACCGAAGGCGTTTAGTATCGATGATGCGAGGACGATGACCAGGCCTATGAGGAAATTGACCTGTGAATGGGGGTTGGATAAGGTGTGAGAATAAGGTCGATTAGAGCAGTGGGACTAAGTCGTGATATAGATGTGGGTTTGTGGAACTTACAGCTGCATTCCCTTCACTTCCCGATGTTGATCCGACATCATCCATTCCCTCTCCCACATCGAAGACTGGCGAGTTGACGTCCGTCGAAGAATTGCCCAGGATGGTTGAAGTGATGATCGCTGTAGCTATCTCAGTAGCTATAGAGATGAAGGTAGTGGTTGGGTCAGCGGCGGAGGAGGAGTAGGAGGAGGTGTCGAACGTGGAAGTAGGATCTAACGGGTTATCCATGTTTGAATAGGTCGTGCCGAGCAGAGAGAATGGTGTTGTTGAGGAGGGCAAGCTACGGCTGGATGTATACCCCGTTGACGATTCTGATCTCACTATCTGACTGTCCTGACTATCCTCACGATCCTGACGATAGTCGTCAAAGTCAGCACGATAGTCAACACGATAATCAACAATCTCTGGAAAAACATTAACCGGCACGCGAATCCCGTGTTACAACTTGTTATTATTACAGTATTACTACTACAACCATATTTGACTGGGTACTTGGCCATGAGATCTCCATGCTCGTACCATCATGAACTCCGCATACTGGCCTCAGCAGCAACAGCAGCAGCTCTCCGCGGTCTTCTCCTTCCACTCTCCTCCACGCTCGATGCACCGCCATACCCCATTGAAGGCTCTTCCATGGTCTCCCCCTCCGCTTCCAACATTTCCTCATCATCATCATCATCATCATCACCAGCGACCGGTATCCTACCCTCCTCTAGCGGCGAGCTCGCCCCTGGATAATCAAACGATGCGTCGGGGTAAGCAGAAGCGGAGTGTGGGGAGAGCTGGGAGGTTGGAGAGGGGGTGCGAGAGGGCATGAGAGGGATAGGAAGCGGGTGGTTGATATGAGCGAATAGAGGTGGTGAAGATGGTGAAGGTGGTCGTTTAGCTCCCTGTTAGAAAATTTGACATTGAACTGAAAGTCAGCACCAAACCACCCTCCATCCGGCGAGCACAACACGAATACTCACCGCCATCTGTGGAGGCATCTCTTTGCAGCTTTCCTGTTCCATTATCCCACTAATGATTTGTCCAGTAACAGGGTTCACCGAGGAGAGTAGAGCTAGTTCAGGCCATGTTGAATGTAGTATCGTAGACTGTTTACCACCTGTGTGAATTGATACGCAAGGAGGGATGAGCAAGGCCGAACGACCGGTTCGCACATGATCAATGCTTCTACGCAAAAAAACTTACTGAATCCTAATCCCACTTCCCTACTACTCCATAGACTCATCAACCCTCTCGCTCCACCTCCTCTTCCTCCCACACCTCCGGCTAAGCCAGCACCTAGACCAGAAGTGGAGGAGTACTTGGGTCGGCCATAGGGATATGAAGGATGTGTTTGTGTTGGGAGAGCTGTGGTAGAATTCCATTAGTAGGTGTGGGAGTGGGTTGGAGTTTTGGACGAGAACTCAGTACCAACTTTCATCGTCGTCTTGGCGAGCCGGTTCGAGATGTTGTGGTACCTCGATGACTGAGAAAGGAGAACTCGACAGATGTGATCAACGTGTTTACCCTGCTCCTCGACTCTGCGTCGATAGCGACTCTCACCTTCATCGTATCCTGGCAACCTACCAAACCCTGTCCTTTCATCCTCATCGGCGAAATCTAGCATGTAAAGCGAGGCATCTGTCATGTGAAGATGGCAGAAACGAGCATCCTATGAGAAGTGAAAGATGCAGATGAGTGTGAGATTGCCATTGCGGAGTGATGAAGTGGACTTGCCGTCATGGTGATGTGGATATTGACGTTGACGACATAGTTGTTGATTGTTGACCACAACTTTCTTCCTATTCGATTTGGATCCCACGTGGTAAAACTAGAACAGAACAGCGTCACCATCGTCTGAACATTTGATATATCTCAGTCAACTACCACCATCATCATCTACCACCATCACCACACCTTCAACATCCTCATGTCATCTACCCCATCTCCCTCGGCGTTTACTTCATCTCGCTCACAACGTCGTCCTAGCCATCCTCGTAATGCCGCCTCCACCAAGACCAGACCGTTCAAGCGTCATAATCCAGTCCTCCCATTCCATAAAAAGATCATAAGGGAGCTCGCGGATCCACAGGAGGATGACTTGTTGGTCATGGCAAAGGGTCTGGGCATGCGTCGCGTGAGTATGGTGTCAGGAGAGGAGTCGACTGAGGAGGATGGGTGGATAATGAGGTCATCTCTTCGTCAACCCTAATCAAGGTGGTTTGTAACCTCCTCAAACTATACGACGGAGAACGGAATCTCATCCTCCTAGTCAGTTGTATCATATATCTTCCCCATACTACCCAGGATCTCACGAAACACCATCGACGTCGTCACTAGGTCAATGCGACACCCAACGATGAATCAGGACTCGGTGAAGAGCTATCAACGATGGGAGTCCGACGACCTGGGTTACGAGTGATAGGGTTCGAGACCGATGCTAAAGCTCGGTAGGTTGATTCCGTTTTTTTTTTCATCCTTAGAGATACTGACGAACATCGGATTATACAGGAGGGAGATATACGAAGGAGGAGGGTTGTTAAGCATTACCAGTCGGATTTTGGTCGTTGATATGCTGAGTACGTATGGCTTGCGAATGAAGGCGCCGGGGAGAAAAATTGCTGCTTATGTTTTGGTGGATGGGCGGTGTCAATAGCTAAGAACCTACCGACGGAATTGGTCACGGGTTTATTCGTCCTACATGCCGAGAGGTACTCCTCCGCAATTTGAAAGAGGGTCAAGAATTAGAATTCAAAGCTAATTATCTCCCTCTACAGAGTGTCATCAACTTCCCTCGAGGCCTTTATCGTTCGACTCTATCGCCAATCCAACCAAGTTCGTCCATCCTCATATTCCTTTCAAAACCTCACGCCACTGATGAAATGGATTATATAGAACGGATTCCTCAAAGCGTTTTCTGATGAGCCGGAGTCATTCACCTTTGGTATCGCTCCGCTTCAAAGCACTATGAAACATTTGTGTTTGAGACGTGTACAACTGTGGCCGCGGTCAGTTCTTCTTTCTTGTCCACATCGCCTTGTCAAACGCTGAAGAACTGAAATTGCGTCTTCCAGATTCCACGCTTCAGTTCAAGAATCTCTAGGCCAAAGAAAAGCAGATGTCATTGAACTCTATCAGCCTCTTAGTCCGATGATGATACAGATTCAAGCTGCCGTGGTTGAGTGTATGGAAGCTACGTTGAGTGAGTTGAAGAGAAGTAACGCGACGGTGAGTCCGTGGATTTGTTCATTCTGAAGCGGGCGGAATACTGATTTTCGACTTTGGATGGACGGACAGCTCGATCTGGAAGACTTTACAGTCGATAACGCCCTATTTAGGAACTTTGATCGAATCGTTAGGAGTCAATTGGATCCAGTTTGGCATAGAGTAGGAGCAAAGACTAAGAAGTTGGTTGGAGATTTAACACAGTTGAGGAAGTTGTTGACGTGAGTGGTGTGATTCATCTTGATGAAGGCGAGGCAGGGATCTCATCTAATTTCGGTGCTTTTGAGAAACAGCTACCTTTTATCTTACGATTCCGTCACCTTCAACTCGTACCTCGAAACAATCATCGCGTCAAATTCCACATCCAAAGGCTCAGCAAAGCAAAATCAATCTCCATGGTTATATCTCGACGCAGCCAATGTGTTGTTTCAGACTGCCAAAAGGCGAGCGTATATTACACGCCCTCACCTTACGTCTCGTGGAAGGAGCATTTCAGCGCCTCCGAGCGAGATCACAGATGTCGATGAAGATGAATGGGCTGCTTTGGATGAGGCGGAGAACGTACCACCGCAGACGCCGACCAGCGCGGCAACGCCTTTGTTCAATGGGAATAGTAGAAATCGGACGAGAAGCTGGCCAGATGGAGTGGAGCCTGTTTTGGAAGAATTACCGAAATGGGGCTTATTGAGTCAGGTGTTGGAAGAAATTGAGACGGAGATCAACATGCAGCCTTTGATGGATTTGAGTGAGTAGACAATCCTCTCGTGATGAAGCATTGGCTGACAACTCGTTTGTTTTTCGCAGCTGCACCGGGCAGTCAGGCCGTCCTCGTCATGTGTCAGTCGGAACGAACATGTACCCAGCTCCGAGAATACCTTTCCACCATGGAACCATTCACACCTGGTAGAGAGTCATCTGACAGCGTCCACGCAGGTCGAACGATGATGGAACGATTACTCCGCACTTATTTCTATTGGAAACACGGGCTCAACGATGTCAGTCAGAGTTTCAAAGGTGGTTTGAAGAGAGATGTCGAAAGGACTGGTAACGATACCGCCTCAATCAATGGGGCGAATGGATCAGCGCCGAATGGGTATAGACGCGGCGGCTTGCCTCCGAATAAGAGGAGGAGGGTTCGAGCAGGCAGCACATCTGCTAGCGTCAATGCGACGAATAGACAACGCACACTTATGGGTGAGAACAAGGAGATAATGGGCGAAGGAGATATGGAGGAGGAGGCGGGGGATATTGCGAATTTGTAGGTGGGCCGTCGAAATCCAGAGTCCATGTCGTACGGTAATACTGAACCACCCTAATAGCCTTCGAGCGTCACAGACTCCCGGCCCTGGCCCTTTGGGTAGAGCGAGTATGACTCCCGATCCTTCCAGCACTACGAGGACTCCCGACGTCCTCGACAAGCAAACCCTCCTTCTCCCCAGCGAACAGGAGACTGTCACCGACGTGTTCGACGACGATGCGTACGACTCGTATTTCGGCCTCATCGCTCCGGAGGAGACAGTAATTATCCGACCGTATGGGGGAGATGATGACGATATGGTGTTGCAGGAGCTGCGTCCGAGGTTTGTGGTGATGTATGATCCGGATCCTGCGTTTGTGCGACGAGTAGAGGTGAGCGTGGTGTGGGGGGAAGGGTGGGGGCCGGGCGCGCTTACGGCATTGCACGCTCACACTCTAACTCGTCTGCAGGTCTATCGCAGTTCCAACCCAGGCCTCGGAGTCCGCGTCTACTTCATGATGTACGGCGACTCGGTGGAGGAGAAGAAATATCTCAGCGGACTTCGCAAGGAGAAGGATGCGTTTGAGAGGCTGGTCCGGGAGAAAGGAGTGAGTGGCCATGAACCGTGCTCGATCTCGCCTGTTTTTCAGGATTGACACCCATGTTCCGCTGCCCCAGACAATGATCATACCTCTCAATGGTCATCCTCGCGCTCCTCACATGATGGAAAGCGCCGAACGACGGGGTAGTAGCACCCGAAACGCCGGCGGTGGTCTCTCCGACGTCGAACCCTCACGCGTCATCGTCGACATGCGGGAATTTCGTTCGACGTTGCCGTCCTTGCTACATGCGCACGACGTTCAGGTCGTCCCTGCAACGTTGCAAGTGGGAGACTACGTGATCACACCAAGCATGGTGGTGGAGAGGAAGAGTGTGGCTGATTTGATCCAGAGTTTCAATAGTGGACGGCTGTGAGTGATGGGGAGATCACTGATACATGTGGCGAGAAGAGGTGGCTGAAATTGCGACATCTATCGACCCTAGGTACACGCAATGCGAGGCTATGAGCGTACACTACGCTCAGCCAATTCTGTTGATCGAGTTCGAAGAACACAAGTCGTTTCAGCTGCAGGTAAGGATGGGATCACAGGCGGCACGGGGAGTCAACATCAAACAGTATCGCTGATGCTCTGACTTTTCTACAACGCAGACCATGGTGGACCAGAAAGCACAGCCAAACAATCCCGCGACATCGACCGCCGCTGCCGCTCGAGTGGGGAAAGATGGCATTGACCCTCTTACGATCCAATCCAAGTTGGTGCTCCTCACTCTCCACTTCCCGCGACTGCGGATCATCTGGTCGAGCTCGCCTTGGGCGACAGTGGACATTTTCAAAGATCTCAAGCTGAACCATCCGGAACCAGACGCGGGCAAGGCGATCACTATCGGTGGAGACGATGAAGATCTTGGAGACTCGACCGGTGGTGGCGGAGGAGGACTGAATCAAGGTCTATACAACACTGGTCCACAAGAAATGCTACGAGCTCTACCTGGGGTGACGTCTCGCAACTGGAAGCTGGTCGTCAGTCGGGTCGGAAGCATCCAGGAGTTGACAGAGTTGGATGACGAGGAGCTGCAGGATGTGTTGGGCCAAGAGGCTGCGAAGGAGTTCAAATCGTTCGTCAGTAAAGATGCCAGGTGACGAAGAAGAATAGTTTAGCGCGAATAGAGTAGTTCGGAGTGACGCATGCCAAAAAAGATCCCAACCCTTTTTTTTTTCTCAGTTTTACCCCGCACTAGGTCATTATCTCGAGTATGTAACCCTATCTCCCATGACTCTTCTAGACAAAAAGACAGCTGGATAGATTGACCACTACAGCAATCATTCCATTCATCACCACAAGGTGGGACAGTTTCTGCGTCGTCTGGCAGTCGACCCTATATCTCCGCGGCAAGTTGGACGGCTTATTCTCGTCCACAACTCCACTCAGCAGAAGGAGGAGACTCACAGCAACGTCATCAAATCTATCCAATACACAATCCAGCGTCCGCCGATATCATTGTGGAAAAGATACTGATCAAAAGTGGGTTTTGAGGTGAGTTGCGAGTTGTGATGTCCGAGCAAGGCAGTGTAGAGTATATTGTGAGAGAGGTCAGGTTGGGGACGCAACCCGATTTGGAGTCACAACCTGCGGCGGTGAAATTGCTTTCGCACTTTGGGGATGAACATAGGGAACGGTCCTCCAGGTGAAACAGCCACAAGGTGGTCGGTCATGTGTCCATCTCGCTCGCAGTCCAGATGATGTGCTTGCTACAAAGGGATTAAGATCTACCGATTGCTCTCCTTGACGAGATAGGAGGTGCTATGTTGATGCTCCTTAGGGTGACTCGGAGGCAAGGGCAGAGACAGAGGGATGTGCCGAGGAGGGGTCCCCATGTCCTTGTGATCTCTCCTATGCGATCGCTTTGTTCTTTTAGGATGTCGGAGAGTGTATACCACCCGAAAGTCCGTAGACAAGACAGCTCGCTCATCCAAGCCGACGAGGTTGACATCCGACGAACAAAATCGATATTTTGGGGATATATCAAAGCTGCACTCCGTACTGACTGCTCTCCTTCCATCCACCAGATCCCATCATCTGGTCACTTCAAAAGTTTGTGCAATCAATCTGCAGAAGGCAACGAAAAGTGAGTTGGCATATGAATATCGCTACCGCCGGGCCCAGCATGGATGAGAATCAATTGGAGTTTGGACGACGACGACGCGACCACACCAAGTGGTCGTGGACTATCCATATCATGGCGATCCTCCTCCAATCCGCTAAAAAAAAAGGAGGACTGCCCTGCATCGCATCAACATCTTCTGCCGCAGCTCGGCCAAATCACCGGCTTGCTGTTCATCGGCCGTACCCAGAATGCTTCTTGCTTCAGACCGAAACGATCATTCGATCTCTCTGAGCAAAGGTGTTGAGAGCGGAGTGTGGTTGAAGAGCACACATCGTAGAGCGGGGTGCCGTATAAGATCGGGAGATGTGGTTGGGGATAGCACCCCGTCTGGATCGCGTTTCCCTAGCAGATTTTCTCGAAGAACGCACTGACATGTCGACCACCTCATTCATGTACATCCCTCAGCGCGTACAAACCCCCTTTTCTGTCAACATGGCAGCCCCAGTCCGGCCCAAGGTATGCACTGATTGCTATTCGTCCCGCACCCTTCGTCTGACGCTCGACACTCCCACTTCCAGCTCCCACAATCCAAGTCCCTCATCTACATCGACGACTCCGTTTCCTCTCCTCCCAGTACTAAGTCGACACTTAGACCATCCGGCCTCGGCCAACGTACACAAACATCCTCAACCGGTACCAGCAGTGCTTTATCTGAAAGTCTCGATGATTCCACCCCCGTCGGATCACTTCACTCGAGGAGGATGAGTGGGGAGATGGGTAGCCCTCTCACTCCATCTTCATCGATCAAGAGAGGCTTAGCTGGGATGTTAGGGAAGACCTCGAACAAGTCGCCGACGGCGCCAGGATTTAACTCCGAACCGAACGAGTATTATGGTGGGAAGGAGTTGTCGAGTAGGAGTAGGACTTACTCGAATGTGAGTAGTTCTTCGTGTGCGGATTCGGCATCGCAGGCTGATGCGATGCGTTCCGTCCTTCTAGGCAGACGTAACAGGGTATGGGAAGCGAAGACCGATAATGATGGGTGATGAGCACGTCAATCGTAGTCGACGACTATCCCATGACGAAGTTTCTGTGCGAGCTCCGAAGCGATTCCTCATCGACGTCGAGGAGACGTTGAGGATCGTCTTGGAGCAGGAAGACACGGATGGGAATTTCCAAGTGAGTTGATTGGTTGAGCAGCAGAACAGACCACCCCACTGATCACGCGCTTCTCCCATGATAGATCTCCGCTTTTGACTCTGGTCCGAAGCTTATCTCTTTAGGAACGGCTAGCTCCAACGCCTACAAATCTCACGATGTCCGAGTATGTGCAATACCGTTCACTTACTTTAGTCCGGTTCTGACCAGTCATTCTCTCCTCAGGGAACCTATATGCTCTCCAACCTGCTGCAAGAGCTTGCCCTCGCAAAAGATTTCGGTCGCAAGCGTATCGTTCTTGACGAAGCCAGGCTATGCGAGAACCCGGTCGACCGTCTGAGTAGGATGATCAAGAACTCGTTTTGGAATGCGTTGACTAGGAAGATCGATGGTGATGGTCTCGAGCTCATTTGCGCTGACCCGAAGAATCGAAGTCGTCATGTGCGACCCCTCATCTATGTCCCACACGGCGAGCCTGAGATGGCAGAGTACTATCGGGAGGTGTGAGTGACGTCCTTGTATCCGCTCCATGTTAAGTGGACATCTGACTCCGAGCCTCTCGCTCTCCCGTAGATCCCGAAACAAGCCGCAACTCGGCCTGGACGTTGAAGTTCTCCCACCGAAACCAGACGACCCAATGTTCGTCAAGTCTGTGAACGAAAGGCCAGGTATTTTGGCTCTTGCCATGAAGAAGAAGAAGGGACCTAACGGGAAGACAACATTTGAGGGAATTCCGTTCATCGTGCCAGGTGCTCGTTTCAACGAGGTGGGTCTTAGGATTGCGACATCCCCTCGCGTCTCGGTACCCTGATAGCGCTGCCATCCCAGTTCTACTACTGGGACTCTTATTTCTGCGGCCTAGGTCTATTGGTGGATGGCAAGCGAGAGATGGCCATGAACATTGTCGAGCATTTCATTTTCCAGATCAAGCACTACAACAAGGTGAGTGATGTGTAATCGATCAAAGTTGTTGTCATGTTGAACAATGGTTTCACAGGTATTGAATGGCAACCGTAGCTACGTGAGTGCCTCCCATGCTTTCCTACTTGGTTTATGGGCTTGGCTAACATTCACCCTACTACAGTACCTATGCCGATCTCAGCCCCCGTTCGTCACCGACCTCGCCCTTCAGATCTACAACCAAATGCCCCGAGAAATGCAGCCAGAGCATGTTCCCTGGTTGAAGCGAGCCATGCGTGCCGCTATCAAGGAGTACCACACCTACTGGATGGCAGAGCCGGCGCTCGACGTCGAGACTGGTCTTTCACGCTACCACCCGAACGGTCTTGGTGTTCCTCCCGAGACCGAGGCTAGCCATTTCACGCACGTTCTACAGCCTTACGCCAACAAACATGGCATCTCGGTCCTCGAATTCATTGATCAATACAACGATGGCGATATCAAAGAACCAGAGCTCGATGAGTACTTTATGCATGATCGTGCTCTTCGAGAGTCTGGCCATGACACCACCTACCGATTCGAGAAGAGGTGTGGTAACCTCGCGACGATCGACTTGAACGCGCTATTGTACAAGGTGAGCTGGGGCATCTCCGGTGAATGCTGAAAACAACTTTACTGATGATTCACCGCCCAAAGTACGAGCACGATATCGCCACTGCTATCCGCGAGATCTTCGGCGACGAGCTCGACCTCGAAGAAGATTTCGATCTCTCGCCATTCCCCATCACCCGCGAAGCCTTTGCGGCCGGTGCACCACGCGAGCGCTCCGTGTCGAGGAAGCAGACCTCTGCAGAGTGGTACAAACGAGCAGCGTACCGCAAGGAGCAAATCGACAAATACCTGTGGAACGAGGGACAAGCGCTGTACTTTGATTACGATACTAAGAAGAAGAGGCAGAGTCGTTACGAGTCTGTCACCGCTTTCTGGGGTCTCTGGGCTGGTTGCGCGAGCGAGCACCAGGCGGAGAGGCTTGTGTGAGTTGGGAGGGAATCCCTTTATCGACATCGTCGTAGCGGGGACGACTGACTGAATTTATTGGCTTTTCGACAGCTACGAGTCTTTGCGAAAGTTCGAGGTGGCAGGCGGTCTAGTTTCAGGCACTGAAGAATCTCGAGGTCGAATCTCTCTTGACCGTCCGAATCGACAATGGGGTAAGTGATTGGACGTTCCGTTTGATGACCGATGTATTATTGACCAATTTGAAATGTCCTGCAGATTACCCATACGGATGGCCACCACATCAGATCATGGCTTGGGTTGGTTTGGAGCGATATGGCTTTCAAGAGGAATGCAACAGGCTTGCGTACAGGTGGATCTATATGATGACTACTGCCTTGTGAGTTTGCATGTGTTTCTTACCCTGCTCCCAGGCGCACTGGCTGACATACGATCATTACCCAACAGCGTTGACTACAACGGGGTGGTCCCGGAGAAATGGGATGCTGTCAAGCTTTCTCACCTCGTAGACGCCGAGTATGGAAACCAGGGAATCGATTTCAAACTGGTTCCGAGGGAGGGCTTCGGGTGGACGAACTGTGAGTTATCGATCGGCCTCCACCAGAAAGGCCATGTAGTTGACATGGTGTTGGGGGGTGTACAGCTTCATTCCAGATCGGTTTGCATTTCATCACCATTGGAATGAGACGAGCTGTTGCTGCATGCACGCCGGTGGGTGGCCTTTGCTTATCCTTTCCTTCCTTCTTCTGTTGACTGATGTTCGCCTTCACCTACTATGCTGCAGCCTGACGTTTACTTCCGAGTCCGACCACGCAGAGGCTCGCTCGCTGGCGGTACTCCTTCCGGACTCGACATCGACGGAGCCATGTCGAAGATCAAGCTTAGTCCCTGAGCCACCGACGTGCGAAGCGCGCTCGACTATCCTCGAAAGAGATATTCACCTCGACAGTCCTCGAAACATGAACGATCCTGAATCCAAGAATTCCATCCGTGACCTTGTCCGTGTACCATCGTCATAACAAATTTATTATGTGCATCCTTTTAGACCTTACCTCCACCGGGATGTGTACAAAGCGGGGCCCACAATTCAACACGGCCAACCCCTTTCTTTGTTCACTAGCCTCCTCCAAGTCTACAACGGTGTTCATCCACCATCCATATTCTCGTCCCTCATCATCATTTCATTCCACTGTCACAGCTGACATCGTTTTCCACTTTGCCGAATAACAAAGCTCAGCGATACATCCAGTCCCTGTCTACCCTCATCTAGCGAGTTTGCCTTCACCCTTCCTTCCACCCGTCATATCAACCCTTTTGATTCGAAACCCTCAAGTATCACTGGTGTTACTTCGAGAGTTCTCAAACCATGGCTCCAAGGCGTCCACCACCTCTCCCAGCCTCCCTGTTCACTGGTCAAGGTCCTCTCGCACCAGGTATGTGCTGGCGCGGCAGACGAGTGTTGCCAAGCTTACCGGTACATCCCTTCGCTGACCTGACGACGACTTCCGATGATGCACCTTTGGACAGGCTCTGCCAAGCTCGCTCCATCTCCAACCACTCTTCATCCTCAGAGAATTGTGGATGCGTCCCTGCCTGGAAGGTTGGTCTTCCTGCAGGCAGCATTTTTGTTATCACCACTGATGTCTGGGATATTCTCCTATCTTTGTATACCTCACCAGCATTCCCACTATCCAAGTGACATTCTCCGTCGAAGAGAGTCCAGCTCCACCCACTACTAACGTCACAGACGTCCTCATCGACCCCCGTCAGACCTCCATGCAATCCGAGAAGGAGTGGAACGCCCTGGAAGCTCAACTCGATGAGATGTCCGGGAATCCAGGTTTGATCTCTGAGATGAAAGCTTCGACTCTGCAAGGTTCTATTCCCGGTGAAGGTGATGTGAGCGCTGAACCGATTCATCGAATTGTCCTATGTGAGCAAAGGAATGGCAGAAGGACCCGGTGGAGACGCTGACTCGCATGATCCTACTTCTCAGCCGGTCTTCTACCCCCCGCCTTGGACGCATCCATCTCTCCATCGCAACTCATTCAAAGTTTGACCCATAACGCACTTTGGACTCCTCATATCGCGAGTTTATCTCTCAAGGAGAACGTTTATCTCAAAGTCCTTCCGCCGATCGTCCACTCGCAAGCTGACGCCGGAGACGCCATGAAGTGGTGGGAATCACGCGAACAGATAAAGGAGTGTCTCAGAATCTATCGTGAGTGATATCACCTACCTCCCATAAGTCAGGGGGAAAAAAAGGCCTAATCAACACATCCCGCTTCTCCATCTCCCAGTCGCTCACGCTCTTGAATGCTTTGGAGCCCATCGTCTCATGTTCGGTACTACCCCAACATCCAACACCTCTGAATTATTAGAATCCTACATACAGCCCATCTCCACCACCGATTGGTTTCCAATCTTACGAGAAGTCCTCGCTGAGCTCGTCGCCAACGAGACGTCTGGTTCTCCTGGACGTAATGGTAGTCCGGCACAACAGTACATGGATGATGTGTTTGGAAAGGTTGCGATGGCGGTTTATGATGGCCCAGATGGAGTGTCCAATACATGATCAGGAGAAGAGGAACTTTTGTGCTAAATTCCAGGGTCACATCGAAGTGATCAATATGATAATCACTTTGTCAAGGAACCTGTATAATAGGAAAGAAGGCGGTGAGGCTCATAGTGCTTGGACAGCGGACCTTTACACCGTTCGGGGGCTTCACAATGAAATTCATTCCCGCTACAAGTGTGAAAGTGATTGCTGGTCACCTCACCAAACCGGCAAAATCAACCTGTTTTTGCGTAGTCGATGTCGTCTAGCACATCAGGACCAATGCGTCAACTCAATCTAGTTCTGCAAACACACATTGATGCACTGCTTCCACTCTCTCCTCATTGTGCTCTCTAGCATTTTCCGAGCTTTCCAACACTTCACTTTTCCTCTTTACACTTGACTCATGGATTCCGGTCATGGATTCCTTGTATATAGAGAGTCAACAAGACGGCGCTTCTGGTCGCCTGTTCTCTTCCTTCTTCACCCTGTAATCACCTTGGGGTTTCCTTAGTCTCTGACAATCTCCAATCTATTTTATCGACAATCTCCAAGCCGCCCCAGGGGTAAGCTAAGCCCTCCACTCGCATCACAATGCCATCATCTATTTTACTCAATGCCTTGATCAAGGTAGGACTGAAGGCGACTTGAGCAGGACCCCGCAATCCGACATTGCCTTTCTTGAGTACATTGCCGACATCCTTGACGACTGACCACTCGACGTAGATTACCCGTGCTCGTCCCAGGTAGACATGATTCCTGTCCCATCTATCCCTGCAGTGACAATTTCTAATTACTTCCTCTGTGTAGTAACTCCTGCCCATTCCCCTACCATCTGATGACACCCCCTGACATGCCTTTATGATTGTTTGCAACATGTTTGGCCTCCTGGCACGGGAGTTGGAAAGGAATGCTAGGGGCAATATGAGATTTTGGATGTAAAGAAAACGGTAGTTCAGGACCGCCAAGGATATAATAAGTTCAATCAATCGATAGATTCGTGAATGGACATTGTTTGTCTATACAGGTTACACCACTCAAGCCATCAAATACCACTAATAATCGAGCGATCTGGTATCAATATGCTCACCATTCTTTCCTTGCTGCTTGTTCTAACATTTACTGGACGGTTCTTGGCAACTGCGGAGATTGCCCCCCCTCTGGCTCCCAATCCCATGAAGCGGGGGGATCAGGGCAATGCGTTAGTAGCCCGGCCGCTCTTGGCCTGATTCAATTCTAATGCTACATTCACATCCTGCAGCATAGGCAAGTCATACGCAAGTTGACTTGCACGGCACTACTGATTAACAAGTTTCTGATGCTTAGAGAGTATAACAAGCCATGCCTATCAACAGCTGTGGGATGACGAACCTAAATATCAAGATATTACCCAGTGAGTCATGGTGAATGTACATCCCAACCCAAATTCCTCCTCAACAGCGCTTCTGTTTGCTTCCCAGAGGTACCACTGGAGACTGTTATTTGTGCGCAGTTGCTGCCAGCGTGGCCTATGTGGATCCGGAGAAGATCAAGAACATAATGGTTGACCTGCATGTGCATCATTCTTTCTGATTCCAAAGCTTAGTGGAGATCGTTGAGCACCACTGAACCGCCGCCTCCCCCTCTTCTGCATAACAGGACGTTGGCGGACACGTAAATGTGACACTGTACACGTCTTCCAGTGATACTAAGGTGTACAGCGTTCAGAAGCCGAGCCAAGGTGAAACCGTGGAAGGCGGCTTGAGTTCGACCTATAAAGTTGGGGGGTGGGTGCTGAGATGCGTGGCAACTCAAGTGTAATGTACTCACTTGACAACACTCTGTACCAGGTCAAACATTTGGAGCTCTGTCCTGGAGCGTGCAATCATAGGTAGGCGATTATTCTGAGTGGACCTGAGGCAGGATAGTCATTCACTAAAAACGCTTTAAATGGCTGTTGTCATTCCCTGATGGCTGCTAGCCCTGGCTAAAGAACACCCCGAGCTTGGGATTGCCGCCGATTTGAGCGGTGGCTGGCCCAGCTGGATCTATAACACCTTATATGGGGCTCCCTCATTTGACTACTTGGATCTCACCAAGCCTCCTGAATCGGAGATTGTGGAAAATCTGTTGAGAGGCAAACCTGCCGCTACTTGCACATTGTCTATTGGCAAACAAGCAGGAAAGAAATTTACGAAAAAGTGAGGGTTTGGTGGTACACTTGTTCAATCATGATTTTCCTTGGTTTTGCAGTGAAGCTGAGCCCTCCCCCTCCTCCACCCCGAAAAAAAAAAATAGCGGCCTTCCTACAGATCATGCCTACACACTCATGAGCTATGACACCGAAAAGTAAACCATTCGACATATTACTTCGCCCCCCCCCTTCTCTTTTCATTCTTTCCTCCTAACTTTCCTTTCTTCTGTTTTTGCATATTATCATCATTCTTATCCAGCCGACTTATTACCTTGCGCAACCCTTGGGGAGGAATGTGAGCTGCTTTTTTTTTTGAGCCCAAAAGTTTCTTTGGAAAGCAAGGGAATTGATTTAGTCGGTTCATTTCCCTCGTGGGTAAGCACAGAGAACTTTTGGGGAGGTCAGTTCTGCACCGCGAAGGAGTGGGGGATGGGCATGTGAGAAATGAATATTGTTCTGACCCTTATCCTGTCATTTTCAGTCACCAATAAAGGGACAACTGGCGTGATTAACAAAGGTGGCGGTGCTTTCTCGTGGGTCATATATGTTTGTCATATTGAGGAACCAGCGGAGACAAAGGGGCTGATCAACTCAATCGATTCTCCTTTTGTACAGGATCTCAATGGATGACTATTTGGATACTTTCTACACTCTTACTGGGATGTAGATGCCCAAACCTCAAGACCACGTCCACAGATTGCAATTGGTATGTTGCCCCCTGCCAATGATGGAAAGATGATTTGAGGTTCTGAAACTGTGGAGTGCTGGCGGGTTGACATATATACATATAGACATATAGACATATAGACATATATACATATACATATACATATAGTATGCTGCTAGCAAAAGTTGGTGACCGCCCTTGATCCTATGGGATATGAGAGACGGGTGGTTGGCGCCTGGCGGTGGGGGGGTGGCGACTCGTGGCCCCGCGCAGTGTATCACGTGACAGTCGGTGCTCCCTATCCGAGGGACAATAGGAAGAGTGAAAGAGTGGAAAGTGATGGCGACGAGCGAGGAAGAGAGGCGTCAGCATTCACCACCATTCCATCCTCACCCATACTCCCATCCCAATCCCATCCCATCCCATCCCATCCCAACACCAAATCATGCAGTATCCCACCTCTCCCTCATCACCGCGTCATTTCGACTAAAATTCCGAATTGGATATTTCACCCCAACGATAAAGATACAACAACTGTTGTCGGACCAGTTTACATATTTTCATAATTCGAAACAATCTTTTAGGGATATCACACCAAACAGGTAAATGAGGATTCGTCGCTCACCCTCTTATCATTCTGTATCTTTCTTATTATTCCAACATCATCCTTTCCAGGGTTCAATTTCCCTAACCATTCTACATACCGATCCACCGATCCGATCCCATTCCTGGTACCTTCCTCCTCTCCCTCTCTCTTCGAATCGAAAGGGAATCATCCCTATCCGATAACTTTCCCACCGAACTTCCATCCCAAGGACTGAAATAAGAAATCAGTGAATTAAGACAAGAAAGAAAGGGAGAGACAGGAGAGACAGAGGAACCGGGAAGAAATTCTCCACCTGGGTTATCCTTTTCTCTCGATCAATTCATTGGGAAGGAAAAGAGACAGGAGAAGGAGGGAGCTGGAACATCCATAAAGAAAGTCACCTTCCCATTCTTTGAAAGAGGAGGAAGGTCTTGCTTTTTTTTTGGGGGGGGGGGGGGGAAATTAGAGGCGTGAGAATCCTTTCTATTCAAATTCCCTCTCGAGAGCAATTTTTGGGTGGTGAAGGAGTTGGGGTTTTTTCGTTTGGTTTAGGGGAAATTGGAAAGAGAAAAATGGGTGCAGCATGTTGTCGTCCAGAGGTGAGTTGTGTGTGTTTGAGTCTCTTTTTCTTTTTTCGACACGGAGAGTCGGTCCTTCAAGTATAACTTTTTTTTTTCAAAGGATGAAAAAACAAAATGACTGATACAGATAATCATCTCTCCATTTATCCACTCCATTCCATCAGGCGATAGACTTCGATGCTGAAGTCAACTTGTTCCATTTCTTCTTATTAAGAAGTGTTGGGAAAGGAGCTTTTGGGAAAGTGAGTGTCTACTTTGTATTTCTTGTTTGTTGTTGTTGAGAACCAGAGAGAGAGAGAGAGAAAGAGAGAGAGAGAGAGAGAAAGAGTAAGGAGTAGGAGTTCGGATGTGGAACTCTTTTGTGAGGAAGGCAAGAGAGTGATCAGATTGTTCGGATGATGACGATGATTATATCTTGGAGGCGTCGTGAGGACGTTTGATTTCCGTTATTTGTCATGTTTACGTCTGCTCTTTTTCTTCCTACTTCCCTCCTCCTCCTCTACCTCCCTACTTCCCAACTTCCCCCCACATCCAGGTCAGAGTAGTCCAACATAAACAATCAAAAACACTATACGCTTTGAAATATATCAATAAAGCGAAATGCGTAAAGATGAAAGCGGTTGCGAATATCGTTCAAGAGAGGAGGTTATTGGAAGAGGTGAGTTGAAGGAGGTACGAGGGAAGGGGAATTAAGTGGTGCTTTTGGACGGCTCTCTGACACTTTCTTTCCATAATTCTTCTTTCTTTGATCCTCGGTTCATTTTGTGACACCCCTTTTTTTTCCGTTTGCATTCGATGGTGGATGCAAACAAATGAAAAAAAAAAAATCCCAGATCGATCATCCTTTCGTTGTCAACCTCCGATACGCATTCCAAGACGATGAGAATTGTTTCTTTGTTCTCGATTTGATGTTAGGTGGTGATCTAAGATGTGAGGGACTCGTTCACTTGTCGATAAATCCCACATGACAGTTGAAAATGGGAACTCTATTGCTGAACCTGCCTTTCCCCTTCCTCCGCCCACGTCTCATTCATTGTCGGGTCGAAAAAATGATACAGTCCACCTGGATAGAGCAGGTGCGATGGATGAAGAAACTGTCAGGTTCTACGTTGCAGAGTTAGCTATGGCTATTGATTATCTGCATGAGAAACGGATAGTCCATCGGTGAGTTTTGATCATTCTCCATCTGGAACTGCGGCGATCCTGTGATACCAACGTCGACTGACACGCTCGTACATATCTTCGTGTGTAACCCCGGTTCTGCGATTAGCGATTTGAAACCAGATAACATCCTTCTCGACGAAAAAGGTCATGTTCATCTAACGGATTTCAACATCGCAATACATTATTCAGAACGTCGGTTGTTGACGGGTGTAGCTGGGAGTTTGGCATACATGGGTGAGTTTTGATGGGAGGGTTGGGGATTTTTCGGAGATTGAGGGTTTTTGATACCTTGCCTTTTTGTGGGGTCATCAGCACCAGAGGTATTGACCAAGCGAGGATATTCTGCTCCTGTCGATTGGTGGTCATTAGGTGTTTGCGCGTGAGTATGAGAATGGACGATAATGATACTCTGTGAAACGGTCGGGTGACTGATTCATACGCCTCCCTGCCCCTTCCTTATCTCCAGCTACGAATTGATGTTCGGCAGACGACCTTTCCGAGGACGAACGAACTCGAATCTCACCGAAGCCATCTTGAAAGAACCATTAACATGGCCTGATGATGCGGCTTCGAAGTGTTCCAACGAGGGGATGAGGGCGATACGAAGGGTGAGTGCGGGGGGGGGGGGGGGAAGTTGCCTCTTCGGTCGTTGAGATGACGGGGTGACGAGGGTTGCTGATACGATTGTATTCTCCTTCCCAGTTCCTCGAACGAGATCCTAACAAACGATTAGGGTACAAAGCCGGGGGTGGTGGATTTGCGGATATCAAAGCGGATCCGTGGTTTCAGGGGTTGGATTGGCAAGCTATTTACAGGAAGGAAGCGATACCACCTTTCGAACCGGATGTGAGTTTGATGGCGTGTTGCCAGGTTTTTGGGGTTTATCGATGACCAACTCCATCTCCCCCGCTTCCCCCGCAGTCGAAGAAAGCCAACTTCGATGCGACGCACGAGTTGGAGGAGTTGCTGCTTGAAGAGAACCCGTTGAAGGCGCGAAAGAGGAACCCGAAGACGGATATAAACTCGCTTAGCAAGGAGATGAGGACGATGGAAGAGCAGTGAGTGGTGGCGTGGCACGGGCGTGATCCATGTGATCCACACAACGGTCAGCGTGTTTACTTACGTCTTGGAACCCACTCAGCTTCATGGTCTTTGACCACACTCGCAAACCCCGTAAATCATACTACACGGCCGTGCCCCCAAACCCTCAAACCATCTCCTCACTCACCGCCACCTCCTCCCAACTCTCACCACCGACGCTCTCCTCCCGCCCTGGTACTCCGATGGGCGAGAAGACACAACTCCACTCCGCGACGGGTTTGGATATCGAGGCGCAGATAGCGGATGGAGGGGCGTATGGGGTGACTCGGGATATGAGGTTTAATTCGGCTAGTATGAATAGGCCGAGTCAGGATGTGGAAATGGCGACATTGGTGAGTGGAGTGGCAGGGTAGGGGGGGGGGGGGAAGGTTGGAGGTGTGTGCTGATGGGGGAGCATACCCTTTCACAACAGGGACGATCGAACGGAAACGGACCCGCACCAATAGAACGGGGCGCTCACGCTCAATGAAATCAAGATTTTTTCCGGCTTCTCTCTTCCCTAACCTACCATGATGGCTTACGCGCTGTCCGCGGAATTATTTTTGTTTTTTTGGGTCTAGTATAATAATGAGTCACCGCTGGGGGATTCTCTTTTTTGGTTTTGGTGTCAACGCTTTTCCCCCTTCGCCGACTTATAGGCTTTCCATTCTTTTTGTAATTCTGGGGGTCTCATCCATCACGCACGAACGAATCGTACGCATCTGTAACGGCGCTGTTCTCTTTCTTTTGATTATCTATTCCATGTCATGGCCAAAGCCCAGTGTGTCTTTTCCCGTGAACTCAGGCTCTCGTGGCGACGGCGGCGACGGCTCTCATCGAATCAATCAAGAGGAGGAAAAAAGAAAATATCTCATCATCATCATCATCAATCTAACTCCATCCCGTCCCTTTCCATCTGGACGACGACATGTTTCCCCCTTTTTCAAGTTTCACTCTAACCAATCTAAGCGACTACAAAGCGGAAGCACCGGTGATGATGTCGATACTGAATGGGAGTTGGGGAAGGGGAAAGAGAGAGAGTGTGTGTGTGAGTGAAGGCCAGAAAGAAAGGAAAAGAGAAGGAGTGGAAAACAACGCACAGTTCGTTGGTGATAACGGCTTGACGACCTCTGTTGTACTGGAGTTGCAAAGATCCAATCATATCATTGGCGTTCTATATTCCATATCAAGATCAAGAAAACCAAAAGCATGCTTTATCAGTGAATCGTTCCCCCTCCCCGCCCCCCGTCTTCCCCTCCCGGCGCAGGGTATTTCCACCAACCACACTCACGTTCGAAGCATTCTCCATCGCAGTCCTCCTAGCACTCTGTTCAGCCGCATGACCTTCAACGAGAGCCGAGTAGATAGCATTGGCCAAAGCGAATTCAGTGAGATCTTTAGTAACGTCTTCTTCCATCTCGTAGGCTTGGAAACCGGCTGTGGGAGGGGAGAGGGGGAAAGGAAGAACAAGGAAAACCGAAAGTTCGGGGGGTTGGGGGGGGGGGGGGAAGGAAAGAAAAAGCATGGAAACGGATAGATGCCAGTCAGAGTCCTTTATGCCTTGTGACGTTGAAAATCCAACC